>JAALGY010000036.1:1200000-1687480 GCA_032358165.1 Diplosphaera chodatii | reverse complement strand
TTAAGAAGTCATCTTTCCTGTTCTTCTTTGTCCCTGTAATCTTCTCTCCATTTCAAATTCTTCTCCCGGAGCACCCGTACCCTGCAGCCAGCTGTGCGAGTCGTTCAGCACGTTGTCAGTGGCCTTGATACCACCCAAATGCAGGGCAATCGCCGGAAACACGCACCCTGGACTCTGGCTACGCTGCGTCCGGCATCGCTCTCTCTCCCTCGGCGGCAACGCCTCTGGCAGACAGGCCGCGCGGAGCACCCGTAACCTGCACGCAGCTCCCAGGGTCGTTCAGCACAGCATCGGTGGCTCCGATGCAAGGCAGATTCAGGGCAAGCATGTAGAACACGCACCCTGGTGTCTGGATATGGTGCACGCGGCACTCCTGGGTCGCCAGGAGCCACCCACACCGGCATACAGCCACGGCGGCCATCCCAAAGCAGCAGCCAGCTGTGCCAGCCGTTCTGCAGGTCATCGGTGACTCTGACTGAGGCCAACTGCAGGGCAAACAGAAGAAACGGTCGCCCTGGTCTCTGGGCATGGGGTGGCCTGTGCCGCTTTGTACTGGGACAGCGGTCTGGCGGCAGCAGGCTGCACACAGCACCTGACAGCTGCTGCCAGGCATGCCAGTCGTACAGCACGTCATCAGTGGCCCTGATGCAATCCAACTGCAGGGCAATCAAGCAAAACACGCACCCTGGTCTCTGGTTATGCTGCACCCAGTGCTGTGGGGTGTCCATACAACGCTGCCGTCGGCAGACCATCCGCGCAGAACACCCATAAACCTGCACGCAGCTGTGCCAGTCGTTCAGCACGTCAGCAGTGGCCCTGATACCACCCAACTGCAGGGCGGTCAACAGAAATGCTCACCCTGGTGTCAGGATATGAGCATCCGCACATCGCTGGGTGCCCACATGAAGCGGCGGCGGCGAGCAAGCCGCCCACAGCACCCGACACCTGCAGCCAGCTGTGCTGTTCGTCTGATGTGTCATCTACGGCCTTGAAGCATGGCAAATCGGTGGCAGTCAGCAGGAGTGCCCACCCTGGTCTCTGGACATGAGCATCACGGTCCATGGCAGCGATGGCGCCAGCCTGTAGCCAAACGAGCCATCCCAAAGCTGCAGCCAGCAACGCGGGGCGTTCAGCAGATCAAGAGTGGCCTTGGTGCAACCAACACTGCAGGGCAATCGCAGCATTGCTCACCCTGGTCTCTGGCTATGAGCATCTCGATGCCGCTCTACCCTCAGCAGCGACGCCCAAGGCAAACAGGCCGCGCAGGGCACCTGCAACCTGCACGCAAGCGTGCAAGTCTTTTTACACGTCATCAGGGGCCTCGATGCATGCCATATGCAGGGCCATCAGGAGACACGCTCACCCTGGTCTCTGGGTACGAGCTGGGCGGTGCTCCTGGGCCCTCAGCAGCATGCGCCTGAGACGGCAGGTTGCATGAAGCCCATGTAACCTGCACGAGACCGTCACAGTGTTGTAGCAGGGTTGTGATGAGCTTAGTACCACCCAAATCCAGGGCAGACAGAGGGAACAAGCACCCTGGTCTCTGAATGCAGCATGCCAGGCGCTGCCGGGTGCTTGGCAGCATGCGCCGGCGTCAGAAGGCAACGCAGGTGGCTGCATCGCGCACGCAGCCGTCAGAGTTGTTCAGCGTGTCATCAGTGGCTCTGACGTACGCCAGCACCAGGGCCACCAGAACGAAAACTCACTTTGATCTCTGGATACAGCGCTCCCGTCAGGGCCGGGTCCCAGGGCAGCAGCGACGCCAACTTGCAGCGGCACCGGCTGTCGAATCCCTGGAAGCAATATCTTTGCCAGTGATTCAGCAGGGCTGCAGTGAGCTCAGTACCACCCAAGTGCAGGGCGGACAGCAGAAATGGTTGCCCCGGTCTTGGGACACGAGCATCCCGGGTATCATTCTACAGTGCGAGCGGCAGGCAAGCCGCCAAAGGGACACTCAATCTGCAGGCAGCTTCCAGGGCTGTTCAGCAGGTCATCAACGGCCGTGATGCAAGCCCAATCCAGGGCAGCCGGCAGACTTGCTCACCTTGGTCTCTGGCTACGTGCGTCCGTGCGTTGCTGGGGTCCTCGGGAGCTACCAGTGCCAACGCACCGCCGCACCGGCCACCCCGCAGCCATAGCCAGCGGTGCGAGTTGTCCAGCGCGTCAAGAGGAGCCCTGATGCGACCCAAATCCAAGGCAATCAGCAGGAGCGCCGGCCCTGGTCTCCGGGCATGGGCTGGCCGGTGCCGCTGTGTAGTGGGCAGCGGTCTGGCGGCAGAAGGCTGCGCACAGCACCTGACAGCCGCTGCCAGCTGTTCCAATCGTTCAGCACGTGATCAATGGCCCTGAGGCAGGCCAGATGCAGGAAGATACAGCATGTATACTCACCCTGGTCTCTGGGTGCAGCGTGCCCAGCGCCGATGTGTCCTGGGCAGCGCATGACGGCACCAAAAGATCGCGCAGGGCACCTGCAAGCTGAATGCAGCCGTGAGAATCGGTCAGCATGTCAGCAGGAGCCCTGATGCAACCCAGATCCAGGGCAGCCAGCAGAAACGCTGACCTTGGTCTCTGGATTTGGGCTGGCCGGTGCTGTTGGGTCCTCCAGGGCTCCTACCGAACGCAAGGCCGCATGGGCGATCCCAAAGCTGCAGCCAGTTATGCCAATCGTTCCACACGTCATCATGGGTCCCATGCAAGGCGCATGCGCTGGCATTCAGCAGCAGCTGCCGCTGTGGGCTCAACTCATGGCCTGCTCTGCATGCCAGGTCGCAAAGCATCAGAACACCATGAAGGCAGCCGCGCAAATGCTCATGCTGCACACCGTTGCAGACGTTCAACTCGTTCTGACTGGGCGCTGCTGGCTGGTGCGCGGATGTGGTGTCGAGCAAGCCAGGTGGCCGGATGGGCTGTCCTCGCTACTGCTGCAGGCATCGCCCGGCAGCAGTGGTGCAGGAGTACTGCGGCTGCCGCGGAAACCGCCTCGCCAGCTGTCACGCATCAGCCGCGGTAGTTGGGACGCTGGGGGGCTGCAAGGCTGCAATGGCAGCGCGGCGGCCCGTCGCTGCAACCAATGCCAGGGTGCTGGCGACGGTAGTGGGTTGGGTGCTGGCGAAGGTGGCGGCCTCAGCGGCGGCGGCGGCAGGCTCAGATGAGGGTGGGGAGCAGGCTGGGTGGCGGCAGTGGCGGTGGCGGGGACGACGCAGGCGGGCTTGATGGTGGTGACGGCGGCGGACTGGTGGGCGGGGCTGCGCCAGTGGTCTGTGCATGTCCAGGGCGGCCCTGGGTGTTTCCAAGGGCGGCGGCGTGGGCGCCGAGTTTGCCAGATAAAGCCCTGGGGGGGCTGGCGCTGGCAAAAGGGGTATGCAGCGGTGGGGGCGGCGGGCTCAGCGGACTATTTTGGGCTCGTCGGGGACGCGGGCTGCGCGGCGGTGGGTGCGGGCGGCGGGCTGGGCGGGCAGATCGGGTGCCGCCAATGGACGGTGGCTGCGTGGCGGCGAAGGGCGTGTCCCCGTGCTGTTGACAGCGACAGAGAGGGGCTGTCAGGCGGCGGAGCAGGTGTATGGAAGTCGGATGGCATTCTGCAGGGTCAATGAGCTGGCTGGTCAGTACGAATGATGGCACGCAGGACAACCAGGAGACCCACTGCATTCTTGATAGCATATCACGAGGCTGTGCAAGGCTTTGACACGGCTAGCAAGGTATGCAGATGGACAAGTCTATACGGCTGCGCACGTGGGTGGTGGGCGACCGTGTCCAGCGCAGGTGTCCACCAATTCGTTGCGCAGACGGAGTGGATGGCGGGGATGATCTGCTGAGCGGCGGCTGGGGTAGTTGTTGAGTTCGATGGCGGCGAGAGTGGATGGCTGGGAGCAGGCGTAGGCACAGGTGGTGGCGGTGGGGAGATGGCTTCCAACAGAGGTCATGATGATCGTCGGCTGCGGAGTGGGAGTAGATGGCGGGCTGAGAGGGGCAGCTGGCGGTGGGCTGGGGCGGGGGAGGGGTGCCCAGCTAGGCGGTGGTGGTGGTGGCAACCTGTTGCGGGCTAGGACCTGCGCAAAGCACACGAAACTGATGAATGATAGCTTTGTGCAACATCTATGCCAAGAGTATGCTTGACGAATATA
Source organism: Diplosphaera chodatii (assembly GCA_032358165.1). Classification (NCBI taxonomy): domain Eukaryota; kingdom Viridiplantae; phylum Chlorophyta; class Trebouxiophyceae; order Prasiolales; family Stichococcaceae; genus Diplosphaera; species Diplosphaera chodatii. The sequence continues at coordinate 1,683,356 of JAALGY010000036.1, read as the reverse complement.
CAGATGCGTTTGTTGAGCGGTATAGCACCAATTGCCGAAACTGGCGGCCAAGATGTGGTTTGTGCTTTGCACGCAGCAGATGCAGCCGATCGACAGGGCATCAGCAGGCCCCAGGGCTGCCAGGGCTGCCAGACCGAGGGCAACAGTCAACAGCACTCACTCTGTACTCTGGTTGTGATGCTCCGGGTGCTGAGTGGTTGGCAAAATCAATGCCAGCGCAAAACCGATATGGCCTTTGAAAGTAACCTGCAGGCTGCTGGCACAGCCAGTCAGCACTGCAGCACTGGCTTCCGGGCATGCCAATCACATTGCATAGCAGCACCAGCACCCACCGTGACTCCTTGCAGGGCGGCTGGCATGCGGTTGTGCCCCCATCCGCGTCAGCGGCTCAATCCTTGGACAGTCGGTGCCCGCCAATGACAATCTGCACAAGCACACGCCTGCAGCTCAGCATGGTCGTCGCCAAAAGCATCCAGAACACTGCCGAAACGGCTGGCAGCAGGAATGATGCGGCATGCACGCTGCATCTCAGGACTGCAACCTGTGCGCGTTGGCAACCGTTCTAGACGACGTGTTGATGCACGTGGAGCAGTCGAGCGTTGAGCCATGATTCCTGAGCTGCCAAAGATGTTGCTGTTACCGGCTTGCTGTTGCGCGTACCTGAGGCACTCTGCGGTTGCCGGCAGCAGGGCCGCCCGCGCGCGAGCCACATGCTCCTCTTCAAGTGGATACGTCTCACAGCCCGCCAGCGCCACGATGCACAGGGCCGGCACGGCGTCCGGGTCCCAGGCTGCCGCTGCGGCTAGCATCCCCGGCCGCGCCAGTGCCCCGCCCAGCTGCTCGGCGCCGTCCAGCAGAGTCGCCAGCACCCGGAAGTGCAGATCCTCATCCTGATTTGGATCCTGCAGCAGTATCGCATCAGCAGGTCACGTAGCGATACGCAGGTTTGGCACAGCTCTGCGGCCTGCGGCCGGCAGCAGGTGCTATGCTTGGGGTTGAAACACCGCACCGCAGGCATGCTGTGCCAGAGGGAAAACATTGGATGATGATGGATGATGATCATCCAGTAGGAAAAGGAAACCACAGTGATGTCGTCAGGCGACTGAGGGAGGGTTGGTAGCAAATCGCACCTTGGCGCCGTCCCGAATGCACATGTGCAGCGCGCCCAAGGCCGCGGCGCCGTAACCGATGTCGTCGGGATGGCCGAGCAGGGTCAGTAGGCCCTGCAGCTGGGACGCGAGCCTGACTGCCGGCCCGCCGTCGCACATGCTGCGGGCATAAGCGCACCGGTATACATGCATGCTTGCGTCGCGCAGAGCGAGGTTGCATGGCAGCCTGCCCAAGTTGTGGGACCAACGTGGCCAGGAACCTTCATGCAGTACCAAGTATAAGCGCTTCACAATGAGAAGTAGATACCTTGTAGGAGTGGAGCGCAGCATACACATGAGGGTGTCCGGGGTGCAGTTGTTAGACTGAAGCACCAGGCAGCCAGGCGTGTTCTGCGCCGTGCTTTGCAAGCTTTCGTCCGTATGAACGAACCTATACATCCTACTGCTGATGTTCACAGCTGTCGGAGCGACCGTTATCGATCTTTCACACTGCCGCACATCCTAATCCCGCGTGGAACCTTTGTGAGAAGTCAACGGTTGCTGGCCACCTAGGCTCGGCAGAATTGCGAGGTCGAATATCTAGGCGTCGTCAGCCTCGGTTGACACGAAGGGGCAGCTGAACTGCACCACGAAACGCTTGATTGTCTCCCGGAGCAGTCTGACAGTGTCAGACATTGGACGGTCCGATTGGCAGAAATTTCATACGGGTGCGTCTGCATGCATTGCACGCTGTCCACGATTTGTTTACTGACTGCTACATATATGCAGTCGATAGCCAGCATCGAGGGTGCGCCTTTGCATGGCTGATCTGCAGACAAAGCTATATCTGTGGGTTCCAGCGGCGGCTACAGACTTGCCAGCCCTTCCTCCAACGCCGTGCGGGCCGCTGCCACTGCATCCGGAATGCCGTCCGGGTTCTTGCCACCCGCCTGCAGCATCCAAGACGTCAAAGGTTGCACCCACCGCACACCTCATCTGCGTCTGCATCTGCTGCCAGCATCACCATCCACATATGACAATGCACCAAAAGTGGGAGGCACCTGCGCAAGGTTGGGCCGGCCGCCGCCGCCGCCGCCGCACAGCTTCGCCAGGCCGCCCACCAGCTTGCCGGCGTTCAGGCCGCCCTGCACCGCCGCGGGGCTGACCGCCACCGCCATGGCCACCTTGCCCGCCGCCGGCGAGGTCGCCAGGAACACCGCCGCCGGGTCGCCCAGCTGCGCCTGCAGCTGCGCCGCCGCGTCCTGCAAGCATGCAGTCGCCCCCGCTGAGCTCGTTGCAACGCAGGCCAGTTCGCCTCGCCGCTGTGACACCTGCAGCGCGGCGTGTCAGACGAAACGACCAGGCTCGCGATGGCGCTGCTGCACGGCAGGCCACTGGAGCATCCTGCCGGCATCAGCTCAGGAATTCGAAGGAATAAAACTGAAAATGAAGCGGACCTGCAGGCTCTTGGCGTCGAGGCCGTCCACCGCCGCCGCCAGCAGCGCTGCCCCGTTGCCCAGCGTCTGCGCGTCGCCCGCCAGCTGCGCGACACGGGCCTCGGCCAGCACCTTTTGCAGCGCCGCCACGTCCCGCTGGGACGCCTTCAGCTCCTCCTGCAGGCCTGCAAATATTCACAGCAGTGTGGCGCTGATGCTTGCACTTCCCAGCAACCCTTATTCTGGGATGCACGTCACTACTACTTACAGTGTATACATAGCAAATAGATGTCAAGACTGCAGTGCAGAACACCACTGTTTCTGCTGCAAATGAAGCGTCTCAACAAAGGTCCTGCGGCAGTGCACATCCGAGATAGCACAACTAACACTACCCACCTGCCACGCGGCTGGGCACCTCCTCCAGCGGCACCTTGAACTGCGCCGCCACGCCGCGTGCAACCGCGTCCACCGAGTTTAGGTACTCTACCGCCGCAGGCCCCACCACAGCCTGCAGGTAGACAGCTAGTCTCGCTCAAACCTGTCAGCAGGACCGTGCGCACTTCTGCAGCCTACTCCCAGCTTCAGCTCTGTTATAACTGATGAGCATGTGAACAGTGTGTTTCAAGAGTATCAGCTAGTGCACCTCGATTCTGCGGACGCCCGACGCGACGCCGCCCTCAGACACCACCTTGAACGCGCCGATCTGGTCGGTGGCGGTCACGTGCGTGCCGCCGCACAGCTCCATGCTGACGCCCGGCACCTCCAGCACCTGTCCAGTGTTGCATCCGAAAGCTCAACATGCACCTTCACAGATGTGTGGCGCTCTGCCAGTAGGTGCGCTTCAGCCGCTGCTGTGCCGCACGTGAGCATGGCCGCCGGGCTTGATTGACCAGTGGTCAGCTGCAGATGTCCGCAGCATTATAGGCAACAAAGCTGCAATTGGCAGCAGCGAGGCAGTGCTGTAATGCAACCCTCCTGTCAAAGGGTCAACTACATGCATCCACAGCAAAGCAGCAGAACGAGACTACAGCCAAGATGGTGACATCATGCTGCAAGCACCTGCCGGTGAACCACATGGATGCGGGAGTTTGTGAGTAGTCAATCACAATGCAGCGCCACACAGCGATGTCAGAGCCACTGCCGCACCCGCACGGTGTCGCCGTACTTCTCCCCGAACATCGCGATCGCGCCGGCGGCCTTGGCATCCGCCGTCGCCATCTCCCGCGTCTCCACCGGCAGCCCCTCCGCCACCCAGCCGTTGATCAGCTGCTCCACCCGCCGGATCTCGTCGGCCTGCACACGCATGTGCCACTGTCTGCTGTGCTGACTTGCGCGACCCCGTTGCTCAATATTCAACAATCAAAGCGAACTGCGTCACTCGTGGTCAACTTGAACATTGAAGAGCCCAACTGCATTCTATGATTGTGATCAGGAAAATGTGCTCGAGGCGAGGCCAAGATGCTGCTGCAGAGACGAAAGGTCTTTATGAGCAGCAGCCCAGGCCAGGATGATGCATGCCAACGCAGGCTGGCGTGCACAGATGTTTGTCAGCACCTGCATGCCGCGCGGCAGGCTGAAGTCGAAGCGCAGGCGGTCGGGGCCCACTGCGCTGCCCTGCTGCGCCACGCCCTCGCCTACAACCGAACGCAGCGCCGCCTGCAGCAGGTGCGTGGCCGTGTGGTGCGCCCGCGTCCGCCTCCTTGCTGCCGCATCCACCGCTGCCGTCACCTGGAATTGCAGGTTTTTTTCCCTGCCTGACTGAGGATCCCTGTGCCCAGACATCATGCAGGAGAACTCGGGATGTGTTTTGTGCATGAGGTTTTGGGAACACTTTGCACAAGTTCATCTCTGCGCCGGCTCTCAGGTTGACGACTTCCCTCACCTGCTGGCCTGTGCTGAGGCTGCCCGACTCCAAGCGCACGGAGTGCACGACCAGGCTGCCGCCCGCTGCCTTCTGGGTGTCTGTGACTGAAGCGGCTGCCGCCGCGCCGCCGGCGCCGTCCTGCGCTGCGGCCCGCAGGCTGCCCACGTCGCCCGCCTGGCCGCCGCCCTCGCCGTAGAAAGGCGTCACATCCAGCACCACCTCCGCCTCCTCGCCTGCAGGCAATGCAGCATCACGGTTCTCTAACACGACAAGTGTATGGATTTTAAAAGTTACAGCAGCAGGGCTGTAACTACGTCAGCATCTCTACCTCTGCGTAATGCTTTTCTGCAGTGCATGAAACGCTGTGCAGTCCGGAGTTTGATGACATTCAAAACCCTTGCAGCCTGCACCTGCTGAGACGCTGTCCACCGGCCGGCCACCCTGCAGCAGCGCCACCACAGTGCCCTGCGCCTCCAGCTGGCTGTAGCCCACAAAGTCGGTGGGCCCGACGCTGCTGGCCAGATCGCCGAGCGTGCTGCCCGCCGTCATGTCCACCACCTGCGGGTGCAGCACCATTGCTTCGAACCCTGGAGGCGATCCCAAACCTTTGCATATGGCTGCTCATACCAACAATAACCCGAGCTTTCGGTGTGTATGCGCATGGAGCTGCACATACACACGCTCACTCCACTGAAGGTCTTGCACCTGAGTGACATTCTGATGGCCAACCTGAGCGGTCGTCGTGCGAGCGCTCGCGTTGCCAAAGGGCGCACCTTGACAGCGTCCTTGGAGCGCCGCCGCTGCTCCGCCATGGCAGCCTCGAAGCCGGACGCGTCGACGCCAACGCCCTGTTCAGCGGCGATCTCCGCCGTGATCTCCAGCGGGAAGCCGTAGGAGTCGTACAGCAGGAAGGCTTTATCCCCCGGCACCTCCAGCCGCTGCCCGTGCTGCGCGCCGCCCGCCTGCGCCATGACGTCCTGCACAGCCGGAGCAGCATCCTGGCGGCCCAACAGACGTCTGATTGCAGCTGTCTGCACAGGTTGCAGGCTGCATGCAGATGCGTGGAACAGCCCTTGTAACCAGCAGATGGTGCGCAGTGTTACAACACCACCAAGATGCTCAGGCCCCAGGCTGTGCCACCGACAAGCGCGTGGGGCGGTGCCACTGGCTCCGACCCACACAGCGTGTCACCACGGTGGCAGGACAGCTCGCAAACACGACGGTGAGGGCAGACCTCACACCAGCCTGCTGTCTCACCTGCAGCATGCCGGCCAGGACCTTGCGCCCCTGCGCCAGCGTCCTCCTGAACTGCGCCTCCTCCCGCTGCAGCTCGCCGTAGATGCGGTCGGCGTTCTTTGCGACCTCCGGGTCGCAGCCGCCCGACAGCTGCACCGCCGCCGCCGCCACCGCCGGCGTGAACACCTCGTCAATGCCCAGCAGCGACCCCTGCCAGCCACAGCAGAAACACTTCGGTCACACTTGTGAGGCCATACTGTCACCTAGCCCCACCGACCATAACCCGGTAATACAGGAAGAAGCCAAAAAACACCGTCGAAGAGATCATGCAGACGCTGCAGTCTGGTCCGTTCTGGGCGGCATGCAGCGGCGCGGCAAGACTGGCGGCCGGGCGGGCTGAGCAGCCCGGCACCTTGACGATGACGCGGCGCAGCAGGCGGCGCACGATGTAGCCGCGCCCCACGTTGGAGGGCAGCACGCCGTCCGACAGCAGGTACACCACCGCGCGGGTGTGGTCCCCGACCACCCGCAGCGACGTCTGCGTCGCCCTGCAGATGAGCCGGACAGCTTGAAGTACAGCGTTCCCATAAGGAACAAGCCAGTCCCACCATCCAGCCACCGGTCTGTACAACAAAGTGAGAAGTGCTGCGGCCCTGGCATCAAAGCATGTGGCGCCCTGCCCACTGCAATGATGGATCTGCGTGGTTTGTTGCAAACTTCGCTATTCTGCTGCCCGACGCGCACTTGTCGGCGCTGAAGTAGTCGATGCCGGCCAGGCGGGCGGCGGCCTCGACGATGGGCAGGATCAGGTCTGTGTCATAGTTGTTGGAGACACCCTGCAGCAGCCAAAATAGAGGCCGAGATGGTGGATGTTTCGAGTCTCCTTGACAGCAGCTGCACAGCATGCTACTGGCACAACCAGAGCCAAGCAGCTAAGCGGCAGCAGCCCGCAGCAGGCAGCTACATGGTCTGCAACAAGGCTGCATAGCCTGCTGCAGCCCCCAGCAGGCTGCTTGCCGGCATGAGCAGTGCAGCACTTTATAGCACCTGCAGGATCTGCGCCATGCGCTCGAGGCCCAGGCCGGTGTCGATGTTGCGCGCCGCCAGCGGGGTCATGCTGCCGTCCGCCGCCTTGTTGCTCTCCATGAACACCTGGCGGCAGTAGAGATGGACAATGGAAGTTGGCACAACGCAGAGAATTTGGCAGTGACTGCCGATGGGCTCACCCTGTCACATGATCCAGGTTCTGCCGGTATCAGCAGGCCGCTGCAAGACCAGGACACCGCTGCACATCAGGCACCGCCAGTCGGTGCGGGTGTGTTGCGCCTCTTAGCCGCCAAGTTAAATGGCCCAGATGGTTGATAGCAGGGTGCCGCCGGATAGCAGAGGGTCAGTGGCACCCCCACAACCAGCAGCACCCACCAGGTTGTAGAACTCGATGAAGCGGGAGTCGTCCTCCACAGAGGCGCCGGCCGCCGGCGCGTCCGGCGCAAAGTCGTAGTACAGCTCTGTGCACGGGCCGCAGGGGCCTGCAGCAGGACGACGTGTTACAACCATCAGCAGCAGCAGCCGACTGTGAGCAAGCACAGTCCGCAGCCAGCCGTTGCCGGGTGTGCTGCAGAAGAAAGGCTGACGCAGGCCCTCGCCAGCAGCAGGCAGAACGAAACATGCTGCAGAAAGACTGCCACCGACTGCAGGTAGCACCCCACTGTCAGCACCTGTCGCCCCCGACTCCCAGAAGTTGTCGGCGGCGCCCAGCCGCTGGATGCGCGCGGGCGGCACCCCGACCGCGTCCCGCCAGACGCGGTACGCCTCCTCGTCGTCCGCGTACACGGACACCCAGATGCGCTCCGGCGCCAGGCCGTACACCTGCGGGATGCAGCTGCTGAGTGACCGCAGGCTGCTACCGTGGGTGTCTCACAGCTCACATCCAGGCATGAGCCCATTCATGCTGACACACACATCAAGGCCGGGTTGTACGCCTGCTGCGGGCTTCCTACAGGGTCGATGCAGCTCGACACCATGTCATCCTGGCTGACACAGAGCGTTGCCCATCCAAATGGGCCTATGATGGCACACGTGATAAGTAGCAATGATTCAGCAACATCATTAGGCAGTGCACCAACATACGCCATACTCGGTGCAAAGCTCTGAAAAGTCGAGCATGAGGACGGTTAACCATTCCTGTCCAGGTGTTTCTTCCAGCAGCAAAGCTCCCTGCTCCGAGCAGCCCCAGCCAACTGCAGGTGCATCTAACAAAACTGCACAAGCCTGCTTTCGCGTGTGCCCACCTGGGTGGCGAGCTCCCAGGAGTACTGGATGGCCTCCGCCTTGAAGTAGTCGCCGAACGAGAAGTTGCCCAGCATCTCGAAGAAGGTGTGGTGCCGCGCCTGCACAGTCCAGCAGGTGCATGCGCTGATGGGCGCGGCTGCAGCAGCTGGTGTGAGCCACTGCGGGCTGTGCACTGCTGCACTGCAAAGGAGGCGCCCTCATGCTGAGCACATGGCAGCACAGGCGGACATGGAAGCACGCCGGTTCGCTTTCAGCATCCTGCATCTCACCGTGACGCCCACGTTCTCGATGTCGTTGGTGCGGACGCACTTCTGGGTCGTCGTCGCCCGCGGGTGCTTGCGCGCCTCCTGCAGCGTCAGCGGGCAGACCTTGCCCCTGGTCGCGGTGTGTTGTGGAAATCCAGCACGCCATGCCGCACAGCATTCGCACACGTGCCGGCAGTCCAGCTGAGGTGGAGGACTGCCATTGGATGCCGCCGCTGCTGCCTGCCGTGGTGCCGGCGAGCAGTGCGAGCGCATCTTTTACCAGCGGGCAATCAACATGAGAGCCTGCGACGAGGACCACAGCACGCGAGCAGCACCATGTACACGCCCACCTTGCCCAGGAAGATGGGCTTGAACTGCAGCATGCCCGCGATGGTCAGCATGACCGTGGGGTCGTCCGGCACCAGGCTCGCGCTGGGCAGCCGCGCATGCCCCCGCGCCTCGTAGAACGCCAGGAACGCCTCCCTGATGGCGGCGCCGCTCCACCTGCTGGTGTCCGGCCGCCGCGCGGCCGGCGCCGCCGCCGTGTCCGGCGGCGCTGCCGCCGCCGCTGCTGTGGCCACTGATCTGAGTGCTGCTGGCGGCGCTGCAGCAGGCGAGGCGACTGACGCTCGCAGGGTATCCCATTCTGGTCGAGTGTACTCGGCAAACAACCAGCTCGCAGATCAGAGGCCGTGACAACATGACGACACCGGCAAGCTCACTCTGGGTGCCGTGGGCAGCGGCTGCTGCCGCAAAGCACCGCCATTGCTGCGGCGCCGTGAAGCTTGATGTTAGCCCTGCATTGCACAGCACGGAGTGCACCTTGCAGTCTGTGTGGCATCACTGAAACATGTATGGCGCAGTGTAGTGTGGACCGTGGCAGCATGCATGTCGTCAGGTCGCAGTGGCAGGAGCAGGGTGTAGCCGCTGCTTACCGCTGCTGGAAGCACAGGACTGCCAGATCTGCTGCTGCCTGCAGCTGCGCGCGGGGCTGAGCAGCCTGCAGGTGAGCTGCGCGACACGCGCCGCCATTGGTTGCGCCGTCTCGCTGCCAATGCCCGCGTGCATCATGCGCGTGTCAGTGCTGCTGTGTGCGCCTCACCTACCGGGTGCTTACCTATTCTTCAGCGTCGTGCGGAGGCCTTCCGGGCATCACAGGCGATGCCATGTATGCTCATGGACGGTGCAGGCAGATGCATCATCACAACCTAAGGGCACAGCAACGCTGTCCTGGTCACCTCTAGTGTGACACTGTGTGGATCAGTATGCAAATGCACGACTTGCAGGATGAACTTGAAGCCCGTCGACGAGCCCGGTGATGGGCAGAAATGCAACCTCCTGCCGCCCATTATCATGTGGGTTCAATGGGAGGCTGGACCCTCATGTTTGCCCTAGATCAAGCGAGAAGTACGCGACTTGTACCAAAACTGCGCTTGCAACACAGCATCGCCGCCACCAAAGCTTCGTTGCGACTCACTGAACGCTGCAGCAAGCAGCTGTCACAGCACAGCAGGCACCGCCCGCGCACAGTGACAAGGAAAAAGTAGTCGAGGGTGCACACCACCGTCTGTCCTGGCCGATCCCGTGAAGTTCTCGACCACGGCACACGTATCCGGCAGCTCGCTACACGGGCAGACGCCATGCGACTGGACACAGAGGACGACGAGTGAGTGGCGCAGACTCGTGCTCCGGCTGTCAAGTGCCAGCTGTGGCGCCATGCATGCGGCGATGCATCCTGCGCTTCCAGCACTGGGTAACTGCAGCAGAAGAGTGCACCACGCAGCACATGCGTGTCGCCTCTGTGGCGTGAAGGCGCTGTCGGCTGCCTCGTGTCAGCATGTGCGCTCCTCCGCAGCTGCATTGGCGGCATGGCAGCAAGGGACATCAGGGGAGCGGCATCCCCTCCAGAGATCTTGATGAGGAGGCTAACACCCTGAATCTCAACTCCAACCGCAGCTACGACTTCCTGTTCAAGCTGGTGCTGGTGGGGGACTCGGGCGTGGGCAAGTCCAACCTGTTCACGCGCTTCACCACGGGTGTGTTTGCGCCGGACACGCGCGCTACCATCGGCGTCGACTTCGCCACCCGCAGCCTGGAGGTGAGCCCTGCACTCCTGGTATGTCTGAGCACAGACCCGCAAGCAGCTTGCGGAAGTTGGTGGCCGGAGTTTAGTCCTTTTGTGCTTTCGGTTCACCATGTTGACCCCTAGCGCTGCGGAAGCAATTGGGACCGCAGCTCAGCTGCAGCTGCAGTCTGCGTATCAGGCATGCCGGCAACCCCAACGTTCGACAGTATCAACAGAATGAGGGTGAATGTTGCGCAGATCGAGGGGCGCATCATCAAGGCGCAGATCTGGGACACGGCCGGGGTGGAGCGGTACCGGGCGCTGACCAGCGCGTACTACAGGGGGGCGCACGGCTGCATGATCGTGTACGACGTCACCAGCCCAGGTCAGGCTCTAAACGGCAATTGCGGTGGGCCATGCCACAGACGGCTGCCAACACTTGCAGTGAGGGGCACTACTCCTCTTGGAGCCGCCTGTGCAGATTCAGTCGGGATCTCATGGCCACCGCTGGTCCAGCAGCTTGTGAAACAGATGCTGGTGCTTGTTCTGACGCCGTGAACATGCTTCAGGATGCAAGTGTCGGCCGTGGCTGAGCTCAGCACGTATGTTCCCTGCAGAGAGCTTCGCCAATGTGACGACGTGGCTGGACCACATCCGGAAGCACGCGCCGCCCAACAGCGGCCTCATCACCATGGTCATCGGCAACAAGACCGACCTCGGGTGAGTACTGCGACGTGCAATGTTCACATGTACGCACGGCTTGTCAATGTATCACAGCACTGCGGCGCTGAACGTGTTGCACACCCGCAGCCCTGTGCAGATGGGGTGCCCTTGAACGGGCGCTGGTCGTGGTGGAAATGATGTGCGTGGCCTGGTGGGACTTTGCAGGCACCGGCGGCGGGTGGCGACGGCGGAGGCGCGCGAGTACTGCGAGTCCGCGGGCGTGGCGCTGGTGGAGACGTCCGCCCTGGACGACAGCAACGTGGACCTTGCCTTCGAGCAGGTGCAGCACCTGACCGGTGTCGCCCCTCCTTGGAGGCGACATGCGGTGCTGTCACTCACTGTGCAGTCGAGCTGCTGGCATGATGGCTCCGGCAGGTGTGCAGACTGAGCAGAGGGCTGCAGAAAGCTGCAGAAGAACCGTACTGCGGTCTGCGCGACGGGCAGCTGGGCATGCTGATTTCCTCCGGTTTCATCCCGCCGGTTCAGCTGCAGCTGCTGGCCTGAGCCTGACGCTTGTGCGGAGGCCGACTCCTGTGATAATCTGACATGCAGCTGCTGGAGGCGGTGTTCCACGCATCCCAGCGGGCCGGCCTGCAACGCGCCGGCGCCAGCGGCGACGCCTTTGACAAGGCGACGCCGGGCCAGGGCAAGAAGGTCAACCTGAATGCCCCAGTGGCCGACCCAGCGACGCAGGCACAGCGCAGCAGCCGGTGTTGCAGCTCGTGACACCATGTCGTGCCGGACGATCTAGGTCAATCAACGTCGGATCCTATCGGCCTGTTAGCGACTCGAACATAGACGTGGTTTGCTTCAGTTAATGCTGCAAAGCAGCGCAGGTGACTGATGTAGAAAGCGGTCAGCTCTTCAAGAAGCAGACTTCTGGGCGCATGCCGACAAAAGCACTGCAAGTCCGCTCCCCATTCGGCTGCATGGGTACTGGTATGGTGCACTGGCGGCATGGCAGTGTGTTGCTGCAGAAACATTGCTTCAAATCACTAAAGATTGCATGCAGATCTCATCGGCAGCACTTCACATGTTAGCGCTCATCAACAACAAACTGTGTACGTGGCAACATGCCAACACACTGGTAGTTGTCCGGCTCATAAGGGTCATTGTGCATGACACCTAACGACCCTGCTGTGGTCCCAGCCATCCGCCGGCGTCTGCCGCCATGACGTGCAACAGCAAGGCGGGTGCCGAGGGTGCCTGCGCCAGCTGCTGCAGGGTCTGGGCTGTTTGTTTAGGGTTTAGGGTCTATCAGGCGCCGCGGCGCTGCAGCTCCATGATCGCCGACCGCAGCGTGTGGTTGCGGATGAGGCCCTTGTGCGGCAGCCGCTCGTTGGTGAGCGGGCTGGTGTCGTGCATCTCCAGCCACCTGCACTCACGCCCCCTGGGTGACTGCAGAACGACAACCATTCGGGGCTGCCTGCCAAGCCGCATGTCATCGTGAACCATTGCCCACATACCTGTAGCTGCCACCCCCTTGGCTTTGGCAGCATGGCAGGCGCGCCGATCGCATCACAGCATGCAGCCTCCAGCACGCTGCTGGCAGCGCTGCTACACTGCCATATCCCGTCTCACTTGCTGACATGGCAATGCAGCATGTGCAGCGGCAGCGCGCCTGCTGATGGCGGACGCCTCGAAGCAGAAGCCGTCCGCGGCCACCACGGGGTCGAACATCAGCTGGTGCGTGATGGGGCAGATGAAGTGCGCGGGCACGCTGCCCCTGCTGCTGCCTGCGGTCACAGGCAGCACTATCTGTTACAAGGAGTGGCCACTGTGCTGGATGGAGTTGGAGATGAGGCAGTGTCACGAGGGGACACTCAAGCTGCAGCCTGTGGTGAGTCACTTGTGGCAGAGATCTGCATGTGGCATCAGGACAGCCGATAGGTCGGACATGCACCTCCACTGCTGGTGCCAGTCTGGCGGCTGCCGGCTGCATCGTGCGCCGTCGCTGCAGAGGCAGCCCCGTAATGTGGCTCGTAGCCCTCCTTGTGGGGCGCGGACGGTCGCGCTGCACTGTGCGCTGCATGCTGCCTGGCTGCCTCCGGCCGCGGCTGCCGCCTGTCACTGGCGAGCCCTGCTGCAGGCGCACATGGTCATGCTTCAGAGGCAAAGATCAGCGAAGGCACATGCATCACGCACTTGGACGCTGCTCTGCCACTTGATCGACCGCACAGCAACATGGGAGGGCACAGTCGGCCACTGTGCTGGCCACGCCTGACGCAAGACGCCGCAAGCAGCCGCGTGCGGCTCGCACATGCCATTGGTTCGGTGGAACCGCCCAATCACCTTCAGAACGCATTTCGGGGTCCGAGCGCGGCCGCGTCGGGGGCGGGCCAGCCGCGGCGTCGGCGCCCGGCGGTGCCGCCCGCACGCACCGCCCCGGCCAGCCCGGGCGCTGCTGCCGCCCCGGCTGCTGCCGCTGCCCGGCCTGCTGGCACAGCGGCGCATCCGCATCGGCCAGCCCGCTGCCACAGGTCCCTTGGCCGCTCCGACCGCCGTCGACGCCGCTGCGGCCGGCTGCGAGCGGTGGGTCTGGTGGCGAGGCCGCGGGACTGCAGGGTGGCGTCGGCAGCGGGTGGATCCCCAGCGCCGCTGCCCTTTGAGCCAGCACCACCGTGTCTGTGGACGCCCGCCCAACGTCTGGCCGCTGCTGGGCCGCCTGCTGCTGCTGCTGGGGCGCCTGCTGCCATGCTGGCGCCTGCTGGCGGTGCTGCTGCCGCTCCTGCTGCCGCGGGCTACGGGAGTGTTGAGTGTGGCCGCCATGCCGCGGGTGCGATGCTGACGGCTGCGGTTCGGGGTCCCGCCGGTGCTGCTGGCTCAGCGGCGCGTCATCTGCATCTGGGCGCGGCCGTTGCCCCTGCCCCTGGCCGCAGTGCTGCTGGTGGGGCATGTGGTCCTGGTGGTGCCGCTGCATTGGGCGCTCGAGCCTGCGGCGAGATGGGACCCTTGTTGCCGAGTGCTGTAGTGTCTTGCACGGCGGCACCGCCGCAGGGCTACACCAGCTCAGCAGTGCAGGCTCAGAACGCTTTGCAGTGTCTTGAGAGCCGTACGCGGGTATGGACCTGTGCTGCTGGCGTTCTGGTGATGCGGCCGGTGGCAGCCTCTGCTGCTGCTCGTCCTGCCGTGGCCGCCGGCCGCCGCCGCCGCCGGCCTGCCCGCCGGGGCCGCAGCCCCGCCCGAGCCCTCCGTCCCCGCCCACTTCCCCGCGCGGCGGCCTCAGGGGGCTGCACTCCCGGGGCCCGCCGGCCGCGTCGCTGCAGGGTGCCCGCGCGGGGCTGCGGCTGTGCGCGCGCCCCAGCGGCGCCAGCGGCTGCCACGGCGACGTCTGCAGCATGAGTAGCAGCAGTGCCGTGGACATCCCGCCGTGAGATGTTCACCTCAACTGAACCAGCCAGTGCCCACCCTCATCACCAGTCACAGGAGCTTACTAGGAGCAACCGCAGGCTGGCTGGTCAGCAAAGGAACCTTTCCGATGCAGCCAGCCTCCCATGTGCATGCCTCCAGCCGCGGACCATCCCACTGCACCTGCTCGTGGCTGTCCAGCTGGCGGCGGCGCGCGTGCGGCGACAGGTCGGGCGTCGCCAGGCGCCGCTGCTGCTGCGGCGCCAGCAGCGCGCCCGACAGCGGGCTGAAGAACCCGCCGCCGGCCGCCGCCGCGGCCAGCGCCGTGCCATCCGCAAAGGCTCCTGCAGAGGCGCGCACATGAAGTGGCGGTGCTGCCGGTGGCTATGCGCCGGCTCATCCCGGCTCAGCTGCGGCTGCGCCGTGAGGTGGGCACTGCCGGTTGTGGCCACGGTCCTTCGCTCGTGCCGACAAACATCGTGCGGGGAGATGTGGCCTCGTAAGTAAGCCGCAGGGCCACTGTGCTCATCTGCTCGTGGAAAGTGTCCGTCGCAGCTCAGGTTTTCTGGACTCCCGCATCATTCTCACCCTGGGGCATGTTGCCGTGGTCGCCCTCCGAGGCCACATCCCGCAGCGCGGCGTCGCTCCTGTTGACTGCAGGGTGGCGACAGCTGGCCGCCAGGTCGCGCCGCGGCGCGCCCGCATCCATGTCCAGGCGCCGCTGGGCGCCGCGCGGACGCCTGCGCAGTGGAGAAAGGGGACACCGGGATGGTGCGAGCGGCCTCAGGTTGCGGTCGACATGGGCCGGCGCGCTCGAGTCGTGGTGCGGGCAGGAACCAGGTGGCTGAGCCCAGCACATGCGTGTTTATGCGCAGCATGGTGGGGAGTGCGAGAGCGCTGCACCTGCTGCCGCCGCCGCTGTGCACGTGCCTGGGCGAACACTCCCAGGACTGCCAGCCTGGGTATGGGCTGCAGGCTGAATCCCCAGCCCCTGCCGATCAAAAATCAACACGCTCGGCCGCATTGTCATGAGCTCTGCTGATGTCGAGGGGCTCAGCACAATGCCAGGTCACGGCAACCGCGGTGCGGCATGTCAGTCACACATCAGGCTGCACACCAAACAGCGGGTGGGCATGGATGCTGCGTCGCCCATCGCTGCACTGCCTGGCCTCCCAGACCGCCTCGCTCGCGGAGTCACTCAGCTGCACGCAGGAGACGGCACCAGCGTCATGCACCAGATCAACTGCTGTCAAAGCTCGCTGTGAAGCTGTGGGCAGTCTTGCAGAGATGCGTCATGTGTTGCAACAACGACGGATGTGACGGTCGTCAGCATGCCCTACCTGACGGCAGTTGGGCACAACGTTCTCATCGCCCCAGTCAGCTGCTCGGCTGTCAGCAGCAGGCGTGCTGCTGCCCGCACCCATGCTGGATCAGATGCTGGTCAGGATGGCACCCTTTGCACGGCAGACCCTAGCATCCGCCATACCACATCACACCAGGTCCTGGGTGCTCATCGTGCCTCAGCCTACCGGTTGCAAGCCTGCCTACTAACATGGGCCGTGGTGATCCAGCAAGATCTCTGGTGGTCAACAGCCCAGCAGGGTGACCCTCTGCAGCCTAGATGCCACACCGCAGTCAGAATGGCGTGCTGGACGCGATAGGACAAGCAGCGTTGCGACAGGAAAGCTGGCCCCGAGCCGCTGAGCGAACTACCGGTTCGGTTGCGCGCCTGGCTGTCAGTCAGCTTCTCGGACGTTAGGGTTTGTTCGGCAAAGCACAGCGCAGCACGCATGTGTTGGCTGCAAGTGTTTGGACGAGACCTAGCAATGCAACTCTGCCTGCTGCAGTCAGCACACCTAGCAGCCTCGCCGAGCAGCTTTTTGCTGTAGCTGAGACGTCAAGGGAGAGGTTCAGGGAGCTGCCAGATGAGCGGTGCAGAGCTTGCCAGGAAGTGCGTGGCGCCAGGTTGCTGAAGGAGGCCAGTGTGCAGGGCGGGTTGCATGGTATGACTGCTGGGCCCAAGGCATCTTCAGCATCATGACAGGCGATACCACAAGATTGAAGACACTTTGCAGTTTTCCGAAGGAATAAAAGGTGAAATATACGCGCTCTGAGGTTGGGTTCATGCACACTCTGCTTCGCAAAACACGGCAAATCGACCCTGCTTCGGTGTGGTTCACTTGCTACGGTACGTTGGACAACTAGCCTCCCGCCACGACAGCCGCCGCTGGTCTTGTCGCGGCTGCGGTGCGCCGAGAGGGTCGACACTTCGTAAACAGACTTCCCGCCTGTTGCCTGGGCCAGCTTGCGCACTGTCCTTCCCCCTGGACACGCCCCGACTTCGGCACAAATAGCTATGACAGGCTGACGCCGGCACACGGACAGAGGCCACGCCAGGCTGCGAGATCCGCGCATCCCGAGCGCTTGCACCGCCCCCCTGCCAGCGTCTCGACAGCTGCCGTGCATGATACAGCTGGCACTGCCGCCGCCGACCCTGGCTGCTGAGGGTGAGGATGGTACTTCCATCGTCCGGTACACTTGCGCCGCGCAACTACCTTGCAAGCGGGGACGGTGACTCGCCACTTGCCAGCGGCAGCTGCGGCGGCTGCTGAGGCACGGCAGGGACATCGTGCTCGGCATCGGCTGCACTGCTGTCGCCCCGCTGCGGCTGCTGCTGCGGCTGCGGCTGCCGGCGCTGCTGGTCCGGCGCCCCAAAGGGGTTGATGCCGGCGCCCACAAACCGCCAGAAGTGCGACGGCTGCCCTGTAGCGGCCGTGTCTGCTCCTGCCGCCTGCAGGGCGCTGCTGCTGCCGGCCTCGGCGGTGCTGCTGCCACTTCTGCCGCTCACGTTGCCGCTGGTATTTCGGGTGCCGACCGCGGCTGCCGGAGCTGACACGCCGTCAAAGGGGGCCACCCTCTGTGCAGCAGGCGAACCTGCAATTCCCACCAGCACAGTCAGCAACCCTGCTGCCTGCCAAGAGCGCACAGCTGACGCCCACATGCTGGACCGCCAGGTACGGCATCACAAGCGTGCATTACAGACTGGCGACCGAGCGAACGCTGAGTTTCAGAAGCACCTGCTGCGGCGGGGCTGCTGCCTGCTGCCTGGCTGCCGTCCACCGAGGCGATGGGGCTGAGGCGCGCCGCCCCACCCCGCAGCGGCGCCAGCGTCGGCGGCCCCCCTGCAGTGGCGTCGGCGGCCACCGCCGCCGCTGCCGCCGCCGCCGCCTGCGCCGCCACGTTCTTGGCGCTGTCACTGCGCTGCGGCATGGACGGCACCCGCCCCAGGGTGGGCGGGTACTGGATGCTCTGCACGGGGGCGCGCCCAAGGGTCAGCGGTGGGACTCCAGCACAGCGCAAGGACATGCCGCAGGGGTGGGCGGCAATCTCTGGAAGCATGCGAATGTGTGGAGCATGCAGAAGCCAGCACAAAGACAGCGCATCAGAAGCGCTGCCCGCTGCAGCAAGCACCAGCACTGCAGCTACAGTTGGCGGTCTTCAACAGATTTTCACGACGACGACGCACCATGAGCTCCTCGTGGATCTCCTTGGCGCTGGGCCGGCACCCGGGGTCCGCGTGCATGCACTGCGCGATCAGGCGGTCCACCTCTGCGGGGCACTCCTCCGGCACGCTGCAGGGTGGGGCATCAAAGGCTATCAGGCATGACCAGGGTGTGCCGGAGAGGCGGCGCACTCTGCAAGGCGGCTGCGGTGCGCATGGCATGCAGCTGCAGCCACAACCAGCCAGACACGCTGCGCACAAAACGGGAGGCCGAGCGGCAGCGAACGGCATTGCAGTACGAGACAGGCGCGAGTGACAGGAGCGACGACGGGGACGCACCGCAGCTCACGCGTCTGGCCGCGCAGGGGCCGCTCCCCTGTCACGAGCTCCCACAGCACGACGCCGAAGGAGAAGATCTGCAGGGAGGTATGGCATTGCATCACAACGTGCCAGACTGCTGCTGTGTACAGTACGAGGAGCCCTGATAGCAGCGGGCAGAGCGCGGCACTGGAGCCTCAGGTACATTGACCTGAGCATCAGCAATGCACTGCAGAGAGACTGGGAGGGGGAGCAGTGCGGCAGCAACAGGCACAGGGCTGAAAGTCCTCACATCCACTTTCTCGGTGCAGCGCGCGCCCAGCAGCAGCTCGGGCGCCGCCCACGCAAACTGCACGGGAATGCCAGCAGCACTATCAGCCGCGGCATGACCATGCGTACACGGCAGACCCATGCGGCTGCACCCTCGGTCACGACACGACTGGTCTGGGCCGGTATGCTCGGGGGCCACGTCACCGCAGCAGCCGGGACAGCTAGCTGCAGGGTAGCAATGCCACAGCAAGCACAGGGTGGGGCAGCGGCACATGTCGCACCGTGCCGGCCATGTCCAGGCTGGTGACGTAGTCGCGGTTGAGGATGCGGGCCAGGCCCACGTCTGCGATCTTTGCTGTGCCGTCCCGCGCAAGCAGGATGTTCTGGCTCTGCACAGAAAGCAGCGGTGCGCAGCGTCAGACGACTGCAAGGAAGGGGTGTTTGTTCCTCCTGCCTGCTGCAGAGCGTCTGCCAGCTGGCCGCGGCACAGACAGTTTGTCAACATGACAGCCACTCGGGATGCACATGCACTCTAGCTGTGCAGCTGAAGAGGACTGCAAGCAGTCCACACAGCAAGAAACTCAGTGGGCACCTTGAGGTCGAAGTGCACGATGCGGTGGGTGTGCAGCCAGTGCAGGCCCGCTGCCACATCCAGCGCCACCTGCTTGCCCCTGCAGCATGGCAGCGCTGCGGAGCTCAGTTGCTGCGTGGCGCGGGCGCTGGACCGGTTTGACGTGACCATGCGCCGGCTGCGCTGCAGCTGATGACCAGCTGCCGCTGGAAGCATGAGCACCAAGCATCCCAGCAACACCAATCGGGGGGATGCCACAGCGCAAACTGCATATCAGATGCAGTGGGGTGCACACCAGGTCGTGCATGTGCACACCTGCGGTACCAGCCGAACACGGCACGGTCCTTGTCACGCGCCATGATGCGCCACAGGTCGCCCCCCTGCAGCAGGCAGAAAAAGGCAATGCGTCAACACATGGCTGCAGTCTGCCAATGGCCCCGTCCACGGCTGCCGCAACCACAAGACAGACTGCGGTGTCCAGGGTGCCAGCTCCGACGCCAGCAGCATCCGACTTGCGCGTGCTGAGCAAAGGCTGCCACGGAGGATCGCCCCTGTCTGCACCACGACCCGCGCTAGTGCGGCATACAGGAGGCATGCTGGACACTGCACAGTCGCTTCCTGACGGCGGGGTGTCGCACCTCCATGAACTCGGTGACCAGCATGGTGCAGCCCTCGGCGACGCAGGCGCCCTGGAACTGCACCACATTGGACGCCCTGCAGCCAGTTGTGACGACACCTCAGCCAGAGGTGGTACTGTTGCAGACTGTGGCGAGCAGCAAAGCTGTACCCTGTCAGGTGGCCCCGCTGCCGGCTATATGCACTGGCGCTGCGAGCATGCAGCGGCCGAGCTTGAGACGAAGCCCAGTTGCTGCCTGCTGCAGCAGCAAATGGGCCCTGCCACACCGGACGGCTCCTGACGACACACCCCGTGTCAACACCTCAGCGCACAGTACCGAAGGCGAAGTCGTGAGCATGAACAGGCCACCTGCAGCTGCGCAGGATGGCGACCTCGCGGCAGAACTTGACCTGGGCAGCATGGTCCTGCTGGCCGCCCAGCATCTTCACCGCCACCGTCTGCACCCCGCCCAGCACCGCCTTGTACACCTGCGCACATAAACAGACTGTATCCTTGCTCTGCGTGTCCTGACTGAGAAGTGCATCCCCTCAGCCATCGACGCCTTGCCCAGCACTGAGCTGCATGTCTTTCCGGCGGCCACATGCATCCTACTGGTGTGCCCAGGATGAGCAGCCCTTTCCGGTGCGACTGCTTGGAACACCACAAGCTTTGTCTCTGCTGGATTTTTTTCAATTTACTGCTGTTGCTCTTGCACTGACACCTGTGTGCGCTGAATGGACCTGTCAAAACCCAGGAACCGACCTGGCCGAAGGCGCCGGTGCCGATCTCCCACTGCCGGCCGTCGGGCCGCCGGCAGATCTGGATGTCCTCGGGGCGCAGCTCCCAATCGCTGAAGGGCACGCGCGGCAGGTCCAGCACGCCGTTGGCCGCCGCGCCGTCGCACCCGGAGTCGCTGTTGGCGCCCGCGCTGCAGGCGGGGCCTCGGGTATCAGCATGTGAAGGGGAATTGACAGACAGCTTTGCAGGGACAGCTTTCCACAGATGTGGCGGCTAAACTTCTGCAACATTTGTGTTTGACCAGATGAAGCGCCTCGATGGCAGGATTGGCTGACTTAACAACACTGCTGTCCACCTAGGTTGTTGATCCTCGGGAGCAATCATTGCAACGGCCCGTATATCAAGGCACGCAACATACAGCACCGTCGCAACGCCGCCACATGCAGAGCTGCCGCAGCAATGTGACACGCCATGGAGAACCAATGCAGATGGTCCCAGAGCCCGGGTGGGTGCAGGTACGGGACTGCAGTCGCAGTTCAGCGCTTCATCAACGATCGGGTTGGCGACATGCGCACCTGCGGAACAAGTTGTCCATGTCGATGTCAATGCCCGTCTGCGCGATGTTGAGCGGCGGGAACACCAGCCCGCGGGCGCCCTCGCCGTTCCCCGACGCCGGGGTGGCGGCGCCGCTGCCCTCGCTGCCGACGCAGCTCGCGCCCGAGCGCGCGCTGCCGGCCTTGCCAAAGATGGACGCCACTGCAGCGCGGGGGGCACCAGGATGACTGATTAATGTTTGATCTACCGTTTGGTAACGAGGTCACTTGTACGGTAAATCAATAAGCTGGAAAGCTGAATGGCGCTCAGTCCCTGCCGTGGCGGACTGCGGGTGTTGCAGGTTCGACCCGGCGCCTGGAGCCGCGCTGCCACGGGCTCCAGTGCATCGCGGGCGGCGCAGGCAGGGCCTGCCATGGCACTGGGGCCGAGCGAGTGGTGCCCGCTGGCCGTGTCGGCAGTGCAGTGGATGTCCGCAATGCCAACATGGCTGGCACGGGCGTATACCATGCATTGTACGGTTTCCAGCAACAGCGAGCATGAGCGGTGTGAGACGGCGTGCATCAATCAAGCGTCCACGATGTGGGGCTTGGATGCTTGATGCTACACAACCAAATGACGCCATGAGCAGGCAGCGCGCGATGCGGGTGAGGCGGCGCCGGTTGTTCCTCAGCACGCACTCTTGGACCAGCGGCTGTTGGGGGCGATGGGGGACGCGCCACCGCGCCGGCGCTGCGCCCGCCGCCACAGCAGGCAGATGCCCACCAGCGCCGCCAGCAGCACCGCCACCACCGTCCCCGACACGATGCCCACCTGCAGCATTTAGGGTTTAGGGTTTCAGGACACGCCGGCGCGCCCAACCCCGGTGCACGCACACGCGAGCCGTGCAGCACGATGGCCGCTGCTGCAGCCAGCCCTGCAGAGCCTGGGCCCAATCCCGGCTTGGTGCCGTCACAACACGAGCACGGCACACCTCGAGGCACGCTTCCATGTGGCCAACGTTGCAATGAAGCAAAAAAACACGGCGTGGTGCACTGCCGTGCGCACCGTGAGCTCCACGGCGCGGGTGTTGCCGCCGCCGCCGCTGGAGGGGATGGTGCGGCCGCGGCCGGGGGGGCTCGCAATGCCGCCCGGCCCCAGCGCGCCAACTGCAGGAGACGCAAGTGATAGGATGTCAGCCTGTTCCCATGCAAACTTGCAGCCGTCTGCTTGCCTGTGCTGTGCGCACATGAGAGTGTTTGTCTCATCTCACAGCACCCTTGTCTGTCCTCTGATATCGAGAAGCTAGACGTCAGCATGTAGCTTTGCATTGAAAGTTTTCAGAGGTGCTGCAGCTGCTGACAGGCGCCTTTGCAGGCCATACAGGATGCTCAGGCTGCCAGGGCTTTTGACATCCAATCCACAGTCCTGATGCACTCTGCGCACATCTGCTACATGCCAGCAGCAGCTGTGCCACCAAGCACCACAGTTGCAAGCCTGGCAACGCACTGCTGCGTGTCGGTCAGCAGCGCAGCTGAAGGGCGCACCCGGGCTGCCAGAGGAGAACAGCAGCTGCGTCTCGGTGGCGTTGATGCCGCGCTGGTTCAGCGCGTCCAGCAGCCCCGTGGACCCCGACACCACGAACACCAGGTCGCTGTTCACCGCCTCCGCCTGCCGCAGGGGGTGCCGAAAACGAATGTGAGATTGGGAAAGCTGGCTTTCGAACCTTTTAGGCAGACCCTATCACGGGCTCTGCGCACAGACGGAACCTGGGAGCTCTTGGACGTCTTGCAGGCCGCATGCCCTGAACAGCTACTGGAATGGGAGCAAGACTCAGAGCAATTAGGTTGCAGCAGCAGCAGCAGCAGTTCCTCAAGCCGGCGTACAAGCCACGACTGCAGCCTCGCATGTGCCCTGCCATTGGGGTGGCTCTCTACCCAAGGTGTGCTGCAGGGGCAGCGGCACTGAGTGAATGCGACAGGGCTCTCAGCACATCTGCAGGCGCCCACCTGCTGGCCCGCCTCCAGGTTGAGCGTGACGTCCACCGCCTGCAGCGCCGAGTCGCCGGCCGCAAACACCTCTGCCGCCGGCACCTGCTGAGCAAACACCGGTAAGTTTTGCGGTTGCACAAGAAAGGCAGATCGCCCACAGCACTGCCAGGTTTCACCTCCATTCGAACCCTGCCAGCAAGCTGCACAGGCAGAGCAACAGCAGAGAGCCCATCATTGCAGGGAGGCGGCCGCTGCCCACAGAATGCGGGGTGCAGTGCAGCTTGCCTGCAGGAGGCCGCGGCGTCCCAGGAGCCCTCCGCCATAGAGGGCGGCGCTGCCGGCGAGCTGGCCGCCCGCCAACGACGGCGCCGCGTGCAGCCGCCGCCGCCTGGGCGGGCTGACGGCCACCGTGGTGTTGGTGACATTCGTCACTGGGGGCGACGGCCTGTGCAGGGTTGCGACCAGTGTCAGTGGGATTCCAGAAAGGTGCATTGCATGTTCGCTGTAGGTTGTAGCTACTGTGCTGCACAACCGGCCCCATAGCCTGAGGCAAAGCTGCTGTCCAGCCGATGCCATGCAGCCAGCCACGACTGCCGCCGATACCTCCTACAATAATCGTATATGCAACGCCACTGTGCCTACAGCATGCATGGCAGTGCATCCAACTTGCGATGCATAGCCATACCCGGGGCCGGATGCAGGGGAATCGGTGTCCACCAGCGGCTCGGCGACGTTCACTATGGGGTCTGTGGCTTGCTGCACATTCAGGATGGTGATGTTCGTCTGCACAGGTGACACAGAAAGTGTCAGACAGATATGGGCGCCAGCGGTGGTCCGCAGCACCCAGCAGGCGCCATTGTCGGGGCACACTGCGGCGCAGGGCTATGCACCCAGCACAACCCCCGTGCCAGCAGCGCAAGACAGCCCAAGTGGCACACTGCCTGCAGCACGACATCCTGACACGATGCCGCCAGCACAGCAGGTCGCCACCCTGCATGCACACCCGGGACCTGGGCCACTAAACCCTGAGCTTCCAAACCCTGGGCCGCCAAACCCTTGACAGCGCACCGGCGATGCGATGGACGGCATCACGGCGTCCAGCGCGTCTTCGAGCTCCGCCTGCTGCGGCGCGTCGAACGGGTTCAGGTTGTAGCCGATGATGCGGATGACCACCTCCACCACCGTGCTGTCCGCCGCCACCGCGCCTGTGCACAGGTGTGAAGGGTCCAGCTCTGGCTTTGGAACAGCACCCACAACGCACACGTGCAACATTGCGGTGGGCTGCGGTTCAAAGCAGTGCACGACATGGGCAGAGGGTTGTTGCGGCCTGCCCAGCGACGCGGGCATGTGCGCCAGACTGCATGCCACAGATGTGAGCAGCGTTTCAGGGCGGCAGGGGTGGTGCGAGGCACGCACCGCAGCCGGTGCTGAAGTTGGAGGGCGTCAGCGGCACGCAGGCGGACCCGCTGATCTGGCACACCGTGAACGGCAGGCTGGGCAGCGTGCCGCACAGCTGCTTGTTGGCGGGGCGCAGCCACCTGGGAGGATGGGGTGGTGTCAGCTTTACTTGCCGGCAGCATGGTGCGATGTGGTGGCAGGGCAGTGCTGCAAACATACACGATGCATCCGCACTCAGCAATGTGTCGCTGGCCGCCGCCAAGCAGCATTATGCGGCTTTCTGGGTGCAGCAACCCCTAGACGGGCAGTGTATCGGTGTCAGCGGTGCTGTGGTTCATCTGACAGGGGACTCACAGGTCCTGCAGGGAGCTCAGGCTGCTGAGGGACCCGGGCACGGTGCCGCTGAGCTTGTTGTAGCTCAGGAACAGCTGCTGCAGGGCCGGCAGGCTGCCGTCGCTGCCCCAGCTGCCCGGCAGGCTGCCCGTCAGCTCGTTGGAGCTCAGGCCCCTGCGGGTCATGCAAGCTGACGGTGAGGTTGCTGCTCAGACAGCGCAGGCGGTGCAGCTTGCCAAGCAGGACTCAATGGGGCGCCTGCTGCGACAATGTTGCTTCCCTGGTTCGGCACAGCTCCACGGCAGCATCGCAGGCTGATGGAGTGGTTGACAGACGTTGACAGACGCGCACAGTAGAGCTGACAGACCTATGCTGAGCAGATGGATAGATATGTGAAAAGGGCGCTCACAGCAGCTTCAGCGCGGGCCACGACTCGCGGTCGGCGCCCCACTCGGGCGGCAGCGACCCCGTCAGGAAGTTGCTGTCCAGGTACAGCGAGTGCAGCCCGGCGAAGCCGCCGGCCTGGCCCCACACCGCGGGCAGCTCCCCGCTCAGCTGGTTCGCATACAGCGACCTGGGAGGCAGTGCCAGGTACTGCTTGTTGGGACTTGCACGCCGTGGACAAAGGCTGCGCTCCAGAGTTGTCACCATTGCATGGGCAGCATGCAAGACCAAGCTGCGCAGTCTGCGCCTGAGAGCATGCTGCTCCCCAGCGCCCACACCCATGGCCTGCAGTTACCCAAGCACACCACCACAATGGCGCACGCAGGCTGCACGACTTTCTGCAGGCTGCACTCACAGCGCGGTCAGGTTGGGGAATGACCCCACGTCCGCGCCCCAGTCCGCGGGCAGGCTGCCGTTGAAATTGTTGCGGCTGAGGTCCAGCTCCGAGAGCTTCGGGAATGCGTCCGGGTTGTCCCACGTCTGCAGTGCCCAGCCTCAGTGTCAGCACAGCTGTAGACTAAAGGCAGGAGGATGCTGATGGTGAGGAAATGCCAACCCCATCAGCTGCAGCATACTTTCCGAGACAACTTCGTCGTTGCGGATGCACATTGCGATAAACCCTCCCCGTGCCACTCTGCTGGCCGTGCGCAGGCAGCGGCCTGCCCACCGACAGCGCAGGCGCAGAACGCGACTACAGCATCCAGAGGACAAGCAAAGTCCCAAAGACCAGGACAATCATCTCACAGCACATGCAGCCCAGAAGTCTTGCAAAACAGTGCGTCAGCAGCTCATTCAGCTGCAAGCTCATTCAGCTGCGAGCCTACTGGCGCACCAGCGGCAGGCTGCCAGCAAAATTGTTGCCGGCAAGCGACAGCAGCCGCAGCGCCGGCAGCGCCGTCGGCACCGCCCAGCTGTCTGTCAGCGCGCCCGACATGTTGTTGGACGCCAGGTCACTGCAGGTGGCAGACTCAGCATGTCGTTTCCCTTCCAGAAGACACAAGTGACGCTGACAGGCTGCCAGGACATAGGCACTGCACAGGCAGCTGCACATCCAGGGCATATCAGTTTGTTTTGCCAGCCGGCTTGCTGGTGCGTCCAGTAGCAAGCTTCTATGCCTTACACCCAGGCGCAGATGGCGATGACTGAACACACGCACATGCACAGCACTGCCGTGCATACAGGAATGCAGTTCTCAGCCAATCTGCATGGACACATGTCTCGTAGGGCGCTTGATCTGGGCGCAACAGTGGCAGCAGCACTGACAGAACACTCACAGGCTCATGAGGGTGGGGAAGGCCTCTGGCTGCAGCCAGGCCGCCGGCATGTTGCCGCTGATGCCGTTGTAGCTGATGTTGAGGTAGCGCAGGTCGGGCATGGCGGCGGGGTTCGCCCATGCCACCGGCAGCCCGCCCCCCAGGCTGTTGGAGGACATGTCCAACCGCTGCAGAATGCAGGAAATGACAGTCTGCAATTGATGCAGGGCTCCGCTATCGGCTCACATACGGCAGCACGTGCCAAGCCGATACGATACGCTATGGTGTGACATGTCCTCGCCAGCTGCTGCCAGCATGTGACGCGCATGATTGACGACTGCTGTCACACAAAGCAGGGGCCTAGAATGGAGATATGCCAAGCTGCTTTGCTCAAGGACGTTGGGGTCACCAGCAGGTCCCGAACTTCTGGCACCACCGGCCCAGCCATGACGGCTGATGGGTACGTGCATGGTGCGGACACACCACGCACACCTATCACGTAGCCATACCCATGATGTCGCATTCACGACCTGGACTGAGGGCTCATCTCGATACCCTGAATGTCACCTAGGCTTCTGCTGCATCTGGGCTGCCACTGCCAGCCATGAGCTGCCGCAACGCATGGCCGGACGCAGATGGCGGGGGTTGAGACAATGTTTTGGAAACCTCCAGGTTCCAACTCTGTCGTGGGTCCCACCATGAGGCCCGGGAACGCGCCGTCCGCGCCCCAGGCCGGCGGCAGCGTCCCCCGCAGGCTGTTGCCGCACAGCTGCAGGCTCCGCAGCGCCGTCAGATTCGCCAGCACCCCCGGCAGCGTGCCCTCCAGCTGCCGCGGGCACGGCTCGCAGTCCAGGTCCCTGCACGCAGTGAAGTTGGCGTGCTCACCCGTTTGTACACCTGCTGGCAAAGCTCCACGCAATCAGGCGCCCCCCAGCGGCGCGTGCGCTCCAGCTGCAGCGGGCATCGCCCGCAGTCCGGAATCCTTGGCGACGCAGTCCCAGAGTCTGTGGTGGATGTCCGGGCACGACCAGGTGTGTCGTCACAGCTGGCCGAGCGCCCACATGTCGACCAGCACCTGCTCACCCGGGCAGAGCAAAAGGATGCCCAGCCGCACACTGCTCCTGGGCCGCCGAGGCTGTCAAGACTGCTCAACTGCCATGCACAGGACACAGGGCTAGCACGCTAGCTCAACCGTCAGTTCTTGCAGACCCAGCGATGCGCAGGACCGCACGAAGAAAACGCTGTGTATATAACGTCCGGTTGCGAAGGCCGCATGTGCTCACAGCTCTGTGACGCGGCCGTCCGCGTCGCAGGTCACCCGCGACCAGCTGCAGGCGGTGGGCCCCGCGCTGGCGTTCCAGCCGCTGATGTTGTTGGCGGCGGTGTACAGCTGCCAGTTGTCCAGCGCCCCCACCGCGTCCAGCAGTATGTCCCCTGCAGACCAGCGCACGGCAGGGCTGCAGCAAACGACCACTGCCTCCGGTAATGCCAAGCCAGGCCCTGAACCCAAGCTTGGTTATAACGAGGCGCTCAATAGTAAGGCCGTATCCAGCAAATCAGGAGATCGCAGCCGTCACGGCGCCAGAGCACGCTGGGGGCTCAGTGATGCCGACTCACGATCCGCAGTGGCCTCGGCTGTGCTGAGAGCGGCGCTGGAGGAAGCAGCCGGCGAGTTGGTTGTGCTCTGTGCTGATACCGCTGGAAGTGAGCCCGCGAGCAGGCACAGCTGCAGCAGCGCTGTGGCCGCCTGCTGCCATCGCCAGCGGGCCCGCCGCGCCCCCGGCGGCGGCCGCTGGCTGCTCATGTGCTGAGTGCTGCTGCCGCTTTGCGGCGAACCGGCATCGCCTGAGCGCAGCCTGCTGCCCCGTGCAGCCTTCCCAACGGACCACCAAGCTGAGCCTGCGTGCAGGTGCGAATGATACTGTCAGGTCGCAGGTGTCAAAGCTTGCCAAAGGCTGGCTTCCAGCACGATGTCACAAGTGGATGCACGGCAAGCTCGAAGCTAGGGATGCCAGCCTGCAACGGCGGCAGCCTCGCACAGGGCAGTATCGAGCCGATTCCAGGCTCACGCCATCGATGATCTGCTCGTGTGGGCGCCACAGCTGGATGTGCGAGCAGTGGGCACGCCGGATGTCACTGTCGATAAGCACACCTTGTGCCGGACTGCTTGCTTGGCCCCGCCCGGAGGCGAGCAGGGCTGCTGGAAACAGGCTCACAGCCGCTCCGGTGTGGTCTCCAGCGGCAATGAGCCTGTGCTGCTGCGGCGGACGCGGCCCCACTTCCGGGATGGGGACGACTTGCAAGCTGGGCTGCTGACGCCGGTGCCGCCGAAAGCGCCGCTAGCTATCTGACGAGTGCTGCACGTGCCGCAAGAAGTCGCTGAGATGCCGCTGCGCCACCGACGGCGTCTGGGCAAAGCACTCGACCGGTATTCGAGGGTGGCAAGGGTTGCCTGACGAGCATGGAGCCACGGCGGCAAGGGCGGACCGCGAATGTGGCTGCTGTAGGTCTTACGCCCAGCAAAGCGGCAGCAGGAGCAGATGCAGCGCGCCTGCTGGTACAGCCGGGCTTGTGCGAGACCTCGGACTCACGCCCCCTCTCTTCATGTGAGCCCAGGTGGCACGGCGTCGAGTGCAGGTCGGGTGGTGTACTGCGGAAGTTCCGGCTGGCTAGGGTCTCAGCCCACGGCGATGTTTACCATGGTCAGTGTTACAGTTGCTGACCTCCCCTTGCACCACTTCCGCATCCTACACATGCATGGTGGTTACCCCTAGTGGTGATTGGGCTTCAACATGCACAACGGCTGTCCAGAGCGGTAACATCACAGGGCGACCTAGTGAAGCTTTGAGTGGCGCCGTGGCAAAGTCTTGCTTGGTGTCCTCCAGGATCGTAGATGTGCAGGACCACCTCTACTTCTTGGGCTTCAGCCACTTGGGCAGCTTCGCACCCGACGCCGAGCGCGGCGCCTCTGCTGCTGCTGCTGCTGCTGTCTCGCCGCCCTGTAGGAAAACTCTTGCGTTCAGCGCACAACTCTGACAGCTTGCTGGCAAACATGGCGAGTGACAGCATACCAGCCGCTGGTGTGGCACGTTGCACTTGGAGGCCGCACAGCCAAAGGCAACGGGACACACACAGCATGTGCTCCCTGCACAGACGGACCCAGCACCTGCTGCTGTGCTGCGGGCGCGCCATTCGAAGCAGACGCTGCAGCGGCTCGCTGCCTGCTGCGGCCGGTGGCAGGGGGCTGGCGCTCCCGCGGCGGCGGAGGACCCTGCAGTGGAAAGGGGAACCTCACTTGCAAACGGACGCAGTTATGCACAGTCCAGCCGCCTGTGCCCGATGACAACGATCGTTCGCACATACGGATCCACTGCAACCAAGAAGACGCTCACAGCAGCATGCTGCAGAGTGGCAGATGCAGCCTCGAGCACTGTCTATGGGTGCCGGCACGGGCAACACATTGCGACACCCTAAACCCTAAAACCCTTGCTCCACAGGTGGTGATGGACTGTGAGATGGGCAGCTACTGGAGCTGTGCCGCCACGTACAGAGGCGTGCATGCGCACACGATACCTGCAGTGCGGCTACATCAGGTCGCAGGGCAGGGCAGCCGTCGCCACCGCAGCCGATGTACACCACTGCTGCTGGTGCGAGGCCCGCCTCGTACAGCGTTGCCTGCAATGCAGACGGTGCGTACCTTCGGCATCTTCATTGCTGAGCATGCCACGTCCGCTCTCAGCTCGATCGAGCATACACGGGGGCCCCTCGGCAAGAAGCGATCCATGTCTCGATGCTTGACAGTCGGTGGGTGGCTGCATGCTGCTGAGTTCCATAACAGTACCACACCGCTCATGCACCCTGCCCCATGCTCCCTCAGCAGAAATTGAAGGAATGAGGGCAATGCAGCGAGCACCTGCGGCCGTCGCAGGACAGTCTTGGGTGGAGCGGTGTACAGGTGCAGGCCATTCGAACTCGGCCCCACAGCACGCTCGACCATCTCCTGCAGGCAGACACATCCTCCCTTAGAGCAAGCTCGAAGCTGCTTCATGCTTGGTAATGATACGAATGCGGGCAACAAAATGCTTGCGCATGCCCTGCTGCATTCCTGCATCTGTCGGAAGAGCAACTTGAACACAACATGCGTGCAACAGAGCCTGCTTGCAGTGAAGTCTGCCCTCAAGCTCCTGCATATCCGCACCTGAAGCGCTGACACCGCAGTGACGGCCGGGAAGGTCGCCTGCAGCGCCAAGTCGTCAGCAAAGCCGTAGATCCTGATGGGCACTGGCCCGAGCCTCTGCGCCGCCGCCGCCGCATCGGCCGCACGCATCTTGGCCGTCTTCAGCGGAGAGTCAGCGGCCGGCCCTGCAGCGAAGTTGGCGCCCCAGCCGCGCGCCACCCGCGCATAGTCGTCCGCCGTGAACTCGTAGAAGCTGTCTGGCGGATCCTCCGGGCTGCGAGCAATGCGAGTGTGTTGCTAGGCAGCTATGAATATATAGTGTGTGCATGACTAGGGAATGCATCAACGCGGTTCTGCACCTGGATTACACCTGTTATAGATTCCAAAGCGGCAGGCAATCCAGCCGGGCGTGAACAGTTTTCAGCTCGGTCTGGAAGCATGGCAGTAGACAAAGCACCAGCATAGAAGCAGAAGGTCAAAGGATGTTGTTCCAACTGCTTCTGTTGCCTGAGCTGCGCAGCCAGCACCCGTGTGGATTGCTCTGCCCAGCGTCGATAGTATCATCCGTTGCATCAAGCACCCAGACCGCTGTGCCCTGCTTTCAGTGCCTACCCATGCCGGTCGCATGCCACAGCGCATGGTGCCAGTGCACCTGCTGCGCATTGCGTTGACCACTCTTGACAACATACCATCCTGCACAAGCTTGTGTATCGAGAGGATCAAGAGGAGCTTCAGGAGGGCCTCACCCGGTGCTTGGCGCTGCTGCCTCCTGCGCCGCGGCTCGGCTGAACACCCAGGCGGCGCGGCCCAGCAGCTCGTGGGCCCGCGGGTCCGGCTGCGGACCTGCAGCAGCTGCGTTTGCGCCGGCAGCCGCACCTGCCGCCGCGCCGGCTGAGCCTCCGGCTGTAGCGGATGCCGCTGCTGACTGCGCAGCGGGGCTTGCTGCGATAGGCGTGGCTGCTGGTGCTGCTGTGGGGCTGCTGACATTGTCGCCATTGCCAGAGGTAGCAGGCATGGCTGACGCTGTGCCAGCAGCGGCTGCGCCGGTCGTCAGCTGGCTGGAGTCTGGCGCCATGGTGTAGGGGGCCGCCGCCACGTCCGCTGCTCTGGGCGTGGCTCCAGCCTGCAGACAGCATCGCCAGGTGATGCGTGTGAGGACAGGCTGAGGACAGCAAAGCAAGCGCAGCTGAGAGTCAATAGATCGTTGGGATGAGGCTGTGCAAAAGGCTGTCAAGGGGCTTATGGTCAAGTGTCATGGCTTCACAACATGAAGGCCGCATGCAGCTTGATGATGCTGGTGCGCTGGATGGCACCTTCTTCGGAGAGTCCGGCAGCCGGGGCGCCGCTACGGGTTCACCCATCCCCAGCCGCCGCTCCTGGCCTGCGAGTTGAGATGAAAGGGATCATCTCCCTGAGAAGCTGGCTTGTACATCACATGTAGCTGCACACCAGACACTGTCAGCAGCCGTGCATGACTTGCACATGCATGGCGCTTTGACAGCACAGGCATGCCAGCGCCTGTGATGAGCTGCAGCTTGGCGCCGGCGGGCACGTTGGCAAAGCGCAGCGGGGTGCCCAGGTCCAGCTCCTTCTTGCCCAGGAGCAGCTTGCACCCTGCAGCGGCGACGCCCGCGACGCCCTCGGCGGCCAGGGCGGCCTCCGCGACCGCCGACAGCGGCGACATGGGCGACGCCCGCACATTGTGGCGCCGGCCTGCAGGCAGTGATGCTGCATCTCATCACCTTGATGCAGCTGCGGGGCTGGCTGTGCCAGCAAGCTGCAGCTCATGCATCGGCCGCACATGGCTGCGACAACACTTTGCAGATCATGTCGCATACGTGTCTGCTCATTGTGCAAGGTGGGCCTCTTCTATGCAGCGCTATCACGTGTTGCATGATGTCGGAAATGGCATCCTGATCAGGACCCACCATGCACTTCGACGGACACGCTTGACATGTTGCTATTGCTTGCTGACTGCCTCTGCCTGATCTGTTGTTCTGCGAGACTCTCCCAAGCGTTTGCTATGACTTCTGGCAGGTGCAAGTGGTGCGACTTGATAAGTTAGAAGTGCAGCTTGCCAGTGTCTAGTGCATGGCAGAGCGCGGCTGCCCTAGTCGTGTAGAGCGATGTAGAAACGACCTCATATAGTCAACTCGTGAATGCGACTGTACGATGTGCCCGTGCTCAAGCCTGCATGGTAAGCAACTGATGGCGACTTCAGGGCATGTGGTCTTCACCGCCTGCCGAAATGTGCGCCACTGACCACCTGCCTGCTGGCCTGCGCGGCAGCTGCACTGCTTAGATCACTTGACAGTATTGTGTGTATTGTTCTGTGCGCTCGCAAACACGCTGAGCACAGCGCACCTTCTGGCCGCTTCGGGCACAAGCTGGAAGGTTCGGATTCGCCACTCGCGTCATTCGCACAAAGACATACACAACACACCCAGCGACAGAACGCATCAAGCGCCTGCTAGAATTGATCTCGCTGATCAGCGCACTGCGTATCAATCGTCAGCGCTGCTGGTGGTGTTGCTTTGATACATTGGCGCCAGGGCCTGCAGTGTGCCACTGCGGCCTCGCTCAACCAGAGACGCTCCCCCAAGTGCGTCCGTGCTCCCACTCGCTGCTAGGGGGTGGTTGCTGTGAGCTTGACGCAGCCGATCGGCCAGGGTCTGGCGCCAAAACCCTGATGTTTGCCCCAGTGCCGTTCTTCGGCCGCGGCGGCGACCCGCCACCGCTGCGCGTGCGTCTGGTGCACAAGCGCTCCGGGTGGGACGTCGTCATGGACGCGCGCGCCACCTTTGGCGAGCTGCGGGTGAGATCGGGCTCCTGGAAGGACATGCTTCCCTCTGCTCTGCCCATACCCGCTTTTGCCGAGTGTTGCTTTGGTCCAGTCGTCTTCTGGTCGCTCGTTGGGTCTTGACTATGTGTTGTTTCGTGTGCAGTATGAGGCCAAGACGCTGACGGGGCTGCCCATGGACGCCTTCAAGCTGCTGTGCGTGCCCTGTTTCCCCCTGCCCAACCTTGACCGCTCTGCCCTAAGCATTGGCAGAAGCGCACACACACGCCCCTCCACACGCCCATGCCAGCAGCCCTGCCTACCGTTGAACACGCAACAGATCTCGACGCGAAGCCCGCATCATGTTGCAGGCACCGCGGGCGGGAGAAGCGGGACAACGAGCCGCTGCTGCTGGCGGGTGTCAAGGACGGGGCCATGGTGCAAGTGGTGGAGACGCTCGCGTACCAGGTATGGTGTGCACTGCTGCTCCCCCGGCTGCAGCTGCAGGACGATGCACGCCTGGCTGATGTCCGAGCTTGCATGATCCTACAGATGTGCTGTCTATATTGGGGCAGTTGACCGTTTGAGTCGCTGAGCAAACCATTCAAAGCAGCGTCACTTTGAGCATCAGCTGGGCCATCCTGCTAGTGCAGCTGGGGTGCCACTGCAGACATCTGAACACCTAGGACTGATGTGTGCTACGGCGAATGCGCTGCAGGACCAGATCCGCAATGCTGCGGCGGGCGTGCAGCGGGCGCAGCAGCCGGCGATGCCGGCAATGCCGCAGATGCCGCAGCCAGGGGGCCTGCGCGCGCCGCCCAACGGGGCGCCGGCGGACCCCGCAGTCCCCGGCTGGAACCCCGCGTTCCCCGGCAAGCCCGCCGGCGCTGGTGCCCAAAGCCCTCAGCCGCAGCAGCAGCCGGCGCCCCAGCGGCAGCCGCTTCCACAGCAGCAGGGCGCGGCGCAGCAGCAGGGCCGGCCGCGGGGGGACTCTGGCGACGGCCGCTTCGACCCGCCGTTCCCGCCGCCCAGGCGCGCCGCGCCGCCGCAGCCGCCGGGCCAGTCGCCGCCGCCGCAGCAGCAGCAGCAGCCCCCGCAGCAGCCGCCGCAACAGGGGAGCCCAATTGGCCCACAGCCGCAGCCGCAGCAGCGAGGTCCCATAGGACCACAGCCGCAGCAGCAGCAGCAACAGCAGCAGCCGCAGCCGCAGGAAGCGGCGGACTCTGCTGCGGGGCTGGAGGCGCAGCTCATGGGCCGCATCGCCGCGGTGCAGCAGGACATGGACGGCCTGGCGCAGCAGGTGCCGGCGGATCCTTCATCTAGGCAGTGGCCAGGCTGCCAGGCATCCGGAACTGCTTCCCTTCCGGTCCAGGATGCCTGCCATCGCTCTGACAGTAGATGTCCGCCATCACTCTGACGGCACAGCTCCGACCGCAGGTGGATGCGCTGACGGCGGACGGCGGCGCGCCCGCCGCACAGGACGCCGCCGGCGCCGCACGCCACCAGCAGGCCATCCTCCTCCTGGAGCTGTTAACGCGGGTGAGAGGCAGCTGTCTGGACCCGCGTCTGTGGCTTCACGAGAGAGGGCGGATGGACCTGCAAGCGTACCTATTCAAGGGAGCCTCGTGCCACACAGGATGCAGACTCCAGCTGGTGCCCTGGCACCAGCACTCTGTGTATGCTGTGGTGTTTGGCCGAGGAAGACAAGACCCTGGTGTGTTGGGACGTCTGGCCACGAGTCCCCTTGAACCACCGCCGTGCAGGTGATGCTCACGCTGGACGGCATCAGGGCGCCCGACGGCGGGGAGACGCCCCCGGGTGTGCGGGCCGCGCGAAAGGCGGGGGTGGTGCGCGCACAGCAGCTGATCGATCGCGTGGAGGCCTGCAAGGCGGCCGCGTGATGGGTTTAGGGTTTCAGACCGCGCGCCCCGGCCCGACCACCCAACTCTCAGGAAGCAGCTGAGCTCCTGCTGGCTGGTCAGATTGGTGTTGGCGCTCCGGTTCGACGCCAGAGCGGTGTTGAGGCAATGCATGTTGGAATACACTGTCGCCGGGCTGGGATAGGAGCTGTGGAAGGCACGTGCTCATCTGACGTGCTCGCACATCTGACTAGGGTCAGTGCACCTTGCTGTCACGGAAGAGGTGTGCTTGCACAAGGCTGCTGTCACGGCAGGTCTAGAAGCTCTACATATACATGAACCACAGTCTGCAGGCAACTCGTGCTCAGCAACAAGCTCGCAAAAATCAGCGCCAGTCAGCCTGCTCCAGATATCGTCAACTCAATCGTGACGACAAACTACCATGTTCCAGAATGACTTCTGTTGCTGTGCTGTGCGACTCTGAAGCATCCAGCTTGCTCACGTGCAAGGCTCTGACAGCATGGTTGCGACCAACTAGCACCAAGTCGTCGCCATCAGCTTGAGGACACCGTGTGCGCCAGAGCGCAGCAGGCGCGCCTCTCATGCCACCGCTGCGACGGGCTGCGGCGTAATGTCGTCCGCTGGTGGCGGCGCCGCCTCGCCTTGGAAGTCCTCCTGCGCACACATGCATCTGCACTCAGGCCCTGCGAACAATGCGTCAACGGGTGCATCCTGCTGCTGAGCCGTATAGCTGCAGATCCGGCCGCATGCTGTGCCGCTGTGCAAGAGGCGCCCACACTTGCGCGCAGGAGCCATCAGTAAGCACACTCCCGCGCATCATACCTGGTTGTAGATGACCACGACGGTCAGCGAGCAGCTGGGGCAGTGGGCGATGTCCTCGCCGCGAGCCAGCTCCTCCTGCGATGCACAGAAGCGCAGTCAGAATTTGGGCATCAGATACCTGTGACACCAGCAATACAACAACAGCAGCTGTGATATGCCGAGATGGCCCAGTCAGGCCCTTGTACTCCTTTCCTCATCGATGCTTGTGACAAATTCAGCGCAAGACTGAATGCTGCCACGAGTAGGTGGCATCGCCGGATTCCCGCCAAGGCTTGCAGCGGCCCTGTGCTCAACACCACGCCAACCACCCACTCGCTGGGAGGCTGCGCACCATGGTGATCTGGAATAGGTCGCCGCAGGGGCAACTGTACGTGAAGGCGTTCAGCTCCTCGCTCCAGTCCATGTCCTCAATCTCGACTTCGTCATAGTGCGCCATGGCTGCCGGCGCCGCTGCGACTGCCGCCTGACAGAAGGATGCGCCGCCTGCTGCCTCCCGCAGCGCAGAGGGTGCGCTGCCAGTACGTCAGCAGCCTGCCACTGGCAGCAAGCCACGGGCTGCACCTGCGGCGGCCCAGCGCCTGTTGATGGTGTGGCAGCAACCTGCTGTGAAGCGAGGCCAGTGCCCCCTGGTGCAACTTCTTGTCCCGCACACTGCTACTGGCCGGCTGTACGAAGTGCCACTAGCCTTGCGGTCGCCAGTCGCTGTGCAAAGGACGACTGCACGCTTGCTGCAGCCAGCAGTGCACACGCTGGCAAGGTCCAGCCTGCCATCGACCCTCTCATTACGTTTAGCAGATTCATACCGATTTCCGATCACATCAGCTTTCCGCCCGTGCTTTATAAGCATACATAATAGATCCGACATTACTCACGACCTTACGCTGCTGCCCCCACGTTGCCTGCCTGCCGGCGGGCCCTCACAGTTGCATGGCAGTTTACTGCACTCCGGAACCTTGATGCGTACTAGCAGCGTCTGCGGGCTACTGCGTCGTGCGGCGTTCTCGCAAGTGCAGCAGAGCACCCTCACAAGAGGCTTTCAGCCAGCGTTCAAGCAGTCCCTGCCCAGCAGTGCATCTCGTACCCTTTCCTTCCGGTGCTTTGCTGCTGCCAGCACCCCTGGTATGGAGGCCCTAAAAAAGCGCCTGAAGGACCCCGATCTGCTCCAGCACCAGCTGTTCATTGGCGGGCAGTGGGTTGATGCAAGCAGCGGCGAGACCGTGGACGTGCGTGTCATTGGAATGCACTGTATCTCCGCATGCGCATGTGATGTTGCCTTTGCTGCGGGTGATGTCGCAGTACACATCGAGCACGATCAAGCTCTCGATATGCAGAGCCTGCTTGTTCAAGTGCCTTGTATCTGATGCTGTTGCACGCCAGGACAGCATCCGACCTTTGGCAGTGTGTGATCATCCGGCAATCGGGTCACATGCAGGTACTCAACCCGGCGACACAGGAGGTGATCGCCAAGATCCCCAGGGCCGGCGCCTCGGAGACCAACGCAGCAATCGCAGAGGCCGATGCGGTCTTCCCCAAATGGAAGTCGCAGCCCGCCAAGGCCCGCGCCGACATTCTGAAGAAGTGCGTCACCCTGTAGCGGCCGTGCGTGGCAGCGCCAGACGCATGCTCCCCTATGTGCATGCAACGCAGCATGCAAGCAGGTGGACGTCCAGACGGCCACGTCGCAAGCGTCCGCCGTGTAGGTGATTGTGCTTCTGTGTGTCCCGCAGGTGGTACAACCTGGTGATGGACAACCTGGATGACATCGCGATCATCATGTCCGCAGAGAGCGGCAAGCCTGTCAAGGAGTCCAAGGTGGAGGCAACCGGCGGGTGAGGAACTGCGTCGCTGCCAAACCCTATGATTGCTCGCCACACCTATGACCCAGAGTATGGGGGTGAAAGAGGCGGGTGGATGCTGATGTGGGGTCATCTCAATGTACAGGGCAGGGTCCATCGAGTGGTTCGCAGAGGAGGCCAAGCGCATCTACGGCGACATCATCCCGGTGCAAACCATGCCTCAGCCGCTGCTTGGCCTAGCGTGCATGCCAGCAGCGCTCCTGGCACGTAGAGCTATCGCGCAGCGGCTGCACGCAGTGCGCTGCTCCCCTGCACCCTGCTGCAGCTGTGCATGCCGGCCGTGTTCTGGTGCGTCAGCCTGACGAGCTGCGGGCTTCCCTGCAGCCGCCGTCCAACGACAAGAAGTTCGTGGTGATCAAGGACCCGGTGGGGGTGGTGTACGCCGTGACGCCCTGGAACTTCCCCATGTCAATGATCACTCGCAAGGCCTCGCCCGCCATCGCCGCCGGCTGCCCGGTGAGTGCTGCCTGCGTGCTGCTCTGTGTATGCCCTGCATCATGCGGCAGCCACCTGGCACCGCAGAGGCGCCCTGAAGCACCATGTGCACACACTGTGTTGCCGCCCAATGTCAGTGGCTGCTACCAGTTCGCACCATACGAGCGCAGCCTGGCCGCTTTGCTCAAGCCCTCCGCAGCTGGCGCGCTGCTGGGGAGCGGTCCCTGGGTCGTTGAATGTCATCTTGCCTGGCGAAACTGGCGCCACCTGTCGGCGCAGCAGTCGCACACCAGGCGCCGTCTCCCCACAGCGCGGGTCTGAGGACGTGCGAGCTGCGTGCAGGTCATCCTGAAGCCCGCCGAGTCCACGCCGCTGACGGCCTTCGCCCTCGCCGAGCTGGCGCGGCGGGCGGGCGTACCCGCCGGCGTGCTGAACGTGCTGACCGGCGACTCCAAGAAGATCAGTGAGCCCTTCAAAGCGCTTGGCGTATGACAGACAGAGCTGCAGTTCCCTCATCCTGGCATCGTCACCAGCTGTTTCGCTGCGTCTGAACTGTGAAGGCAGAGCTGTGCGGGCCAGAGCCAAGGGTCAACACCTGTGACCGGTCATGCCGACTTATATGCTTACGCCACTTTGGATGCGCAGCGTCTGAGACTCGCGAAATTGCTGCTCCTGCAGCGGAGGCGGTCATGAAGAGCGACGTGGTGCGCAAGATCGGGTTCACCGGTTCCACGCCCGTCGGCAAGATCCTCATGAAGCAGGCCGCCGACACCGTCAAGAAGGTGCGCAGTCGCAGAAGGCGCAAAAGCCCTTGCATTTGAACGGTTCGTCATGGTTGTGGCCTGCAGCTCACATATGCGGCCCTCCTCATGCCATGAAGATCATCACGCGCACCACGTTACGTGGTCCCCTCTTCTCCGCGAATTGTCAGCAATTGTTCAGGGACAGATGCGCGGTTGCCTGACGGCCATCGTCAGCGCTCCTCACTGGCTCACCCAGCCATACTGGTCAGACACGATTGAACTACCCAGGCAGTGCGACAACACTGCCGCTGCTGTTTGCTGATCGGTGCCGGCTATTGCTCGT
Source organism: Diplosphaera chodatii (assembly GCA_032358165.1). NCBI lineage: Eukaryota > Viridiplantae > Chlorophyta > Trebouxiophyceae > Prasiolales > Stichococcaceae > Diplosphaera > Diplosphaera chodatii. The sequence continues at coordinate 1,644,059 of JAALGY010000036.1, read as the reverse complement.
GGTCTAGGTCAGCCTGGAGCTGGGCGGCAACGCGCCCTTCATCGTGTTCAACGACGCCGACGTGGAGCTGGCGGCCAAGGGCATCGTGTCCTCCGCCTTCCGCAACGCCGGCCAGACCTGCATCTGCGCCAACCGCACCTTCGTGCAGGTGCGCCTCCTGCGCACGTCCATGCACCTTTGCAACTGTGGTGGGGGCCCGGGGCACCTCGGTCTGCTGGCTGGTGGGCCGCTGCACAATGGATTGGGGAATTTCCTCTGCTCCTCGGTGGGACGCCTCTGCTCCCTGCCTCCTGACACGCGAGTCGGCCCAGTGCATGACGTACTCATCATGGATCAGCAGCAGGGGTGTCTGACGGTGCGAATGCTCAGCTCCCAGCTAGGATCCGCATGACCGCCGCTTCCACAGTACATGGCCGCTTGCCACGCGCTCACCTCCATGTGGCTGAGTTGCGACTTGTGTTATCGCCCCCTGGAGCCTGTACCCCTACATGCAGGCCGGCATCTACGACCAGTTCTCCAAGGCGGTGGTGGAGCAGGTCAAGAAGTTCAAGCTGGGCGACGGCCTGGTGGACGGCACGACGCTCGGGCCGCTCATCTCGCCCGCCGCGGTGGACAGGGTGAGGCCGCAGTCGCGCCTGCCAGCAGCACCAGCTCCAGCAGTCGCATCCATGACATGCACTGCATCAGTGCTGTCGTGTGGACGGGGCCGCTCGTGCAGGCCCTCCATGTGACTGCCAGCGACATGATGACTGCAGCCGCCAGCAAGCTGGCACAACAGCGGCAATCGGTAGCAGCACACACCTTGAAGTGGTCGCCTCCTCCCGATCTGGAGATAGGTGCTCTCCAGCCCTTTACCCTGGATGCCGCAGGTGGCGGGGCACGTGGACGACGCGGTGCAGAAGGGCGCCAAGGCGCTGACGGGCGGCAAGCGCCCCGAGATGCAGGGCGACCTGGCCAAGGGCAACTTCTACGAGCCGACCATCCTGGGCGACGCGACGATCGACATGAAGGTGCGACCTAGGGTCTAGGGACCGGCTGACTGCACTGGAGGTGGAAGAGCAGGAATGGTGCTGGGGAGGGATGCCCCTGCATGCGGTGCTGCGTACCACAGACCAGCGCCCATGGCAGCGACGAGATGGGCACTGTGTTCCGTGACTGCAGATCTTTGCGGAGGAGACGTTCGGGCCTGCGGTGCCTCTGTTCAAGGTGATTGGGCGTGCGCAGATATGAACCATGCCATCAGCATGACCCCTGCCAGGCTCTTCATGCGTCCGCTGCAGCGCATGGTTGCCAGACGTCGAGACAATGTGCTGAACCCGGCGCTTCCTGCTGCCGCAGTTCGACACCGAGGACGAGGCCATCAAGCTGGCCAACAACACCGAGTACGGCCTCGCCGCCTACTACTACACCAAGGTAGGACCCTAGGATTGTGGCTTGTGTCAGGTTACACACTCAGCTTCTCCGCTCACAATGGCTACGCTTCTCCAATGCTCGTGCAGCTAGGAGTGTTCAGTGCTCTGTGCTTCGACTGCTCAGTGCTCAGCGGTGTGAGCACTGAATGGACAAAGACCAGCACTGAGCGCAGTTCAGCAGCGACAAAGCAAAGCAGAACAAGCAGTGGTGCTTGTGATCGAGTTTAAAGCTCACATCAGCAACCAGGCCGGCAAACAGCACCCCATGTGGCCTCATACCAGCTTTCATCGCTGCTATGACAACGGTGTCCGGGAAAGTTTGCCTCGCCTCTCGACTCTCTCCAGCAAGCCTGGGGCGAGCAAGCTGGCTCGGCCGAGATGACCAGCAGCCTGCCTTCCCGCCGGGGTCGTTGTCTGTGCGTGGGCCGAACCGCTTCCTGCTGCCTGGCGCAGGACCTGGCGCGCACCTGGCGCGTGGCGGAGGCCCTGGAGTACGGCATGATTGGCTGCAACGAGGTGCGATACAGGTTCAACTCTTTTGACGTAAACGCAGTCAATGGGTGTCCAGCCCCGGCGCCTCATGACACCGCGCCCTGCCCGGGTGTCGTTGTATGTGTGCCTGCTGGCCAGCAGCACTGGCACCGGCACTGGCGCCAACATTGGCACCGGCATGTGATGCAACATCTGACAAGTGCACATGTATGCTTACAGTGCACAGCCCACAGGCAGCAATAACCGGTTTGCGTCGTGCCGCAGGTGCTCATCACGGATGCGGCGGCGCCCTTCGGCGGCATCAAGGAGTCGGGCCTGGGCCGCGAGCAGTCCAAGTACGGCATCTCCGAGTTCCTGGAGGTGGGCACAATGTTTGCTGCACGCAGCAGTGCCTCTTGGCCCCTGCGCTGCGGCAAGCAGATGCCGAGCCTGCATGGCGGTCCAGAAAACCCTGCAGCAGGGCTGCGCATGAGCATGCCCCCGGCCGCTGCTGCTGTGCCGATGCAGAGCTTGAGCTTGCACTGCAGGTCGCGCAGGTTCTGCGGCCCTGCCCACGCCGCTTGTGAGCCGGCATGCAAGATGTGCTCACTTGAGCCAAAACTCTTCTCCTCTGCCCGCAGGTCAAATACATTTGCATGGGGGTGGGCTACTCCGGCCCACGTTGAAGACATCAGGAAGACCCGCTGTTCTGGAGCCAAAGAGGGGCAGCAGCGGGGTATGCAGCACCAGTTGCAGTGCTGTTTTGATCGAGCGCAGCGCATGCATGCCTCTGAACTTGGGAATCTGCTGTCCATATGCTGTCCGGCTCACCCCGCAGACAGCCTTGTCTGCTGCTTCCCGCATTCGCATATCAGTGCACGGCTGTATGCTGCTGCGCTGCCTTCATTGGGGCAGTGTGTCGGTTCTGCAGTAGTGTGGCAAAATTGTTGCATGGAAGTGGTTTCGGCAACGCTGTAACTCAAGTAGCGTGAAGCAGACACCCCGAAGGGCTTCTGTAGGGGCGGCCCTTCCTCTGGAAGCAGGCAAGCAGCGTAGATGAAAGCAGGATGCAGCAGGCCAGCAGGTGCAGCGCTGCAGCCTCAGTGCGGCAAATCCGCTGCGTGTACGCCAGCACACTTCCAGCAAATGCAACCTTGCATGCTGCTGCTTGGGGCTAAACTGTAGTTGCCCGTGCTGGGTAGCATCCTACGCATTGCAAAAGCTCACACCGGCGCCCGCGCTGCGCTTGCAACGTTGGACCCCTGCACTGTGTGCATGCGCGGGCTCATCGCAGCATCAGTTCCAACCCTGCATGCGGCGGTGATCAAAAGGGCACTGCCGGTCTCAGCTGCCATCCTGCTGCGACTGCTGCCGCTGCGGCCTCATTCGCTGAGTGCGGCACTTGTGCAATCTCTATCGGAGACAGCCATTGCGGCGCACGCAAGCGCAGCACCCTCCGTCCCAGCAGCAACCGTTGCAGCTGCGCCAATGCGACCGCTGGCGGCGGCGCCAGCGGCCAATTTCAGCACGGGTACGCCCGCAGGGCTGCCCCTCAGAGCCGCCGCAGCACCGCTGCGATCTGCAACGCACCCTGCCGCACGCACCAGCGGCCGCTGGCTCAGCAGCACGCGCTGCGGACTGCATGCAGCGGCCTGTCGCAGCCTGGGTTTGCCAGGCCACCAGGTGCAGAGACGGTGGTGCCGTCTTCCTCTGCATCAATCCAGCTCGGCACGCAGCGTCGCATGGTCCTGTGTCCCTGCAACTCATCCACCTCACTTCTGACGGCTGCAGGCGATACGGCATCATGCCGCAGCAGCAGCAAGCAGCATGGCAGCGGCAGCGGCAGCGGCAGCTACGGCGTCGCCGGCAGCTGCGGCACCGGCCGGACAGCATGCAGACCAGCCGCATGCTGTGTCGGCGCCTGAGGCGGTGCCTCACAACGGCCCTGCAGCCGACGTCGGCGGCCCTGCAGCAGACAGCGGTGCGACTCCAGCGCGGGCGGTCCCGCTGCCTCCAGCTCGCAACACCAAAATCAGGTGTCTGCGGTGCTTCAGGACTTGATGTTGCTCAACTTAGCACGCCTCACTCCAACCGCCCACTGCTGGCGGATTGCTGCTACGGATCATGATGCATGGCCGGGCGAACCCACGCAGGAGCGCCAGCTTTATGAAGAGCAGCAAGACGCTGGAGCAGTGCCCGCCGGCGCGGCTGCCCGAGTTCGCCGTCATCGGCCGCTCCAACGTCGGCAAGTCCTCGCTCATCAATCTGCTCACCGGGCAGAAGGCGCTGGCGCTGGTGTCCAAAACCCCAGGTGGCTGCAAATGTCCAGGGGACTCCTCATCTCTTGCTCTTTCCTGCTCCATACATAAACCCGGGTCCATTGCAGACTTCAAACAGACACGAGTGTATGCACACGTTCGCACTGTGCCTGCACCGAGGGCAATTGAGGCGTGCTGTGCCAGCAACAGCTGAGGGGATTGCGGCTGCGACTGCGGTGCAGGCAAGACGACGTGCATCAACCACTTCCTCATCAACGGCGAGTGGCACCTGGTGGACCTTCCCGGCTACGGGTGCGCAGGTTTAAAACCCTAGATCGGCGGTCAACTGGCACCAGCAGGATGCCCTTGCTGAGCTGCGCAGCCATGCCCAAGCCGTGAGCGTTCTCACAGCGCTGCTGCGCATCCCGTGTCAGAGCGCCTTGCCGGTCAGGGTGTGGAGGCATGCGTGCTGCACTTGCAGGTATGCCAGGCGGTCAAAAACGTCCCGCATCGAGTGGGCATCCTTCACCCAGCGGTGCGCATGCTGTGGTCGGCTCGGAACACGGGCCGAGCAGAGCCGCCGTCGCATGGCCTCAGTTCACCAGCTGCTGCACTTTGCACCGTGTGATGCCAGCGTGCACCAGAGGAGGGCCGCCGCAGCACCACGCCGATGCAGGGCCGTGGGCGGCGGGGTGACACGACGTGTTCTCGCAGGCTCACATGCTGTGCGCCCCCCCTGCAGCTACTTCATGGAGCGGGCCACGCTGGCGGCGGTGCTGCTGCTGGTGGACGCCAGCATCCCGCCGCAGGCCGCCGACCTGGAGGTCGTCAGCTGGCTGGGCAATGCGCAGGTGCACTGGGACACCCCGTCCGGCGTGCAAAACCCCGCGGCAGCTGTGCATATCTGGTGCTTCAGTGACAAGCAAGACGAACCGGTCCTTGTGAGGTTTTGCGGACCAGGAACGACTTCAAAGCCGGCGCGCAAAGGCGCGTGACACTTATGTGGTATGTGGTAGAGTGCTGTAGAGGCTGAGTGTACTGTGCTCCTGTTGCAGGTGCCCTTTGCGCTGGTGTTCACAAAGACGGACAAGCGGAAGAAGAAGTGCCCCGGGGCGGCGGAAAACATCGCGGCCTTCCAGAAGCAGCTGCTCGACGACTGGCAGGTGCAGCCAGCCACATGCAGGCTGCAGTACAAAACTCGGTTGCAACATCATTTATGTGGGAATGACCCGGGGCTTGCAGTCAGGACTCAGCGTTGTGCGCTCATTCACAGCCGTAAATGGCGTGCGCATTTGGGGGGCAAGTGTTGATGTTGCTGATGATGAGACGCCGCACTTGCTCATGTTCCCAGCTACAAGGTGCGGCTTGATCACTGACGTACCACTTCCGACGGACGCGCAGGAGCTGCCGCCGAGCGTGCAGACGTCCTCGCGCAGCGGCACCGGCAAGGCGGAGCTGCTGGCGCTCATCACGCAGCTGCGGACGGCTTTCGTGGCAGAAAAGCCCGCCGCCGGCGCCCGCGGCGCCGCCGGCCTGCGGCTGCGGGCGGCGGCGGCGGCGGCGGCGGCGGCACAGGAAGCAGAGGAGGGGGAGTACCCAGGCCCGCGCGTGGACGAGGTGGTGGTGGAGCAGCGGTGGGAGGGCGCGGATGACCCCTGGCCCGAGCTGCGGCAGCAGGAAGCAGCACAGCCGGAGGCGGCGCAGGCACAGCAGCACTAGCATTCAGAGAGCAGGATGTGGCTGCAGAGGACCACCACGATACCAAAACAGCGTGCAGGGAGTTTGTAGATGTACGGGTCAGGGACGGGAGGTAGGCGGTTTAAAGCTCACTCAAGGCATGACTGTAACAATGAAGCAGGAAACCTTGCAGTAAAGGTTCAGCAACACACCACACTGGCAGCGCAACCACCGTTGCTGCACAGTTCAATCCTCAAGCAACAGTGTCTGACACAGGGTGGGGCCGCAGTCAGGCGTGCAGCACATCCCAGCCGTCACTTCTGAAGCAGACTGAGCACTGTTTCAAGCCACGACAATGCAACGAAGCCGTGCTCTGTGTGACTGGCAGGCTGCCGCCCAGGCTGCGTGAAAAATATCCCCACTTCCTGCCGCCCTCAGGCCTCCTCCACCTGGTCCTCCGCCTTGTCCAGCGTCTTCTTCACCACCTGCTCGAAGCTCAGCTGCAGGGGCACAGGGCAGCGGCAGTCAGCAACATGCGCATGGGCGCAGCACCCGCTACACGGCTGGTCAGTCTTCTGGGAGTACACTGCTACCTGCAACAGGGCGGCACCTGCAGGCATGTGCAGTGTTGCAGCGAGTCACAGGAAGAAAAGAGATGAGCAGGGAAGCGGGAAGGGACGCACCAGCCGCTGGATGTCCCGCTGCGACACCTTCTGGCCGCCGTACCTGCAGCAGAGGCAGCAGCTGGGTTGCAGACGCGACATGGCAGCAGCAGCAGCAGCAGCAGCAGCAGCAGCAGCAGCAGCAGTCCACACAGCAACTGACATCCGGTGGTCAATACCCATTCGAAATACGTTCATGCTGTTGTTTGGCGGCGCCTGGCCCGAAGCGCCAGGGCCTCATGGCATGTGCATGCCAGGTGCCATACGGCGGCACCCACAAAGCGAGTCTGTCTTGCATCGGCAGCCGCTGACATAGCTGCGGCCCTGTGCCTTTAACGCACGCACTGGCGCGCACGGCATCGGAGGCAGCTCACGAGAAGGTGGTGTTCTCGAAGTCGGCGGCGGACGCCTTGTCCTGGTTGCTGAAGTTGCTGCCGAAGACGCTGGACAGCGCGCCGCTGATGTAGCTGCCCAGCGTGCCGGTGTACTGCTCCTTGCCCGGCTCCTACAGTCCACAAGAACGGCTCAAACCAGCTCAAACGCTGAACTACCATTTTGTCTGGCAGGCGCGGCGCTGCTGACGTGGGTGCCAGCTTGCCGGGTGGTCCTCGGCTGCTGCGACCCAGCCCAAGCGCACAGCGCCTGGCAGACTGCGGGGCAGGCGCAGCCGGCTGCTAAGCGGGCGGCGCTTGTCCGAACGCCGCAGGCCGCCGCGTCTGGGAGCAGGGCTCAACACGCTGCCTGAACCCTAACCCCCACGACAGCCCGCAAGGCCCACCTGGATGATGTACTCGCAGGTGCCGTCGTCCACCTGCCCTAAACCCTGAACCGTAAACCCCCATGACAGCCCGTCAGGCCCACCTGGATGATGTACTCGCAGGTGCCGTCGTCCACCTGCCCTAAACCCTGAACCCTAAACCCCCATGACAGCCCGTCGGGCCCACCTGGATGATGTACTCGCAGGTGCCGTCGTCCACCTGCCCTAAACCCTGAACCCCAAACCCCCATGACAGCCCGTCGGGCCCACCTGGATGATGTACTCGCAGGTGCCGTCGTCCACCTGCGCGTCCGGGTTGTAGTTTGTGGCGGAGGCGTCCATGCAGCCCGCCACCTGCGGAACGCCTCCAAAACGTCTCAGGCGGGCGACAAAGGGGTTGGCCTGGTGGGCAGGTCGGATTCGACCCCTGCTGTAGCGCAGCCACGTTCGGGGGCAGCACATGCGCCAAGGAGTCAAGACGGGTGCGCCTGTCAGCGCGCCTGCTGCCGGGTGGCCTTCACGACCGAGTGCAGCTTGCGCAGCTTGGCGACCTCGTTGTGGTGGGAGATGTCTGCGTGTACACAAGGCACCTGACTCGAGGCGGCTCGACGGGGAGCTGCTGTGCAAGACCCACATCTGCAAGACTCCGCAGCAAAGGCTGCGGGCAGGGGGACCACAGCATCCTGCGGCTGCCTTTCGACCTGAACATCCGCTGAGAGGGCCGTGCTCTGGCAAAGCTCACCGCCGGACCAGCCGGAGGTGCTGCCGTCCCACGGCACGTCCGACGTCTGCGGGCTGAAGATGGCGGCGGCGGCCTCCGAGAGGTACTGCCCCACGCCAGCGCGCACCACCTGCAGTTGCAGGGGCTTGCTCTGTGGCTGGTCATGCGGCGAGGTCATGCGTCCATGCGCAACCCCGCCAGCAGCACACTTCAGTCGCCACCACTACGGGTGAGTGAGTCAGTGCTGCCCACGCTGACGAGTCATGCACATGGCACCACAGCAGCACGTGAAGTGGCCTGCGCACGGTCCGGATCATGGCAGCAGCCGAGACACGAGCGAATGGTTGCAGACAAGAGCACGGCAGCGGCAACGGAGTGAGTGTGACTGCTGTGTCCGTCGAGGCAGCATCGCAAGGACGGCCGGACTGAAGGCCTCAGTTGTAGCACAGATGCGCAGCGTGCATGCCGCACAGCATAAACATGACGGATGCAACGCCAGCACCCTGACCCAACAGCCATGCAGATGGCTCCACAGCATATGATGTGAAGAGTCCAAGGATACGACCTGACATAGGACCGCTGGCCCAAACACACGCACTCGCTGCTGCATCTGAGTCAGCCAGATCGAAGCTCCCACAGCCAATGCAGCACGCTGGAAGCCCTTGAACAGGCACGCAGGACGGGCTAGGGCTACGTTCACATATGCGTAAGCTCACTAGCCGGTTGATGGTGCTTGGGCGCCGTGCAGCGAGCAGGCGCGGCCGTTGCACGGGCGATGCACGGGTGAAGGCTGCCCTGCTGGAGCCCAGGCGCATGCGGTTGGCGGTAAGATGCATCGCCATGGCTGCGTGTACTATAACTCTGTTCTGCAAGAAGTTGAGCTGCGTAAACCTGGCAACGACGCAAGCATCAAGCTCCATCAAATATCTGGCCAGGTATCTGTATTTGGCGGGAAGGTAAGATCCCCCGTATTCTGCCGGCAGCCTGGCTCCGGCCCCGGACGTGCAGCATAGCAGCGAAGCGACATCCAGCATGCACCGCAAAGCTTTGCACGGATCCTGCAGCCTTTGAGCCTGGTTCCGACCTATCTGACAGCCTGAGCTCCAGTTACACAGCTTTGGCAGCATTTGACGCCCTCGGTGGCAGGTGTGCATCTATCTCAGCCACCGAGCGCATCGCCACCTGGCGTCGACGCAGCGTCCAGTCCGTCGGCACGCACTGACAGGCGCCACAGCCGCAGCAGCGCCCGCCGATGGGGCAGCTGGCGGCCGCCCAGCTGTCCCGGGCTGACGCGGCGGCGGCGGCGCTGTTGCCGTGCCGCCGCGGCTCTGCAGCCTTGTCAGGCGCGCAGCTGGCGCCGCACCGCAGCCACCGCAGCCGGGCGCGCCGCTCCGCAGCTCAGCGGCGCCGCCGCAGCCCCGCCGCCATCCTGACGGTGCCGAATCCGGTGCAGGCCGCCACCGCCACGCCAGTGCGGCCGGACCAGCCTGGGCTTGCGGTGCGAATCCCCTGCCACTCAGCTGGTACACGCACTTCTTAACACCGTAAAGCGAGCCTGGTGGGCGATCGGCAGGGCAGGCTGCAGCGGGGGGAGCAGGTTTTGCAGCGGTCGACGCCACTCGCAGGCTGCCGCAGCCGGCACGCCTTGCCCTGCTGCAGCGTTGCATATCTTGAGCCGGGCACACACGTGGGGACACCGATGACTCCTGGCGAGCCTGTAATGTGCAGCAGTGGGTGCACGAGTGCCAGGGTTGTGGGGTTCGGGGACGTGCCCAGGCTTAACTGCAGCGCCGCCACCTGCCCTGCTTCCAGCACACGAAGCCTGTGCTGTGCATTGTCAGGCGTTGACGTCATTCAGCTAGACGTGAATGAGATGCGCCCAGCGGTGCAGCTGTGCAGTCTGGCATGCCTTTTGTGTCCCACCACCGCCCGCGCAACACGCAGTTGCAGACCCTGTGGTGGAGTGCAAACCGCTGTTGGTGGCCGGCTGCAACCATTGCGCCTCCTTTTGTACGACCTCATCAACAGCGTACAGCTGTGCAACAGCTGCAGATCTGCTGTTGGTGAGGACGAGCAGCGCAGCATGACGCCCAGTTTGCCGGCTGTGGGAGGCGCTGATGTGGCGGTGTCGTCGCGCCCGCAGGACGCCCCGGAGCAGATCCCCAGCGCGATCGCGTACCAGGGCGTGCCCGGCGCCTACAGCGAGGTGGCCGCCCTGGCCACCTGCCCCGGCTGGATGCACGTGCCCTGCAACCAGTTCGAGCAGGTGTTCCAGGTGCGCAGCAGCGGGTCACCGCGCGGTTAAGCTGTCACCCTAAACAGTTCAGAGCTCCCCCCGCACATCCAGCATGCGGGCATCATCACCTTCCTTTGTCTCAGCAAAGCAAGCAGCTCGAGCTCTTCTGCTTGCCACAAGTGAGACGCCTGTGCTGCTGCCGCTCCCGTTGACTGGTGTTGCATCCTGACCACTCAATGTGCATGCTGGTGCGTTACAACCAGAAGCGCTGCCTGCCGACCCGCAGTCGCTCAGCCAGTGGTCGGCGGACCGCGCGGTGCTGCCCATCGAGAACAGCCTGGGCGGCAGCATTCACGCCAACCTGGACCTGCTGCTGCAGTACCGGTGCGCCCCCAACTTCAATTTATCTGAGACCGCCTTTCAAGTCCGTCTGGACGGTTGCCTGGGCGGTGCAGCAAGGATCGATGGGTGGCGGTGCATCAGTCAGCACATCCTCAGTCTGCTGCTCCGGTGACTGTGCACACGACAGCCGCCTGAAGGCAGCCGACTGGTGGGTGGTGCCTGCTCACGCTGCCGGCAGCCACGCTCCAACACCCCGATCGAGTTCCAACCCACATGAGTGGCCATTGCTGCAGGCTGCACATCGTGGGCGAGACGCTGGTGGACGTGAACCACTGCCTGCTGGCGCTGCCGGGCACGAAGCTGGAGGACATCGAGCGCGTCATCAGCCACCCGCAGGCGGGTCGCAATGGTAGAGGGTCACAACATGGAGCAGAGGGTCACAACATGGGATTTGCCGCGCAGAAGTGCAGATGGAACCCCAGTGCCAGTGGCAGTCACCTGCAGAGAGGGGACCGCTTAGTAGCTGACTGAACGTCAAAGTGCTTTGCATGCTGCCAACTTGTGTTAGCATCATGCAATGCAGCCATACTGCTGAGCCCAAGCGGCGTCCTGGCTCCAGCTGACTGCTCTATCTCCGCCCGCAGGCGCTGTCGCAGTGCGACCGGTACCTGCGGAACCTGCCCAACCCGAGGGGCGTGCGGGAGGCGGTGTTCGACACGGCCGGCGCGGCGCAGGACATCGCGCGCAACCAGCGCAGGTGTCCTTCCCTAAAGCCCAAACCCTCGTGGGGTGTACCCTCGTCTTGCTCCCTTCCGATGCCGTCGACCTGCATGCGCTGAAGCAGGATGTCACCGTGTGGCTGTGCCGCTTGAACGGGCGGAGCGTCAACAGCTCAGCCGATGCCGTTGCCCGCGGCCTTCTGCATGGTGTGCGGCAGCCCCCTTCAGCCTTTATGGCGCAGGACAGGGGCAGCGGGCACATGCTCGTGGCCTGCGCTGCCCTGCTGATCAACCATTATATCTAGTTTGTCCTCCTGTGCCTGCAGGGGCGTGGCAGCGGTCGCGTTCAAGCGTGCGGCGGAGCTGTACGGGCTGGAGGCGCTGGACGAGGGCATCCAGGTGGGCTTCCTGCTTCCAACGAAGCCCCAGGATGCGTGACTGTTACCGACCAGCATCCCAGCAACCGGAACGCAGCTGGTTGCTTGTGGTCGAACGCTCTCCATCACAGCTACGCGGAGCTGGCACATAAGGCGTGCAACGTGCGCACGCAACACGTGGGTCAGCAGCCCAGACAACATCCGCTGTTCGGCCCCCCCAGCAGGACAATACAGACAACGTGACGCGCTTCATCCTGCTGGCGCGCGAGCCGCTGGTGGTGTACAACCCGGAGCCCGGGGCGTACAAGACCACCATCGTGTTCTCCATGCAGGAGGGCCCCGGCCAGCTGTACAAGGCGCGCCCCTCTTGCCGCTGCAGGGTTTAGGGTAAACCCTGCCATCACAGCGGACATTGGGCGTGCACACATGCACAGATGCTGCCACAATGACCGGCAGCAAATGCCATTGGCCCTTGAGTGCAGCACTCGAGTCCAGCAGCAGAAAAGTCCGTCGCCTGTGCATCAACAGCAGCCTTACGCAGGGCATCCAAGTGAAGAGGACTGAACCTCAAGGGTTCAGGGACTGGAAGCTGCTTTCTGTTGCTCGCTTCCCAGGGCCAGCAGGCGTTGCATTTCATCCACCCACCAAATGTCCCGCTGCAGGCGATGAGTGTGTTTGCGCTGCGGGACATCAACATGACCAAGATGGAGAGCCGGCCGCTGCGCAGCTCCCCCATCCTGCACGAGATGAACAACGGGCGGCGCTCCTACAACTACGTCTTCTTCATCGACTTTGCCGGCTCCACCGCCGAGGTGGGTTTATGATACAGTCCCTGCGGGAAGTACTGGCTCGCTCCACCGCTGAGGTAGGTTTATGATACAGTCCCTGCGGGAAGTAACTGGCTCCACCGCCGGGGTGGGCAGCGCTCGTACACATGCCTGTTTCATGTGTGTCGTCCCCAGCAAAAGCTCCCGGGACGGCTGTGCGCCCAAGGCCCCGCATCGGAGGGATAAACTTTACACTGATTGTATGGGGTGCCAATCATGTCATCTGGTGCAACAGTCTGACGGTTCGCTGGGAACGAGCTTCATGGTGACCTGCACGTTCAAGCTGCAGCTGAAAAGTTATGCCCCCGGGTTCACAACCGTCTTTCCAGGTGACACTGCTGACACGCTTGCGCCCCTGCCGCCGCAGACCAAGGTGCAGAATGCGCTGAAGAACCTCGAGGAGTACGCCACCTGGATGCGCGTGCTGGGCAGCTACCCCATCGCCGTGTGATCTTTACCGCGCAGCCGCATGAACAATAGCGCAGCGACATGCGCTCGAGAACCTGGAGGCGTACGCCCCCTGGATGCGTGTGCTGCTGGGCAGCTACCACATCGCCATGTGAGCCTTGCAGCACAGGCGCGTGGACAGCATAGCAGCAGCTGCCAGCGTCAGAAGCCTGGCCTCGGTCTCTTTCTGGCCCCCAGCAGCTCAGCAGCAGCGGCCGTACAGGCAACTGGAGCGTTTGGCATGCTGAGGCCTGGAATGTGTAGCATGGCTTGCCAGGGGGGCGAACTGCTGCTGATCTGCCACGCGGCATATCGGCTGGCGTCCGCCTGCTCAGTCTGCACCTTGCTTGCTATTCACAGCATGTAGTGGGCTGGTGCTGCTGGGCCACAATTCTGAGCACATGTACGGCAAAGGCCAGCAGCATAGTTTATGCATCGCTGCGCGGACTGCGGATGTTGGCAGTATAGTCCCATACCAGCTAGTCCTTCGAGCGAGAGAGGATGTTACAGGCATACGGAAGCACACATGATATTGGAGGTGTTTTGGGTTTTGAGAAGCAGTAGTCATGGACCACATGTCAGCTGGTGTCAGCCTGACGGCGCTGCTATGCCAGCCTCTGTCAATGAGAATGTAAGGAGACAGCAGAACTTATGCCCACCGACTGCTGTCAGCTCACAGCTTACAGCAGTCAAGCGATCGAAGTGGTATGTGCAGCCGCATTGTCCAAGCAATGAGCAACTTTTAGTTATTTCTTCACTGACAACTGTACATACAATATGCACACTCCAGACCAATGGTTGTTGCACATCTGTCATCTGACCACAGCAAAGCACTAGCCTGACATGCAGGCTGAATGACAACATCACGCACAGTTGCAAGCTTCATATACAGTGGCTGGAAACCACTAGCCTCACTGTTGGCATCTGTGACCGGAATCAAGCTCACATGTGGCAGCCCTATGAGGTCCTACGCTGCACTGCCCTCTGGGCCTAGAAATCCCCTCCCCACTCTGCCAGGCCACTTCCCAGGCTTGGCGACATGCAATCACGGGGTGTGAGCATCTGCCGCTTGCCTGGCAACTGTGCCTACCCCTGGTCGTGTCACATGCAGGCGCTAGCATCTGCCTGCTCTGCCACAACCTTGAACTTCAGCTGCTGTGGCAGCCTGACGCATGAACTGAATCACAGGCTGCCATGCCTTTGCTGCATCGTCGAATTGTCATGAGCGCGCTGAGGGTATGGGCTCTTGGCTCAGCTTCCGCCTGGACCATTGTGATCTGCCACCGCCGCCGCCGCTGCTGCCTCCAGCAACAGCTGTACACCGCTGTGGCTGGTGCTGGTGCGGCGGTGGCAGCGTGCTCCGATCAGCGCCCGGTGAGCAGGCCGCTGGCGCCGCCGGGCGCCAGCGGAGCAGTCGGCGTCGGGGCAACAGGCGCCGGCGAGGGCACCGGGGCCACTGGCGCCGCTGGAACAGCCGCGGTTGGCGCCACAACTGGGACGACCTGTTCAGGGTTGAGGTTTGTGTAGTTGAGCGATTATTGCTTGGGCTTCAACATGAAGGTTGGGCCTTAGGTCAGCACAGCATGTGAACACATGCATCCGACTGATGCAGTACCTGCTGTGGACAAGACTGTGCGGTGGCTGGAAGCTATCAGTGGTGCAGTGCTACAGAGCACACTAGAGAGGGTGCAAAGCCTGACCGCCACGGTCGGCGGTGGGGTCGGCGCAGGAGTGACTGGCACGAGCGGCGCCACGGTGACTGGGGCGGTCACCTGGTGTCACATCATTGGGGCACGTCATCAGTCACAGCAATGTACAGCTCGGGCCGCTATGCAGATCAGCTCGGCTGAACCTTACTTGTGACCCGCCGTCCACTTGAACAAGCAAAACCATATGCAGCAGCCACAGCTGGTCTCCCAGGCAGAGTCGGCTGCACATCGCATGGCAGCAAAGCATGTGACACAGCAGCTGTGCGCTCACTGCTGCAGTTGGCGGCGGGGTTGGTGCGGGCGTCGGCACAACAGGCGCGGCAATCTACGACCCAGGCAACAGTCTTCTGTCAGCTGGGGAAAGACACAGATCGTCGCCCAAGTTTGACCAGCCAGGCTACATCGACAGCATGCACTTCCAAGAACACAACTGCGCAGCAGCCTACTGCAAACTGGCACAAGCCAGCAGTCTAAGCGCAGAGTGGAGTAGAAAGGGCCTCACTACCACAGTTGGCGGCGGAGTTGGGGATGGCGTCAAAGCGACAGGCGCAGCTGCAGGTATGGCTGCCACCTGATGGCAATCAGGACAGGTGTCAACCGGTATGTTCATATGTTACGCTCAGCAGGCTCGACTCCTGCCAGCATGGCTTCAAGATCGGCGTGCAGATGCACGAGCTGCAGCAGCGTGCGCAAAAGTGGCCCGTTTTCATATATGGCAGTGCAGTGGTACCGCTGCAGTTGGTGGCGGAGTTGGTGAGGGCGTCAGCGCGACAGGCACCGGAACGGGAACAGCGGGCAGCGGCACCACCGTCACCTGCACCGTCAAGGCACCAGCGGTACCCCATATGATGCGGCACATCACCAGATGAGTAGCATGGCTGTCGCAGCACTTTGGCAGCACTCCAGGCTCTGCGAGCAGCTGCTGGCTGGAGGGCAGAGGCGCCGCTGGTGGCAGCGGGGATGTGCGCCGCCAGCAACACGGCAGGCTGGCTCTTGCTTCGTCCAACAGATCCAGCAAATCACGGAGGGAAAGTCGTCAGCTGCAGCTCGAGTGCACCTTGGGGGTCGGGGCAGGGGTGGGTGCGGCGGTGGGCGGCGGCGTCGGCGGCGGAGTGGGCGGCGGGGTGATGGGGGCGGGCACGATGACGGTGGGGTAGGGTGTTGGCGTGGCCGTGGCTGCTGGCAGCGGCAGCGGCACCTGCAGCCAGGAAGAGGTTGCTGGATGGGGTATGCTATCCCTCTCGAACTGGCAGGCTGGCAGGTGACTGCTACAGAAGCTGTCCAACAGCACATCTGCAAGCTGCCGTGCTGAGTGTACATCTGCGGGCAGCCTTGAGCCCTGGATGCTGCGCCAGCCCACCAGCACGGTCGGGTACGGCGTGGGCGCTGGCGTGGCGGAGGCGGCGTATGTGGTCGCGGGCGAGGGCGCTGGGGTGGTATAGCTGGGCGCTGGCGTGGCCTGCACACGTGCATGCATGGCGGTCAGCTAGATGCAACAAAAACAATCAAAGAGTCAGATCAAAGAGTCCAGAAATTGGTGCTCAAGCGGTAATGCACCAGTACACAGACAGCACTGCAAAGGTCAGCCACGATCATACGGTGCATGATCTGCCTGTAGCATCTGGTGCAGCACCTTGCAGTGTTCACGCCTGCAAGGTTTTGCACAGGCGTTGGCAGCGTGCCACCTACACAACCTGTGAAAGCAGGAGCGCTGTACAGATGTCGGCAAACCACCCACCGGCAGCACTACAAGTGGCGGTGTCGGTGCAGTCGTTGGCGCCGCCGTCACGACCGCTGGAACCGGCGCCGCGTACCCAGGGTAGCTGGCGGCGCCGAAGCGGAAGTAGGAGGGCGCCGAGCCGGCAATGGTCTTGACCTGCGTGCGCACAAACAGCAGCTCAATATCTGCAAACGCGCGCTGCAATAACAGCTGCTGAGGTAGGCAGGCCATCGCTATCTGCAATGGTGTGTACCATTGATGCAAGGCGGCCTCGCCTGACAGGCCTACTGGTGCACGCACGGACAGCAGGTGCGAGTGGCTGTTCTTGGAGTCAGATGCACTGCAGCTTTTGTTGCTGTTGACGCACCTCCACAGGCTGCGAGGCGATGGCCCCCTCAATGCTGATGGGCGATTCTGCCGGCGGGTACACGGGGACAGGGATGGCGGTGTAGTAGCCTCCAGGCGCTCCAGGGGAGCCCTGGAGCACAGCCAAAGGTCCTAGGTGTGAGTGCATCCGTGTGCCGCAAGCCGTTGCAAGAAGCAGTGCGCTATGCATTGCCCAACACTGTTCTTGATGCAGGACCAGCTTCATGCCAATGTTTGAAGGTCACTCGGTATTCAGAGTCTGCTCACCGGGGTGCCTGGAGATCCTGGTATGCCATACCTGCATGCAAAAATAAACACACCGCATGGCGTCCTTGTCCGAGCCAGCGTTCAATCTAGTGTAGACCAGCCTACTGGTGTGCAGCAGCAAGCAGATGCCAAGGTGTTACAAGGATGCGCCACAGCAGCAGCCTTGTAGCAGCAGCAGCATGTCACGCGGCTGCCCTGTTCTGGCAGCAGTCAGTAGAGACAGATATAGAGGAGCAAGAGCGGTGCGGCCTCACCCGGCAATGCCTGGTGCGCCGACCGACCCCGGCGGCCCTGCAGTGCCCGGCGGTCCAGCGCTGCCAGGCGCGCCTGCGCGGCGAAAGACCGAACGATCAGGTGTTGCAAGATGTCAGCAAGCAGCATTTGCCATTGAGCATCTTGTGCGTAAAATTCACATCACCATGTACAAAGTGTTGACCTGAGGGACAACATCAGGGGCAGTACCTGGCGCCCCCAGGACGCCCGCCACTCCAACCTTGCCCTGAATGCCCGGCGGACCGGCGTAGCCGATGCCAATGCCAACCGGCCCCGGCGGCCCTGAATGGGAGACAGCCCGATACATCAGTTCGTGGGGTTATCACTGACCTGCTGTGCTCAAGTGTATGCCTGCTGCAGTGACTCGCAGTAGTGGCCTTGAGGACACATGCACGACAAACATCGTGGAGCAGGCTGCTTCCTCGACTGCTTTTGCAAATGCCCAGCAAACCCACTGTTGCATCCACACTATAGTTGACAGCAGCAGCCCGCAGTCTTATACTGCCTTGCTTGCAGGGTGACATGTATCAGAACGGTTGTCACAGGCAACGTGGAAACATGCCTGGGAGGCCGATGCCCTGGGGTCCGATGGGGCCCAGGGGCCCGGCTGGCCCCAGCGGGCCGGGCGCTCCAGGGGCTCCTGGCGGCGCCTGCGCAGCGGCAGATGACGGTCTCTTTTGTGTCTGAGTCTACCTTCTCTCTGATGTGCAAGCCTGACCAGCACGGTTGAGTAGCACCTGCCGAGTGAGGGGCGGGGCAGAGGACCAGCAGTGCAGTCGGATGGGCAAGCAAATTTGTGGGCCGACTATGGTTCAACGTTGAGCGCACCGGCAGCCCGGGGATGCCGGATGGTCCAGGCACGCCTCCGGGGCCAGCTGAACCCTGCACCAGTGGCATCAGGGGTATGAGACCTCGGCGTGGTACTGTAACGGTACGCGGAAACCAAAACCACCATCACAGTCGTCATGCACCGGCAATGTCTCTTAGCGCTGCAGCTTGTCAGAGTGTGCTGGATCATGCAGATGGAGGAAAACAAAACATCCAGCATTGTGTTTGCTGCTGGATGTCATTTGCCAACCAAACCATGATCCAGCAGATATGCCGTTAGCACGCCATCAGTATTGCATTGCGCGCTGCCTTCGTGGCTGCCACCAACGCTCTATCATGGCAACTGCTAAGGACCTACTCCTCGTCTAGTACTGCCTGTTATCACTATGTTGCTGCAGTTCAACGGCTGTCCTCATTTTTCAGTGAGACCCATCATGCAAAGGCAGATCATCAGATGGGCGTTGAGATGCCTGCTGCCGCAACAGTACCGACACCTGGTGCAAGTGTGTGCCAGTAGGCTGCGTGTGCAGCCGGAGACCCTGGCAGCTCCTAGCAGGAAACCAAGCTGACTGGAGCCGCTCACCGGGGTGCCGGGCGCGCCTGCGGTGCCGTTGGCGCCCGGGGCACCTGGAATGCCAATGCCAGGGGCTCCCGCCAGTCCAGGCGGCCCAGGGATGGGGCCTGAAGGGGTGAACAACCGCACCACATTGATCATCAGGAGCTGTAGCTAGAATGCATGTGGGTTGTCACGCCTTCACGCCATCTTGTGCAAGAATGCTCAGCAGCTACGCAGGTTTGCAGTGCTCTGAGACGCGGAACCATGCAATAGTGCCACAAGCACTCCAGCCGGGCTAACTTTGACCAAAAGCGAAGCTCAGAGGCCGCAGCACATCAGGCCTGCTGACGCGCTGCGGCGCAGCAAGGGTCGCCCATGGCCATGAAGCTGTTGCACATGATCGTTGCAGCACCATGCTTGCTGGCCACCTGGGGCTGCACTTCCGTCTGTCGGCACAGAACTGCCAGCCTTACCATTGACACAGGCACACTCTCAGCGCAGGGCTGGCCGTGGTTCCCCACCCCGGCGGCTCTAGCAACTTAACAGCAACACATGCTGGCAGCTTGATAAAGAAGTCCTCCTTGATAAGGTGCAGTGTTGGAGACACCTGCCACGAGCGCCAGGCCGGCGGCGGTAGAGGCGGTGCCGGCGGCGTTGGCGGCCTGCGCCGCCTGCGCGGCAGCCAGCCCCGCAGCGGACGCCGCCTGCGCGCTCTCGGCTGCACAAGAGGACTTGCATGTGGTGAGAAGCTGCTTCCCAACCTCAAAGCATCGTCTGAAACCTTATCAACCTGTGCACCAGCCTTGCAATAGAAGTCACATGCAGCTCAGACAGCCTTTGTGGACCAGCCTCGGTGGACAGATGGATGCACCACACTGGCCAAGGCATGTTGCCACGCACCCAACTTTCACGCCAGCAGCCCAACCAGTCGAGTGCTCACAGCCGTCAGATGTGCATGCACTGTGCAGGTAGTTCATGCTCAGAAGTTCTGACATCCGTGTAGATTGGCCAGCACTTCTTAAGGCCCCACCCGCGGCGGCGGTGGCGGCGGCGACGGCGGAGGCGGTGATGACGGTGCGGTTGCGGCCGGACAGCGAGATGTTGGCGACCAGCGGCACGCCCATCAGGTTGACGCCGTGGGTCGAGTTGAGGAGCTGCGTCAGGTTGAGCGCCTGCGCACGAGCATGGCTCCGCAAACACTCAGCGGCGCAACGGTTTGGAACAGCCACCGCTGGCCGGCTAGTACGAGAGCCAGGTGCCGCCTTGCGAACACAGGAAGGGCTGATCATGTGTTCATGCTTGTCGTGCATGACAGGAACATGTGTAGACGATATAAGCCTACCATGCTGCTGACATCAGCTGCGACAGCAGGGAACGATAAGCGGCTGCCAGGCAGATGGTGCAAGAAATGCCGCACACAGCTGTATCCCAATGGAGGGTTGATGGCCAGAAACGTGCGGGTCCAACAAACCATCTGCCTGGGAGTGGACAGATGTGCAGACGCAGGCTGAGGGTCACACCCCGAAGCAGGGTCACACCGGTTGCGCAGCGACGTCAGCAGCCCGGTCCTTAATGTGGATGACACCAACTTGGAGGGCGGTTAGTAGAAGCAGAGTCAGTACAAAGACATCGTTGCACCTGCAGCAGCGCAGAGGTGTTGAACGCGCTGCTCTGGTTAAAGAAGGTGGTGTTGATGACTGAGGGCACCAGCACGTTGGACTTGTTGAAGGTCACCTGCAGCACGTCAGCACCGCAGATTACAAAGGCCTGAGATCAGCCATAGATCAAAGTGGATCTGCATGCACCCAGCAGATCAGCACATAGAACATGCTACTCTTGAGAAACTGGCAGAATCAGACTGGCTGGGCGGGGTGCAGATGTCGACAGCTGCCTGTGCATTCGGAGCACAGCAGCAGCTGACGCCACCCACAATACGATGCGAGATTGACAGGCCGCCAAGAGGCTGCGGGGCGGACTTACTCCACTGGCTGGTATTGGGTGTAACACAGTAGAGAGCATTGTTTGCAATAGGACACGAGATAATCTGAGAAGGAGAGCCGCAAGATGCAAACGGAATGGAGCTGCTGCACAGGTGTGTTTTGCACATTCTGCAGTCCCCTCGTCAATGGGTGAACAAACACCCATTCGTCGAGGCAGGGCAAGAGGTGCATCAGCAGCTGATGAAGCGCACCGGCTGTGTCTTGATGGTCAGACCTGACGTCACCCCAGGGACAAGAGTCAGGCGGCGCCGGCCTACGGCCGCCAGCCTGGGGGCGGAAGTGCCGCCTGCACCAGGGTGCAGGCCGCAAAGAGGTGGTCATCAAAGTATGCTGTAATCTGCTTGATGTGGACACTGGAGCCGCGCTGCCACAAAGCCAGAGTCCGCATGAAGTCGCTACACGTACTCAGAGCCACGCTGCAATTGATGTGCAACCAGTCTGCATATGTGCGCAACGTGCCAGGTTCAGCCTCTGCAGGCGTCGAGGACAAGACATCTGGTACAAGCTCTGCTGTTTGCACCTGGCACTGACGCCTCCGCATCTGGTGCGGCGAAGTCCCCGCCACTGCTTGGCCTGGACTCTGCAGCTGCGGCTGCACACATCTAAGCAACGCGCTGTCAGTAGTGCACAATGCAAGCTAGCAACAGGCTGTATTGGTTTGCCGAGGCGACACTCTGCTCTGAAGGTGCTGAGGGACTCACATGACTGCTGCAGCTCACTATCAATCTGCAGTCATGTCTCGATGCACACAGGCGGCAGTGCAGTGTCGTCTCGACACACCATACCGCGTGTCTGGCATGCAGCATAGTGCCTGATCCAGGCAACCCTAGCGTATGCTCGCTGGGTAGCTACCAAAAGACTGCAGCTTTCGTGCATGCAGGATACTGCACACGCGATGACATCGCAGCCCACCTGATGCAAGCACCAGCGCCAGCAGGCAGCTTAGCGATGAGCCCTTGCCCATCGTTTGTGCGTGAGCAAGCTGCTGCAGCTGGCGCAGATGCCTCTGCCGCCTTGTGGAGCCTGCAAGCTGCAGCAGCTGTTACACTCTTCGGTACTCCGTCTGCAGATGGAGCGGCGGTTTGTCTGGCGGCTGTAACCAGTGGGCACGCAAGACAGCTTGGTGCCTTTTCACCGCGGACGATGCAATCGAGCCGTTGCTGCCGCAAATGGCAAGTGAGTGGTGCATGCATGCAGGCAATGGCGAATTGCAGGGGTCATGTGCAGCTGCCCGGCCTCGAGGTACGTATGCCGATCGATGTAGGGGAACGTATCTTGGGGTGCCAGGACCGTCTTTGTGCATGTTTTCTCTAGTCAAGTACCTGCCGTTGACAGCACTACTGCTTGCATGTCAGATGACAGCAGCAGCAGGAAAGACGACGATGTTGTGTCAACAAAAGTTCTTAAACTACACCAATGTTCCGACCAGCCTGGTGGTCACAATGATAGGTAGCAGTGGGTGTAGATGTTGCGCAACAGCTGATCACGCAACATGATGACAAGCAAAATGCTGTTTTATTGGTTGCGGCAAACGAGCTTTGCCCGCGTTCAAATGAGGTCCTCAATATTCTCCTCAGGCCTCGACGACCTTTGCCTGTTGCTGCTGCAGCTGGTGGGCTAGCAGCTGCGCACCAGCCCATCACAGGAAGGTCACTGGGAGGTATGCATTCTGCACAAGCAGCACATACACAACCGACATAAAAGTGCTGCACGTTGTTGCATGCATGCCAAAGCAGCGGGAGGGAGGTTATAACAGTGACCTGGTGTCGTTCATGTACTGGACCAATTGCTGGCAAGGCCCGCACAAAGCAAGCTAAGCAACAAAGGACACAGGAAGAGCGCACCTCGGTGTGCTCGTAGTTCTTGTAGACATCTGCAAAGGGGGCAGCGACACTCAGGGCTCATGGCATCGAGGTGTGGCTCAAGCGTACATGGTGGATATATGCTGATGCCAGCACGCTGCCATGCACATCACGCGCTCTGCAGCATTGGCGCCCTGTAGCTGTTGACGTCACATCAGCACACCACCGCATGCTGGGTACGACACCGACGCACCGTTGATGAAGTACCGGCCGCGGCGTGGGAACGTGACCTTGTACACCTTGCCCTTCTTGTATTCCTGCGTAATCATTGTGTTTCAGTGGCCGGCAGCATTCCAACCACGACCACCTAGCTGCACAGAATACATGGCTGCTAGCAGGCAGGCTGTGCAGCCGCAGATCAGAGCAGCATCTGCTGCCCACCGTGATCACCCTGCTGTACTGCACTCAGCGGCCCATGCACGGCTCATGGTGTAGGGTTCTAGCCTAGAACCCTAGTTCTCTACTACGTAATCTAGTAGAGCCTCGACTCACCGCCGGGGCGACCCTGCCCAGCTCCTTGCCGAACTTGTTGCGGGACAGGTACAGCTCGTGGGGCGTCTTGTTGTACCTGTATGCAGCAACCGCGCTGTGAGCATTGGTACACTGCACTCGGCGCGCAGAACGCATGGCATGGGCAGCCACAGGAGCCATTGCAGACGTCCAGAGTCGCGCACACGAGTGGCTCAAGCAGCTGCTGTGCTGCTAGACCAGGTGGAGCTCATGCACGGCATGCACAGCTGGCGGCGTACATGTGCGTGACAGACGGCATCCCCGCGAGTATTTGGTGTACGATCTTGCCAGCACATTGCCTATGGCATGCTGCTGGGCACTGTTGACCCATGGAGCAGGGTACCAGAATCCAATGTCAGCTGCGGTGCGCTGCTGTATGGCGCGCAGCAAAGCTACGCATCACCCATGAGCAGCAGCATCAGGGACACTTTTATGTTAGGGGGTGGTGCTGCGACTCACGAGATGTACAGGGGCTTGCTGGTGGTGACGCGCTTGAAGGCGTACTTGCCGTGGCCGATCGAGGTGACTTCATGCGCATAAGGTGTGCCAACCTGCGCAGCAGGGTCCACCATTGAGCGAAGCTGCTAGTTTCCAGTTGACGTGCATGCGGACGTCTATGCACTTTGGGCAACTCAGGCACGCGCTCAACATCAGGTCCGTGCATGACGTCATGCACTGAACAGGCGTCTGAAGTGGCTCGCAGACGGCAGTCCGAATCTGGCACAAAGGTAGGTGGCTGGGATTGTACAGTTGGCATGTGAAAGCGGAAGGTACTAGGGCGAGCAGGAGGTGCATGATGCGCACGCACCAGACGGACGGGACGGCCCCAAATAAACGGTTTCTTCGACGTGTAGGCCTGCAGAGAGTAAGTGGAACGATTGTCGTGACATAGGGCACCAGTGTGTGTGCACGCGGCTCCTTGACGGGCACCTGCCATGATTTCTCGCTGCGGGGGTGTAACCCACAAGTGCTGTGCTGATGCTGACAGCGCACACAGAAAACCGCACGTAGGCGCGCTAGTCCCGCTGTGGCATACACGCATAGCGGGAAGCCAACTTGCGTATGATGCCATACGGTGTCACCTGGGCCGAGACGGTTGCCACCGCAGCGGCAGCCAGAACTGCGATCAGGATCAGCTTGGGAAGAGCCGCCATGCTCGCGCCTTTGGCAATGAGCTCTGGAATGCTCTGCAGCTGCGAGTGGGAGAATGTAGAGGGCAGAACGAGTTGTGAGCGGTGCGGAGGTCACCGGATGAGTTGTCGAGGCGCGGCGCCACGTGCTCACGTTTCATGGGGCGTGTGCGCGTGGGTACCACTTGCTGTCACGTTGTGGGGGCACGTCGGTGCCGCGGACACGCTTGGCTGGCTGGAGCAGCAGCAAATCATGCGTGACCACAGCACCAGCAGCAGAGGACTGTGTCGGCGCCGCCAACCTGGGCATGCATGCACAGATGCCGTGCGGCAGCGGGCACAGGTGTACGAGCAGCATGTACAGGCGCCTCACTCGTCGCACTGAATCCGC
The DNA here is from genome assembly GCA_032358165.1 of Diplosphaera chodatii. Lineage (NCBI taxonomy): Eukaryota > Viridiplantae > Chlorophyta > Trebouxiophyceae > Prasiolales > Stichococcaceae > Diplosphaera > Diplosphaera chodatii. The sequence continues at coordinate 1,619,541 of JAALGY010000036.1, read as the reverse complement.
GGCTTCGACATGGACATCTCCTATTGGAGGCAGGCAACGCTGCGTCAACCATTACAATTTCTCTCATGATGTCAGGCCATGCCAGTAACGCGTGTAACATGTCAAGGTACGGGACCGGGGAACGTACCGCACCTGTCCTGCAAACTTCAACCTGCAAATCTAAGCACCAGCGCTTCTGCATGCTCGTGCCACTGTGGCGCCTGATGCACTGCATGTCGTCGGAATGCGAGTGGCTCTTGTTGTGGCAGCCCAGGCTACCACAGCATGCCCGGAGACTCACTGCTCACTCCGCTCCCGCCGTGGTGGGCTTACGGAGTCCAGCGAGTACACCAGCACCGCGCGACCAGTCCCGACCAGTAGCGTCCTGTGTAAAGAGCGGCAAATGTTTTGCGGCAAAGTGCTTGGATTATGGACATTCTAGCAGGCTCTCATTCTTGGCTGGCCACAACACGCGACGTGCTTGACTGTGAGATGCATGCTCGTGGTTCTCAGGGACCCACTTGCTCATAATCTGTTAAGTGGCGGCGCAATTCAGTATTCCTTGACCAGCGCCACACGGTCCAACGTGGATTCTGTGTGACAGCAAAGCTCAGTCGGCGTCGCGATTCTTGCTGGGCAGCGCAGGCAACCTGCTGGCAGCTGACGACCGTCGGACGTCGGACGTCCGCAGCTGCAACCACCGCTACATGCAATGCTGCTGCTTGATCCACCTGCTGACTGCTCCCCGTCAAGCGACCAACCGCTGCTGACTGGCTGACCATGCTGAGCAATTTGCACGCATGAACTTGCCAGATGTGTAGTATGCGCAGTTCCCATACATCGGACAAGTAGCCGCATCATGAAGTGCCGCTGGGCGCGACGCCTAGCAACGTTTTACGCTGCACGTCTGATGGTTGAACCACCCTGCATATGTGATTTGACGAGCGGGATTCAGAAGGTGACAGAGTAGCAGGGCAACCGTTGCGGGCATTTAGACAGGCCAGCACAGGCGGTTGTGATGATATTTGGTGCCACCGGTGGCTGCCACAGGTTGCTGCTGCAGCGCAGCCTCTGAAAGGCAGTGATTTGGGTCGTGCCGCACCTTAAGACAGGCAAGAAGCAGCGCCGGCGGCGGCAGCATTCCTGGATCAACCTTCACCCTCACACCAGCTATGCGCACCTCGCGCACATTCATTGCACCTTGCAGTTCCACAACTATCCGCATCAGTCATGCACCGCAGTGAAATCATGTGTATCAACCGGCCTCACCAGTGCAGTACGAAAGGCACAGCACCGCGGCCACTTGCATGCGCAGCTGATGACTCTGCCGCAGCCTTACACCCACACTTTGCATAAGGCCTCCTCGACTGGCAGGCAGGGCAGCAGCTTTGCAGAGGACCGCACCATGCCTGTGACGTTTTTCGCAAGAGCGCATGTGCGTGCAGTGCATTGTGTTCCGTTGCTGCTATTCATACTGTTCCTTCCCTGCTGCCATCGGGACATCCAGGTCAGCCTCGTTGCATGCAGGAACGCCGCAGTAAAGGGGCAGACGAGGTGTCACCGGTAGCATGCATGTGTTTCGCCGATCCCGCTGCGTATATGTGCCGCCATTCATGTGAACGCAGGCACACGTCAGCCTGTTCTATCGGCTGACCTGCATGGGGTGCCTGATTTGGGAGGTGACCAGCATGTCGGTGTAGGTTCACATACAATCTGCCAGCCCGCACGACTGCTGTCAACGATGCATTACAAGTGACCAGCCACTGTGCCAACATGATATGTTGCTGCTAATACAAGCTGACTGGTTTGAAACCGTGCGATGCTCAATGCTGCAATGGTGCTGCTGCTCCGGTGTACAGGCAACAGCGCCGCCTGTCCACAGTTGACCACCCCGGCACCCTAATATCTACGCGTCTGCCACCAATGCCGCGCTTGTGCCCGCCGCGCTGCTATGGGCTAGCCGCAGACCGTCAAGCAAACGTCACTGGGAGGTATGCGTTCTGCATTGGGCACCCCAGTCAACCAATCAGCGGGCGGCACGCCCATGCAAGCAATACTCTATACGGACCAAAGGAGACTGTCTGTGCTGGCCAGACTGCAAGCACACGCCTACTGAGTCCACGGCTGACAATCATGACCAGGTTGTGCGAGCAGGCAGCTGGAAATGTCTGTCAGCACCTCGGTCTGGTCGTAGTTCTTGTACACATCTGCAGGCATGCGCAGCCGCACACAGTCAGCAGCAGTGACAGCAGGCATTGGACGGATGCAAAGGGAGGTGGGTACGATCAATCTGCCAGTTCTACGTCGTTGCACGGGCGCAGCTGTGCAACAGCACGGGCATGGCTGACACCGCCCGGCGGCAGGCTGTCATGGCTCATGCAGGCAGTATCTGGCACTCACCATTGATATGGTATTTGCCGGGGCTGGGGAATGTGACCTTGTAGACCTTACCATTTACATACATCCTGCGCATACAGCAGAAGGGTGAGCAGGCAAGGGTGAAAATGTTCCACACATGTGGGGACCATTCGCTTGCTGCGAAGCGATACATGACTCAGCACACCACACCAATGCAACACAGCGTGCAGAGGTAGCAGCAGCAGTGCAGGTGTTACTAAGATGCCGCTTGGTCGATTCCCTGCAGCAGCATAGTGCATACCTTTGGCGCAACTTCGCCCAACTCCCGGCCATCCTTGTTGTAGGATAGGTACAGGTTGTGAGGCGTCTTGTTGTACCTGCAGATTGTGCGTGACAATGGCTGCATTGTCTGAGCGCACACCACAGCAAGCATCTCTGCGTGGCACAGGATGGTGACTCGAAGCTCTGATGCGACAGGTCCAGTGTGTATGAGTAGGTGGAACACACAAGCCTGACGTCTTTCATTGAAGAGCAAGGATGACCAACCCTCAGCGTCACGAGGTCTGCTCACGCCACATTCACCTGATATACCAGGGGTGGTTGGTGGTGACGGCCTTGTATGCATACTTGCCATTGCCCAGTGGCTCGATCTCAGAGGCATAAGGCGTGCCGACCTGCGCTCATAGGATCGGCGCCAAAAGGCGCGGGGCTATACAGATTTAAATACACAGAAGCAGATCTACCTTCCATATCTGGGCTGGCACCACATGACATGTGCGACTGAATTGTGATGTTGATTGGGGGAACAAATCAGGTGCTATGTGAAGCTTGAACACACTGACCAGCCTGCTGGGGCGTCCCCAAACAAAGGGATCCTCAGCCGTGCCGGCCTGCGCACAGAAGCAGGACACAAAGTGCGTGATGCTTTCAACAGATAACGGGCCGCTGCAGCAGACACATGATTCGGGCATGCAGCACGCAAATCCGAGGCCTCGTGATCCTTGCTGCGCAAATGCATACAGATGGTCTGGACCACGCCCCGGTCGGAAAAAGCATGACATGCAGGTACCCTGCCGCGAGAAGACCAAGACGATTGACCAGACAGGCGTTCATGCATTTGGTTGACGTATCACCTGCGCTGAGGTGGTGGCAAGCGCAGCAAGTGCCAGGACCACCAGAAGAATCAGCTGTGGCAGGGCCGCCATGTTAAAGCCGCTTCTGATTATTGCGAGGCTGGCACTGAGCGAGGAGAGTAAACATGCTACAAACTAAACTCTGGGCAGCGCAAGGCTGCACGGATAAGAGGAGCAGGAGGATCACGTTTCGCGGAAACGTGGGGCGTAAGACACCGTCACGTTCTCGCCGTGGGTGTCCTGAAAGACCCCAAGGCAGGGAGGGTGCATCTTGGCTCTCGGCCCTGGCACTTGGGCCGAGGTAGGCACGACCCTTGGGAAGATGCTGCGCATGTTTGCAGGTGCATAGATGCCTGCTCTCATTCACCGCCCGACTGTGATGAAATGCTGCCTGAAGTGCAACGCCGGCAACTGTGGGGGGAGCGACTAAGCCTTTACAGGGCCGCCCTGCGGCACTTTGCATCATGCATCAAGACCAAGCTCATGCTCGCACGCTGCCTGTCCGCATCTGGTCTTCATCTGGTTTGCGTCGACGTTTCATGCTGCAAAAAATCAGTGATGCTGAAACCTTGCAACCCTGCAACGTGTCTGTCAGTGAATGGACCACAGCGCGACGGCTGACACTGACGTCTGTCTGCATCATTCCCCTTTGCCGTAGCTCGCAAAACACAACTGTTGGCGACACACGTTTCCAGCTGGCAGTGTACAGCTGCCGCACACGCGCTGCTGCAGTTGCCCGGCACGCACGTTGAGCACCCTGCCGGCTGCTGCTGTGCAGCCGTGTGCCCAGCCGCCCGCTCACTTCAGCAGCGAGTGCACCACGGACTTGACGTTCAGGCGCTTCAGGTCCACGTAGGTCTGCCCCACGCCGCAGAACATGATGGGCGCGCCCGAGGTGTACACCATCGACAGCGCCGCGCCCACCTTGTCGTCGATGGCGTCCATCTTGGTGAGCACGATGCCGTCCACGGTGTGCGGCTCCCCGGTGCCGGTCGCAAGATCCGCCAGCCGCGACTGCAGGCCACGAGGTGAAGAAATCAGGGGCAGTGCGGCCGGTTGGCACCTGGTGCTACATCGACATCACTGCAAACTATGCTCTACCCCAAGCAGATGCTGTGGCCATGCTTCCACTGCGGGTTGCAATGAAGTACATGTTGACACGGGCGATCGGCATGCAAACTTACCGTTGCCAGGCACAAACCCTGCGCAATTGCTGCATCCGACGTTTGATACATTTAAGCAGATCAGCCGGCGCAGCTTTACCATGGACAGCTGGTCCACTATCTTGGCTGCCGACCCGCGCCTTTCGACACCACTGTTGCACACCACCAGAGCCGTCACACCCAGCCCACCTTGAACTTGGACAGCTGGTCCACGGCGTCGTTGCCGACCAGCGCCTCGCCGACGAACAGCACCAGGTCCGGCTCGTTGGTCACGATCAGGCTGCTCAGCGCGCGCATCAGCGGCTCGTTGTCCTGCATGCGGCCTGCAGCATGACAGAACGGGGACGCTCAGCATGGACTGGAAACGCAAGCACCTGTGGCTACTGCACTGACCGAAATTTCCAGGATACTGGTTGTGGTTCAACAGGGCCACACATAGCTGCTGCGCTCAGCCAGACGAACCCGTAGTCTGCAGTGAGGCGTCACTTTCTGGCACGGACTGGTCACCTGCGGTGTCCACCAGCACGACGTCGCAGCCGTCGCGCCCCGCCTGCTTGACCGCCTCCGCCGCCACCCGCGCCGGGTCCTTCTCATACCCTGCAGTGATATGACGAAAGGTTGGTGGGCACCTGTAAGGTTCTACATACTAACCTGCTCGTTCCTCATGGTCAGGCGACGGCGGCTGCTGAGTCTGGTGGACTGACAACCGAAGATTTTGCTGGGTCACCCACCGCGCTCATACAGCGGCACGCCCAGCCGCCCGCAGTGCGTCTTGAGCTGCTCCACGGCGCCCGAGCGGAAGGTGTCGCACGCCGCGATCATCACCTGCGCAGCTCCACGGGCCGCTTGTCAGGTGTTCGGACGACAGCGACGCAGGGTGGGCGGGCGGCTGCACACAGTGTTGCTGCCACCAAGGAGCAGCTGTGCATCTTCGTGAAAAAATTTCCACGCGTCTTGTGCGTGTGGCACCTCACATCGTACACTGCGTCGGCACAGCGTGTCTGCTGTTTGCACTCGGCGACGTCGCTGATGACACCCCACCTTGACGTCGTTCTGCAGCAGCCAGTACGCAATCTTGGCCAGGTTGGTGGACTTGCCCACGCCGTTCACGCCCACGAACACGATGGTGTACGGCTTGCCCTTGGCCTGCGCCGCCCGCACCTGCATATGTGTGCTGGTCGTATTCGCATAGCAAGTGACGGAGAGAGGGATCCGATGTATGCTCACACTTCCAGTCTTGCATGTATGGGGGCTTGCATGTATGAGGGCCTGACAGTGGGTCGACACAGGATAGGAACCTATACGACTGCACACAGGTCATCGACTTCAGTCCAGATCCATCTGCTCAGGGGCAGGGTGCTGCAACCTTGACCATGCATATGATGCAGGGAGCATACATCAGCCGTGGTGCCTGGTTGCACCGGACATTTCTTCACTCCACGTGAGCATGTGGTCCCTCCAGGCAGCAGCAGCAGCAGAGATGAGCTGCTCCTACTGTTGACAGGTTCACCCACCTCGCGCAGGATGTCGATGGAGCGTTTGGGGGTGAGGATGCGGGTCAGCGCCGCCTCCACCGCCGTCTTCACCACGCTGGAGACGCGCGTCAGGCTGCCCAGCGCCTGCCCCTCCAGCCCGCTGCGCACGCTGTCCACCACCCTGCAGTGAAATCACAGAGGTTGCAGGTTGAGGTGTCTGGCAGTCACCACTCCGGCTGTCCACTGCAGCATGCCCTGCCGGCGGGACGCTCACTTGTCCGCAATCTCGGAGGCCACGTTGCGCTCCATGAGCTTGCGGCGCAGCGCCTCCAGCGCGGGGGCCAGGTCCTCCGCCTGCAGGGCAGCAGGAAGCAGCACACCGTCCAGCGCGCCGTCAGCAGGCAGGCTGCTGCTCACTCAGCAGCGCCGCACGGCTGGTGCAGCAACGCATGCTGTCGGGCAAGGCTGGAATGACACGGCATGCTGTCTGGGCGGCTCACATGTGCATCAGCGGCCGACAGCAGCAAAGGAGTTCTTCAGTGACGGGCAGCCAGGTCCATGCCACACGCGTCGCGGGAACAGGCAGCAGAGTCAGTGGGCGGGTGGCCTCCCACCGTCAGCGCTGAGGTGCCGGCGACGCTGACGCCCAGGTTCCGCACCAGGCTCGCCAGGAAGCCCGCCTTTGCGGCGGGCTTCTCCCCCGCCGCCGCAGCCGCGACATCCTCGTCATCCTGCAGACGTCGCGCAAGCAGACCTCACGCAACCTGTGTCGATCTTCTGGTCGTGACCTCTGCACAGCGCTACACGGCTGACGAACCAAGCACATGCTCCTGCAATGCAGCGGTACCGCAAGCTGTGAGCTGCAAGGGCTGCAACGGCAGCGGCGGCGCTGGGACACCCAGCCGCATGTGGGAAGCCCACAACCCAGTGGTGGGTGGCCACAGCGCCCTGCGGCTGCCGTGCACATGCTGACGGCCCCATCCGGCAATCTCACACCAGACGAGGTCTTTTGAGCTAACACGCTGCAGGACATGTCTGTAAGCTGATACGCTGCAGGAGGTATCTGTGAACTGCCCGGCTAAGAGGCAGGGATCCGGCCGAGAGACCAGCTTCACCTCAAGGTCGTCATCCGAGGCCTCAGCGTCCGCGTCCACCAGGCTGCGGCCCAGGTTCAGGGGCTTCAGGCCGGCGCCTCCGGCCTCCTGCATCCACAGCGGCCAGCTCTGCAAGGTTCAAGGCAACAGCACGACCGTGTGCATCCCTGCATACAGTCAGGCGGCCACAGCAGCCATGTATCCTGCTGTATGCACGGCCTGGCAGAGGCAGCGCAACGCCAGGGTGCAGTGCAGATGCCGCGGACGGCGTGGTGATAAGACACAAGCCTGACCTGCAGAGTGTCGCCGGCGGCTGAGAAATCCAGATCCTTGGCCTTGCCTCGGGCGCCATCCCAGTGCCGCGCCTCCTACAACAGACAATACATAACAACACAATGACATACATGAACGATATCTAGAGACAGGAGCTGTTGTATATCTCCAGGCTTCCCCATGCATGAGCTGACCGCTTGAAGGATGTGCAGCGGCGACGACTCGCATCAAGGCAGCTCTTGTCACCTGCCGTTTCCCAGCTCATAGCCAGTGACCCAAGGTCGCCCAGCAGGCTGTGTCTGGTCAGCTCAGCGCACCCTGACACCCGTTGCATGCAAAGGGAGAAGGCCGTCCGCACCTTCTTCTTGGGCTTGGCGTCCTTCTGCGGCGACTTGTGGGCCTCGGGCTCCGGCGTCTTTGCGCCCCCCCTGCCCATGCCGGGGCGCCGCCGGCCCAGCCGCTTGCCCAGCGCGCTCGTGTCAAACGCGCCGTTCCTGTGACGTGGAACACAGTGTCATTGGTGAGCGATAGACAGAGCGGTCTGCATGACAGCTGTGGCAGGGGCTGCTGGTAGCACTCGGTGTGTCTGAGGTCCGAAGGCCAGGGCCTACAGTGGAGGACCACTGTGATGACCCCCTGCATTTTGCGATTGCATTTGCAATTTGCAATACATTGCGCGCATCCGCGGCAGAAAGGCTTTCGGCTCCCAAGGCCAGGTCCGAAGTTCCCACATGCAGTGCACGCGTGCTGTATTGCTGCTAACACGCCAGGGGCTTGCCGGAGCCATTCGCGAACCTGTTGGGGGCGGCAGCGCCGTCCTCGGCGCCGCTTCCTGCGTCCGGTGTGTCAGCGCCAGAGGAGACGCCTGAAGACGCGCCCTCTTCCTGCAGAGCACAGCCCCGGCACAACTGGTAGGCCACTTCTTCATACCCGCTGTTGAACTTTGCGTCAGTGGCCACAAATAGCGCCTTCCCTCACGATGTACGACTTCATTGGGAAAGTCTGCGCTGCGGCGCCACACCAGAAGAGGCGTGCTGCGGTCTCAAATGTGCTGCAGGCGCCAGGCGTGCCATCGGGGCAGCAGAGCCGCCACTGAGACGTCCTAGCTGATGCATGTGCCCAGATGGCTGCGGGGCTGCGGGTACAGATTTGGTTTGGAAATGTGTCATCGAGGACGTAGAGCCCTAAACCCGTGCTGACCTGCAAAGCCATGCGCGCCAGCTTGGCGGCGGCCGTCTCGGCGGGGGCCTTGCCGCTTCCGCCTCCCGCCGCATCCGCACCTTCCCCGCCATCCTCGTCGCCGCTGCCGCCGTGTTGCCTGCCGCCGCCGCCGCCGCGCTGCCCAGTTCTTTGGCCGTTCGTGCTGCTCGGCAGGGTTTTGGGCTGCGCGGTGGGGCGCCTCGCCGCCTCTGCCGCTGCCTCCGCGTCCGCCAGCATGCGCCGGAAGGCCGCGTCGAACTTGGGGTAGTCATACAGGTGCGGCTGGTAGTGCTTGACCGCAAATACCTGCTTCACGTCCTCCAGCAGCTGGTCCACGTACAGCAGGCTCAGCGCCTTGGCGTGCACCGCGACCACCACCAGCTGCAGGGCCTGCACCATGGTAGCGCACGCACCTCTCAACCACAGGGACCGCAGCGACCGTCCTGCAAGCGTGACTGAGGAAGCGCGCGACACTGTCCGCTCGGGCGCTTCGGTCCAATCAGGTTGGGCACGTGTGCGGGCCGCTGGGAGAAGGCGCACGTTGTGGAAGGACCACTTGACGAGGTAGCCGCCGCCGGCCGCGCCGGGCGGCGCGTAGCTGAAGGCGCGCTCCCCGCCGCGGTCCTCCAGCAGGCAGGAGCGCACCAGCGCGCCCACCGGGTCGCCCTGCAGGGGAACGGCGCTGGCTGTGAGCCCATGCTGGTGTGTAGGATGAGGCGCCAGTGCCACAGACACACTTGGAACAGTCTGGTGGCAGGCTTTGCTGCATTGTCGGCGCTGCTGCTGCTGCTGCACAGGCATCGGCGCAGCAGGTGGCCACCCTTCACCAGCGGCTGCTGGTGTCTATCCTCCCCAGTGCGCCCTGAGGCATCCGGCCGGACGCTCCGACCCACCTGCAGCGCGGACAGCTGCCAGGCCCACAGCAGCGCGCCGCCCTTGGTGAAGATGGCCAGGTAGTCCAGCATGGCTGCCGCCCGCCCTGGAGCGCAGGGTTGGCTACTCCCTGTGCGTGCACAGTTTGGAGGCTCAGCACCCTGCGGCTTGTGAGCGTACACTACAAGGTTTGGTAAGGATGTGTGCTATCAGTTTGTGGGCCTGCTCTGCTGTTGGCGCCCAGCTCCTGTGGCTGGTGATGTCTTGAAGTGTGACACAATCTCATTGCTGGCCATGGCGTCAACAATGCAGATGGGCGCCAGTGACATGATGACTATGCATCTCATAAATTCGCCTCTGTTGCCTGCGGGCTTCGTCCGGCTGTCTCGTTCAGAAACTCACGATTGGGTCAGGCTACGGTTGACACCAATGGCAACGCTGTGAATGTTCCCAGATCATCGCACATCACTCCGGGGACTTGAGCTCATCAGCGACGCAGCCAATGCTCGAGAGCAGTACGCTGGTCAACAGGGCAGTTCTGGTTTGCCAGAATGCGCTGATTCGCTCCAAGTAACGCTGTATAGCGGGGATTTGCAACAAAGTACCTGGTCCAGCTGTTCGTGCAAACGATGTCCGGCGAGCCCTGCGTGCGCCTCTCGGGGCTACTACGTGCCAGCGTCACTCGCCAGGGCCCTGCTAGCCCGCAGAATGGCCCAGGTTCGGCACCAAGAAGAAGTGAAGAACGCGCTGGCCAGCGACCCTAGCCCGAAAAGGCATTCTGAGGGTCCACGCAGCAAGCGCAGCACGACCGGGAGCTGCCCAGACGCTGAGCAAACTTGTAGCAAACCGTGCGGCGAGTGAATATACATCCTTGCAAAGCTGATGCCCCACCTCTGCAATTGCATCAAGACTGGCCACAGTCTGTGTGTAAGACAGCTCCTTGTTTGCTGCATGTGCAAACCTGCAAGACTTGTTGCTGCGGCGGTCCGGCGCAGCACGGATGCAAAGCTATGATAGGGGCAGCTTTCGTGGGTCATGCTACATGCCGGCTACTGTAAAACAGGCGTCTCGAGTGTGAGGCGTCAGCTGGTGTGTCTCTGCTGAAAAGCAGCGATTGCATCGGTGCCCGGCATGGCGGAGCCGCTGCTGGATGTGGCGGCGCAGCGGCAGGTGCAGACCCTGGTGAAGAGGGTCACCGACAAGCGCGCCTTCTCGCTGGAGCCGGCCCTGCTGCGGGACATCAAGGGCATGTGCCGCGCGGACGACGCGAATGTCAGCGCAGCGTTTGACGCCGTCTCGGAGGCGCTCAAGGCCCCGCACGCGCAGGTGGGTCGCAGGCACAAGCCAAGAGAACCGGCACCTGCAGCAGACTCGTGGGTCCGCTCTCGGTGGGCCATGTAGAAGGCTGCCTCCAGGGCACAGCAGCGCTTTGGCCGCAAACCGTGCGCACGGCGCGTGCACATCTGCAACCAATGCGGAGGCCTGCAGCATCCATCACACCGCACTCCAAATGAAACCACCTGCCACGGCCCTGTGCAGACGCGGCTGCTGGCGGTGGAGCTGGCGGACGTGCTGTTCCGCCGCTCGCGTGTGTTCCGGGGGCTGCTGGCGCCCCGCCTGGCCGCCTTCCTGGTGAGAGTCACGGGGACGTAGCATGTCAGAAGTTAGTCCGGATACGACCAGACAGCGTGGGTGATGGCATGCAGGCTGCCGCTGACCTATGCTTTCTCACGAGCCAGGGTCTGAACGATGACGGACCAATGTTGCCATTTGCTGACTCTTGTCCACTGTTTGCAACATCCGAGCTTGTTGGTTTGCAGGTCAACTCGGTGGGCTACAGGGCGGACGCGCCGCTGCCGGGGCCGGCCGACGTGGCCGGGGCGCTGCGGCAGCGCGCCCTGGAGGCCCTGGAGGGCTGGAACGAGCAGTACGGCGCCATGTACCACCAGGTCGGGCAGTCACGTGGCACCGCAACTCGGTGTGCAACCATGGCGTGGGTGCCCTCAGGCAGCCGTGCAGCGGCAGTGCCACTGACGCAGGTGGTCAGCACATGGCAGCAAACAATGTGATGCCATGCCAGCTTTGCGCGGACGTTGAAGCTGCCGCCTGCAGGTGGGCCTGGGCGTCGGCTACCTGAAGAACACGCTCAAGTACCAGTTCCCAGAGGTGCGCGCTCAGACCGGCTTGTGTGCACCAGGCTGGCGAAACGGTGTGTGAGTTGCCCGGAAAGCCATGCTGTCACTGCAACAGCCCGTGGCCATGGCCAGGGCGCCATCCCAACAGGCTGCCAGACGTTTGCAGCATGGGTGCGGGATGTTTGCACGGGGTTCATGTTGCTCAATATGAAAGTTGGCCACAGGTGGCGTCACGTGCAGCGGCAGAGGCGGCACGCCAGACAGCCGCCGCCAACGAGGCGTTCAGCCGCATCAGGGATGGGTTTGAGGCCGGCATGGCGGACATGGCGTCCACCCTGCAGCAGCTGGTGGGTCCCTGGAGCAAAAATGCGTCCCGAGTGCATCGTTCCTCCCCTTTGCACACGATGTGGTCGCCCTCAAGTCCAGCCTGAAACGGAGCTGCAGACGACAGTACTCAGTCTGAAGGGTGAATCATCACAACGATGTGCTTTCGCATGCGGCCCTCCTAACCAGGGCGGGCAGGAAGGGCTGCTGCATCGTGCTTAGCCGCTGTGTTTGTCGGCACGACACGACTCACGCGAGCAGGTCTGGGTTGCAGGAAGAGGCCGTCACTCTCGCCGAGGCGCCCGCAGCGGCGGCGGCCGCCGACGCCGCCGACGGCATGGCCTGGGCGGACGCGGGTGGCGGGGGGCGCGTCAGCAGGGGGCGGAGGCGACACCGACGAGGAGGAGGGCGGCCTGGCGGCGTACGCCGACGAGCCCGCTGCCGACGATCCAGCGGTGAGATGCCAGCTGGCCACCTGGTCGGACTCCTGAGCTGCAGTCGGTGACATGCTGGGGCGCAGGCGCTGCAGCAGGCTGGTGGCGTGCTGCTGGCTCATGTGTCGGTGCTGCAGCGGGCGCGGCCCAATGCGGTCAGCTGGCAGCCAACACAGCGACGACCTGCAACAGCTCATGGTTGACAGCCTGCTGTGCTTCACATCCACATCTGGTTCAATGCTTGAAGTGCTGCCCGTGCTCCTGCAGGCGGCCGACGGCGCGACGGCAGCGCCGCCGCCGGCGGAGGTGGACGCGGCGGTGGCGGAGGCGGTGGTAGGGCTGCAGCGGCTGCTGACGGGGCGCCACCTGCCCACCCTGCGGCGCTGGCTGGACGTCTTCTCGAAGGTGCACGGCTGCCGGCTGTACCCGCTTCTGCCCCTGCCCTGCAGCGCGCGGGAAGCCGATGCCCCTTTCACGGACCTGGTGGTACATGCAGAGCGTCTGCCATGACACACCTGTGCCTGTGCTGCTGCCGTTTTATACCGGTTGTACAGGTTCCCATCGTTGCCTTCTGCGTCCTTGTACGCGGACGTCACAATCCTGAAGATGCCCTGCTCGCCGAGTGGCTCGCCCCAAGAGTTGCGCACAATGTCACAAGAACGTATGAGGATGCTGTGTAGGCGGACCCCGGGGCGGCGGGCGGCCCCGAGCGGGCGGCGCGCGACGCCATGCTGCGGGAGGCGCTGCGGCGGCGGGCGGCGATCGACGGTGCGCCGCCGCTGCAGGCTGAATGGTGTCCAGGTTCCAGGAGGTCCCGAGTTCCCGGCAGCTGCGGCCCTGGACGCCTGATCCTGCATGCAACCGCGCCCTAAACCCTAAACCCTATGGAGCGGCGGTGTGGCGGTCGGTGTGCGCCTGCAAACCAAGGCAGCGGGCAGCACAGCAGGTTTTGCGCGTCTGCAAATCAGGGTACCAGGCAGCAGCACGCTTCGCGATCTGGCTGCGCAGGCACGCTGGCGAACCTGTGGGCCGCCCGCGTGCGGGTCCCGGCGCTGGGCGCCGCCATGGACGCTGCGGAAGCCGCAAGGGCGCCCGCGGTGCGGGGCTGTGTTTCCCAGCATGAAGCCTGGTGCCAGGGTACTCGCATGGCTTGCACAGGGTGCGGGATGACGTGCGAACGCCCTGACCTGATGGCGCCCAGGCCATCGGAACAGCGCCGCGCGAGATGTGCTGAGGTGCTGCGCTCGCAGCTGCAGAGCACGGAGGCGGCGGCAGCTGCGCAGGCGGCAGGAAGCGGATCCGCCGCGGCCGCCGCCGCTGACGGGCGGACGGCGGAGGCAGATGCGGAGCTGCTGGCCTCCGCGCGGCGGCATGCGGCGCTGCGGGTGGGTTGGCCACCTATCCGGGCGCCTTCACCTGATGACTGACCAGTCAGCAGTTGTGTCACCAGACGACCGAGTGCCGCAGGCGCAACCGGCGGACGGCGCTGCTGCAGGCGCGCCGAGCCACCACCTCAATCTCCCTCAATTCCCCTCCCACGGTCTCCCGCCCAGACCGACACGGCACACGTGGAGCGGCAGCGTGGAACAATATGCGCACACACCATGTCATGCAGCAAGCCTGTCGTTGGCTCACATTACGCTGTACCCTAAACCCTGCAGGATCCCGCGGCGCCCGCCTCGCCCTGGACCCTGGACAGCCGCTTCGCCGGCAAGCCGGCCAAGGCGGCGTCGCCGGCGACCAAGCTGGCGCGGCAGGCGGCGCTGCAGGGCAAGGTGCACCAGCAGATCTGTGTGCTGGACTTCTTGTTTGCGGCACAATTGTCAACCGGTCTGCAGGGAATCAGGCTCGACGTTGTCCCTGGCCAACCTACTGCAGGGCAGCAGGAGCGTAGCCATGCGTCTGCTTCATGCAACTGTGTCATGAACGCGCGTGCTGGACGCACATGGGGCGCAGGTGGCCAGCGCCGCCGCGGCAGCAGCGGAGCGGGCCGAACCGTCGCCGGACGGCCAGGCGGCCGCTGCAGCCGATGCACCCCCTGGCTCGGCCGAACGAAGCGAGAGGCAAAGCGGCGGCCGTGAGGGACACGAGCGACAGGCGGCGCTGCCCAGCAGCGTCAAGCGCCGCCTGCTGCAGTCGGTGAGAGCGCCGTTTGAGCCCATGTGCAGGCGCGCGCTTCAAGCGTGAACCCCTGACACGTGCACGGGCTGGCGGTGTTCCGAAGACTGCACAGGGCGATGCGGGTGTTGCATTGGTGCCGTGTTTGAGGCATGGTTCTCGCGGGATATGCACCTAAAGGGGGCATAAGTTGCCTGTCAAGACGTCCTGAATCGTGTGGCATGCAGTAACACTCTTTGGTTATGTTTGGGTATAACACTTCACCGTGTCAGCATACTGGGCCTCCTGCAGGCGCCCGTGATCGCGGGCGGCGGGCACCTGAGCTACTGGGACTCGGGCAGCGGGAACGCGGTCGCCGCGCGGTCCGGCATGGAGATCCAGAACCACTGGGGCGCCGTCGACCACGACACCTCGGTGCGCCTGATAGCAATTTGAGTAATTTGATAAATAATATATTCGAAATTTGATAAATAATATCTTCGAAATCAAACAGAAGTATCATCAAATTCTAGTTTTATCGACAAACTTGAAATCAAATATTCAATAGTTGCTGCAAGGTCCCATGCGTTTCTGCACGTTTACGTGCAGCAGATGAAGTACCCAAGTGCAGGTTGTCTGGGCTAACTCATACACAGTTCCACAGGCACGGGCACCGTCAAGCGCACAGGCACACGTTCGGGCCCGCAGCAGTGAAGCGCTGCACCACTGTAGCAAGCAGCCGTCTGCCCGGTTGCAGAGACGCGGGGTGCTGCAAGGGGTGGCGTCTGCTGCTGCAGGTCAGCCTCGCGCAGCTGGAGCACATGGCGGTGAACCATGTGCCCGAGTACTACCGCCCGGCGCCGGCGCAGTCGGCCGCAGCAGCAGCAGCAGTGGCAGCAGGAAGCACCGAAACCGGCCCAGTCGAAAGTGGTGCAGGCGGCAGTGGCGGTGCTGTTGATGACAGACCAGCGCCGCGGCCCGCGCCGAAGCCGCACGCGAGCGTGACCCGCATCGGCGGCGGCAGAGTCACCCGCATCGGCGGCGGCGGCGGCAGCAGCAAGCTCGGCGCTGGGGCATCGCCGGCTGAACCGCAGCCAAGCTCGGGCGGCGGCAAGACAGCTGCCGATGCCGCGGCGGCGCGGCTGCGGCAGCTGGTGGCTGACGGGCAGGCTGACGGCTCCCGCGGCGCGGCAGCGGGAAGCAGCGAGTCGGGCCCGACGGCACCGCCTCGCAGCGCAGCGCCTGCCCGTGATGCGGGCGTGGCAGAGGGTGGGCGGGCGTCCGCTGCCTCGGCAGGGGCGGAAGCAGAGGAAGCAGAGCGCGGCGCCAGGCCTGCTGCAAAAGCGGGCGGCCCAGGCGCCGGCGGCGCGGCGGCGCGGTCGCAGCGAGAACGGCGCCGCAAGGCCTCGCCGCCGGCGGCCCCTGCTGCGCCGCCCGCGCCGCCGCCGGCGACCCTGGCGATGGCGCTGGACCGGCGAACGGCTCGGGCGCACAACGACGCAGTCCTGGCTGGGGTGGCCGAAGGTATGCCGCCAGAGCAACGCATTTCAACAGCCGTGCTCCAAAAGCGCGCTGTACTTCGTCTGCGCTGCAGTGCCCGTGATTGCTAGTCGGGCTGTCCGCATGACATATTTTCAGACTCCTGACTCCGCTTCCACCTTGCGGCACAGATGGTGCGGCGGCGGCGGCGCAGGGCGCGGGCCCCGCCGCCCAGGGCGACAAGAAGCGCAGGCGCGGGGCGAGGGACAGCGTGCTCGGGCGGCTGAAGAAGAAGCTGGCGGCGGCGGAGGCCCGCAGGGAGCCGCGCCACTCGGTGCCCGGCAAGGACATGGTGTGGATCAGATGAGCGTCCAAGGCGATGCGCACCAGCGTGAAGCGCGAGGGCCCCGCCGGCCGGGAGCCGCGCCGGCCGGTGCTGGGCAAGGACGTGGTGTGGGTCAAGTGAGGGCTGCACGGACAGACATGCTGCAGGACACTCATCTTGAACAACGGGAACTTGGGCCTGGTGGCTCGTGGCAGATGCCGCATGGCTGCCGGCTGCGGGAGGAGGCATGTGCTTTGTCAGCGCTGTCAACCGCGTGTGCCGAGCCCTTGCACAGTCCCGGTGTGCGTTGAGCTGCGAGGCGGCCAGCCCGATGCACTGTAGCTTTGCAGCTGGGACGCTGGCTGCATCTGCGTGATGAGTTTGGACGGTGTCAAAAGCTCAATTGTTGCAGCTGAAATGCTAAACTGCAGTACGTCAATGCTGCAAGCTTGACGTGCAGCCACGATCTGCTACGGTACAGCTAGCACCGTGACTGGAATGCAGGGTTGAATCGAAAACCATTGATCCCTAGAGACACTGCGGCAGTTGCGCCTCTACTTCAGTGCGGCAAACTGCAGATCGTATGGGTTCTATCAAGCACCCCATGCTGTGACCATTTGTTCAGAAGCACAGCCCATCCAACCGCAGAGATGTTCGTCATCCATCAAACCCTAGCAGCCTGCTTGATGTGGGTCAGGGCTGTTGGCGTTGATGCAAGGCGTCTAGGTAGTCCCCCGCAGTCCCACAGCTGCTGCTGCCGATTGAGGTCGACACTAGCGCTGCGGCGGTGGAGAGGGGCTGCCGTGGTGAAGCACTATTTTCCATTCCCCATTCTGCACAGCACCGTGTACTCATCAGATGGGTCTATAGTAGTGTTGAGTCTGAGCACTCGCCGGCAGTTTCCCTGAGAGCAGCTACAGCCATGGTGGAAGATGACACCCTGCAAACATACACGGGACAGCCTGCAAGTCCAGCAGCGCATGCTGCTGGCAGGACGGCAGCAGGCTTGCTCTGAACCCGCACCTGCTTCTCGAAGATGTTGGTCGCCGCGATGCGGCCCCGGTTGTCGGTCGCGTCAATGAGCTCCGTGCACGTGATGAACGCTGAGCGCTCCCCCAGCAGCGCAACACGCACCTGCACAGGCGAACCACAGTATGCATCGCTCAACACACACCCCGCCTCCCAAGTTTACATCGGCTGTTGTGACAGGCACGTGCCGCACCCCTGAACAAGAGCATCTGACTGCTGCAGCAGGGCCCTTGCGAGCATCGCTGCACGCCAAAGCCATTGAAGCCGTCGTGTGACGGCAACGGCTGCCAAAACGTGCAGTCAAGCAGGGAGCCTGTGTGGAAATCTCAACCCACCTCGGCGAGCCGGATGTCGATGCTGCCGCTGGCGCCCAGCACCATGCCCCAGCTCGCCAGCACCTGCAGGCATGTAGCCATGCTTCAGACTCCACTGCAGCCGAAACATGTCACTGTCTGCACCGTCAGAGGACGATGGCTCGTGCCGCTCAAATCAGGAGCCTGAACCCTGAGTCAGCGTCTGAAGTGACCACCTCACAGCAACGTGAAGCACTGCATCGGTAGCCTGCAGAACGTAGCAGTATATGGGGGCGCTCACGTCGTCGCGCCCCGCGATGACGCCTGATACAGGGTGGATGCACTGGATGTGTTCGCCCTCGCCCCACACCGCTGCCATCGCCTGGGGTCAGCGACACAGGAGTCTGCCAGTGTCCAGGCATCAGAGCAGCCGGATCTTCAACAAAAGGAAAGCAGCAGGAAGGAGTTGGGTTTCTCGGCCAAGCTGCATGTGAAGGGAGGCATTACAATGTGAAATACAACGGACGTTTGCTGACAAGTCAGCGTCGGCTCTCAAGCAGCAGCCACAGGTACGCTGAGCCGTCACCACCCTGACTTCACCACGCACAGCATGTCAGGTGGGTGCCAGCAACAGTCTCATGGCATACATGACAGGCATCACCTGCGGATCGCAGGACTGGAAGGCATCGTAGAAGCGCTGGTTAGCGTCCAACACCGCCTCCCGGCCGTCCTGCGACCGCCGCCTGCACCGCAACCCACATGCTGTCGAAGCACCCTGCATCTGGATCCTGTGGCGCGCTCGCCTGCGCCTCTGTTACAAAGGCCTGCCGACCTTGGTGCTCGAAGCCGCAGATTGCGGGGAGCGGCTGCGGGCGTTGCCAACCCTGCAGCGTTTGCTCTGAGCGAGGTCCAGCAGCGCTCACACCAAACGTGTGTCGTGCCACTCCGCAGCCACCCCCCGCGGAACGCTTCTGCTCTGCCACCACGACCTGCGGGCTGTGCTGGACGCGCAGCCCGCCAACCCGGTGTCAGATGATGCTCAACTGACTGCTCCGGCTGCCAACCCCTCACCCGAGCTCGTCCCGCAGCTGCGCGGCCAGCTCGTAGTCTTCCGCCGCGATCGCCAGGCTGAGTCGGTCCGCCACCGCCGCCAGGCTGTCCCCGCCCTCTGTCTGCTCAGCGCCGCCGCCGCCGGAGAGAGAGTCCCGCTCTGACGCCGCGGCGGCGACGCTCAGCATTGAGTGCCGTCTTCGGTGCCTGCAGGGCGGGACGACGTCGGTAACAAAATGTAGCCTGCTGTCACTGTGCAGCGTCCACAGCTACATCTGTGGGGTTGGGCACGCATCGACAGGCGCGGCACGATGCCATGCATGTCGGCGCATGCGGCGTCAGGAGATCACACGACCAGCGGCAGCTCGCCTGTCGTGGGCGGGCGCCACGCTGCTGCTGAGGCTGTCGTGCTGCCGCCGCCGTCGCCTGGGTATCACCACCGCTGCTGAGTGAGCCACAGGCTGCGGCGCTGCCTGCTGCTGCCAGCCAGCTGCGGTTGCCTTTGGTGCCGGGACCTGAGCTCCTGACAGCTGGAGCGCCGCCATGCTGCTCGCTGCCGATCTCCAGGTGGTTCTTTGACCGCCTTGCGTTTTGCAGTCTGTCTACAGTGGGCACCTCACGCCTGCATGCAGTGGGCGCGCTGCTGCGGCTTCCGCACGGAGGCAGGCGCGGTGTGTCAGCTGGACAGGCTGGCGGCCACGACCTCTTCGCAATCTGCTCACCTCCTAGGCTTTAGGTGCTGCACTGGTTCAATGACGGTGCAAGTGGCTGTGGCATCGGAGCCTGTGCCCCTGTGTCGCTGCAGGGCGGTGATGACGCGCTCCCCCCGGCGCGGCATATTTGTAGGCCCCCTCTGGTCACCGACACGACCTGCCCCGGAAACTTCGGCACGTTTGTTTGACGAGTTGCACCATCTCATCTGTAAACCTTGCTATCACCGCCGCAAGCCGCCGTGCTGCTTGCCTCCACCGCAGCCCACTGGTGTCGCCGTGCGCCCCGTGCGCCGGCGGCCTCGGAGCGAACCGTTCAAACGTGCATTACTTGGGAAGCTGCCAGCAGGTTAGCCGTACATCATGACCGCGGCCGTGGCGGGCGCACTTGGCGTGGACACAGCCAAGCAGAGCCGCTTCCGCAGCGTGGCGGCGTCGGAGCTCGTCAGAAAGCCCGCCCGCAGCCGGGACCCTCAGCCCGCGATCGCGGTGCTCAGCGAAGCGCTTCTGGACGTGTCCCGCGAGCTGCAGCAGCTGCGACAGGTGCCCTCGAAGTCCCATGCATCTGGATCACCAGCTGTAACGGTCTGCCCCTTGTGCATTGCTGTCCTGTGGGTTCGCGGGCATGGTTCAGACCAGGAAATCGGGGTTGTCCATTCTATGCATAGCCGCTGGTCCTGCACACCATGCGACTGGCCGAGAGACCATGTTTCAGCCGCGAGCATGCAACGATCTTGCTGTTCCGCCGTCGGGGGCGGCCGCAATTGCCCCAGTCTGTCCTTGCAGCAACCACCGTTTGACCAAACCTCCAATCGGCCCGCGGCCCGGCCTGGCGGCCCCGCTGCCCCTGCTGCACGCTGCACAGGCTACCTTGGAGTTCTAGAGCAGTGACCGGTTTGATACCATGACGTTTGGATGAGCACGCTCGCCAGACTGTCGTGCCAAGGGGCGCGCTGCTCTCGGTCAGCCCCACGTGGGTGTTGCTGACCGCCGTCATAACCGGTGCGGTTGCTGCATCGTTGGTGTGGGCTGTGACCTGCGCTCCTGCTACACACGGTTGGCGCATATGCGATGGTCTGGGTGCAGCGGCTGTCCTGAAGGACACGCGGGCACGGAGAGGGGTGTTGCCCCCGGATGGCAGACTGACCCGCTGTCCCTGTTCCAGCGCCGCGATCGACCGCACTCCCGCACCGTTTCCGCATTGCTTCATGTCTTCAGCGCTCGTCCTGGCCCGGACAGGCAGCAGCTTTGCAGTCAGACACCCTCCTATGCCTTGTGGTGGTCAGTTCCAAACATGCATTGACCCTGACACCAACCGTGTGCAATCACTGCAGTGCGCGCAGCAGGCGCGGGCGATGGACCTGGAGGCCCGGCACCGGCGGCTGCACATGTACCTGGCGGACTGCGCCACGCACCGCGCCGACCAGCCGGGCGGCCCTGGGGCGTAAAGGCCAAGGTGGCTACAAGACCTACGTGTACACAGCAAGGTCTGCAGCGCAGCACCATGACCAGACAAACAGATAGCGAGACCAAGCGCGGCAACCGCAGCTGCCGTGGCTGCGGCATCAGTGTAGCATGTCAGCGCAGCAGCAGCAGCCGCCTCACGCGCAAAGCAGCTGTGCGATAGCAAGCTGGGCAACGAAACACAATCGTGACTGGGCAGTGCAACCTCAGCGGTGTGACAGGGCCGCCGCAGTGAAGCACGCATTCATCCCCGGGGCTGCATCTGTCAGCCCCGGAGCGACACCGCTGCATGATGCAGATCGAACAAGGAAGGTCGACAAGTGTTGGGGTGCACTAGTCGTGCGATTTGACATCGGATTGTAGTCTATATGTACATCGTGGGCTGCCGGCCGCGGCGGCCGGGACGCAGGGGCATTGGTAGCATGGTCGGGTTGAGTGGCGACTCAACTGGAACCGATGCCTGAAGGGCATCTTGAGTCTTCTGTCATGCCTTGAGGGCCATAGTGCGTATGGATGTCGTGGCTGTTAGGGGGTATATCGTTGGTAACTGGCTGGTTTCCTTCGTCAGCATTCAGTACGCTGCCCTGTGCAACGCAGATTGCACGGGGCGCTTTGTGTAATACAGTAGCGAACGCATCAGCAATAGTGCCGCTGCTACTTGCAGTGTTGGCCTTTTCCAGTGCTACAACCGATGTCTGACCATTCACAAACTGCCTCTGCACGACAGACACCGTAACGTCCCACCCCTAGTCTGCCGCAGTCGGAAGTAGCATGTAGCAAACCAGAGCTTCCACAGCGTGCACCAAGAGCACACATGCCGCGCACGGCTGGCACTGATAAGATGTCAGCAAGGCACTTGAAAGCTCTTCAAACACGCGCTTCCGTCCAGAGCAGCACAGCCGAGGCACAATCTGCCACACGGCTGCCTTTGAGAGCGTTCCACTTGCAGATTGGCCGGCCTTTCTGGGCTGCTGTGCGTGTGGCCGTTGACTGTATGAGTGCAGAGCAGTGACATTGGAGCTAGCCTTCTGACATCTCCGTTTGTGTGCCGATTCAAGTCAGAAGCAAGGCCGACGCACCCCGTCGTGCGCTCCCTCCTGTGCCGGTGTCAGGCGGCAGCACGCCATGACGGTGGAGCAGCCGCAGCCGGTGGACGCGCAGGTGGCGGAGCTGGCGCGCCACTGCGACGCGCTGCAGGCGGTGCTGCGGCGGCTGGCGGACGACGGCGCCGCCGCCGACGCCGAGCTGCAGCAGGGCCTCGCCACAGCCGGGGCGCTGGCGCTGCTGGACATCAAGGCATGATCTCGTACTCTCCCTTTACCTACTGCCAACGCCTCATCAAGATGGTCGGGTCCTACAGCTGATCGACTGCATGGGATCGAGGCACCATGGCGGCAGCATGCGCTAGGTGTGGCTGTGCGGCCAGGATGCTGGCAATCACCGCAGTATCATTGCTGCTGCGTCTCGGAGCATGACCTCCTCCCAGCGCGCTCTGCAGCCGGTCACATCTTGGGGTCTGAAGGTGTTCATCGAAGTGCGCACCCGACGTGCTGGTGGTGCAGTCATCTCCTGGGACGGAATCAGCCATCTCTGGGCTGGCGACTCCTGCAGGGGGCGCACAGGGCGGTGTGCGAGGCGGGCGAGGCCGCGCGCAGCACCACCGCCGCCGCCAAGCAGGGCCTGGAGTCGCTGTCGCTGCAGCTCGCCAACCTGCGGTGCGGCTTCGCGCCAGCCGGCAACCCCTGCTGCTGCTGTCTGTTATGTGAATAATGAATGATATACAAGACATTGTGAATATGTGAACAGTGACTCACTGCAATATCATTGAGCTACTGTAACCATTCGAGGTTTGCACACAAAGCCTCAGGAACGCAGCGCGTCGTCACTGAGGCATGCCCGTGCTGGTTTGCAGGTACCAGCAGCGGCACCACGAGTCGGACATCGCGGCGTGCCTCGACGCGCGCTCGGCGTACAGCGACGCCGACGTCTCGCTGCTGCCGGAGGCAGACTTCCGCGCGCAGGTGCACCGCATGGAGACCGCCCACATTGACTCCAGGTCCCCTTGCCTTTACATGCACTGGTCCTGCGCAGTCCATACGCAGGAGGCTCACACCTCTGGCAAGCTGCCGCCCTGCACTCCAGCAGCGACCGCCGGAAAAGGGATCTGTGCATGACATCCCCAGCAGCAGCTCGGTCACTGATGTCGCCCAGAAGAGCTTCGCCCGCCTTGCACCAGGCGGGCGAGCAGTGGGCGGCGGGGCTGGCGGCGGGCGACGGCCACGCGCTGGCGGTGGCGCGCCTGAAGCACGAGGCCGCGGCGCGGCAGGCGCTGCTGGCGGAGCTGCAGCGCACGCGCGCCCGGAAGGTGGGCCGATCAGCCTTTTTGCCCACTGAAACGATCGGCAGGTTGCATGGGCCGACCAGCCTTTGCCTACTGACACGATCGGCAGCTTGCAAGGGAAGGTTTGCAGCGGGCGCTGCTTGCCGAGGTGCGGCGCGCGCGCGCCGGGAAGGTGGG
This sequence comes from Diplosphaera chodatii, assembly GCA_032358165.1. Taxonomy (NCBI): domain Eukaryota; kingdom Viridiplantae; phylum Chlorophyta; class Trebouxiophyceae; order Prasiolales; family Stichococcaceae; genus Diplosphaera; species Diplosphaera chodatii. The sequence continues at coordinate 1,596,135 of JAALGY010000036.1, read as the reverse complement.
CGGATTCGTAGTCCCCCAAAGTCCCAGGTTTCTGGCGGACAAACAGCACAGGGTGGGCGGGGCTGGCGTGGCGGGCTTGCTGCTGCGCATGCCCGCTGACATGCGAGCCGCGAGCTATCGTTGCTTGGTAGCCCTAGAATCGCAGCTGCTTCGAGAGCAGTTTTGCAGCCAACGTGCTGCTGCCATGTGCCAGAGCCTGATGCCGCAGGGCAGGTCGACATCATGTGGCACCCAATGCCGCCGGCAAGCCGTGTGCTTGGTCAAAGAGCAGCTGCTATGCTCTTGCGTATGTGGCAGCTTTTGATCTGCCAGTGCTGACGTCACAGGATGGGCTGGCGGCGGCGGCGGCGCAGAAGCGGCGCTTTGCAGACGGCCTGGCTGCTGAGCTGGCGTCGGTGCGGCAGACGGCTTCGCCACTGCGGGGCCTGCTGCAGGTGTGCAACATCGCAACACTGTCTGAGTGCCCCTTCGTGCTTGTGTTGATCCAAAGCAGCCTACACACTGCTGCAGGCTAAACACTGCTGCTTTGGACTGCTCCTGGTCTGTATGCACCCGTGGGCCGCTGCGTAGCAAGCGGCCGCTGCCAGGGTTGGCCAGCGACTGGCTGTGGACGCAGCGCAGCGGTGTGTCCGGCATGTGGCTCTCACACCCAAGGGTTCACACTGATACGATGTGCCGCAAGGCTTCACCGACACTGGCAAACCCTATTTGCAAACCCTATTTGCGTGCAGGTTGCGCCGCTGGGCGTCCCCCTGCCCGAGGGGGCGGAGGCGCTGCCGCTGCCGCTGTTCATCGCGGCGACGCACCTGTCCGCGGCGCAGGCATGGGCACCCGCTGCAGCGCTGCGTCCCTGGGATGCCATACATGCTCATGTGCAGGCTGCGCCGGCTGCCTGGATCGCGTGATGGCTCACAAGAGGCATCTCACTTTGACACAACTTACGGCGGCGCCAGCGGCTTTCCTGCAAGTGACCTCGTAGAGCATCCTTTCATAATCGCATGTTGACCCCACTACAGGGCAGCTTTGACACGCCGCTGGAGGTGTCGGTGGTGCAGCGGCAGCAGGAAGCGGCTGCAGCGCCAGACGCCGCGCAGCCGGCGCCTGCGGTGCGCTCGCTCTGCTCTCCGTGCGACGTCCAAAGCCCTGCATGCCAGCTGTGCAGCCTCCTTCAGGGCTACGCTTGTTCAGTGCCGCTGCCACCTGCTCATGCCGGTCATGGCCCGGACGGCTGCATGAGCTGTGTGTACCATGTATCATTGTGCAGGCGGCCGCAGCTGATGCTGAGATGGCGGATGCCGCGGCGGACGATGGCCAGGAGGAGGGGGAGGCCACCCTGGAGCAGCAGGAGACGGCCCTGGAGCAGCCGGAGGCCGTGGCGGGGCCCCAGCAGGCGGGCGCGCCCGAGGTGCAGCCGATCCCAGCGGCCACTGCAAATTTGAACAGCGAGTTCGGGCGTTCCACAGACCACCGGTCCCAGCAGCGCAATTTCCTGGCAGCAGGCGCCTGCAGTGCACCTGTAGTCATGGTGTGACATGCTGTCAGACAGCCTGGAGATGCAATCAGACGATAGGTGTCCAGATGCGTGCAGGACCTGACCTTTGCACCTGCGCTTCCGCAGGCCCCCCTGGAGCCAGTGGCGGTGCAGCTCATCCTGGGGCAGCGCTCGGAGCGGCTGCTCACCATGACGCTCGCCTACAGTACGCAGCAGCACAGGGTGCGTGCCTGCAGCTGATCACCTTGCTTGGCATCAGATCCTGCACCAAACACGCTACTTACATAGAGTGATACCGGGAGCAGCAGTTGCAGCATGGTCTGGCAGGTTGCAATTTTTGCTTGCCATCAGGTGTCAAGCCACCCAAGGTATCAGCGGAAAGTGAGTGGGACCTGCCAGCGTGGTTGCAGGAAAGATAAGGTGGCCACTCTGGCGTTCGTCTGCTGAAAAGCGCCTGGAGTTCACTCAGGTGTACGCCAGCGGCGCCGACGCTGACGAGGCGCGCGCGCTGGCGGCGGCGGACGGCAGCGGGAAGCGGGAGGCGGCCAGGGCGGCCGCGCAGCCGTCGGTGCCCAGGCCCTACAAGTGCGTGCCTGCCCAAAGAAAGAGGCTTCTGGTTGAGCCGGGCAGCTGCTGATCAACTGCATGGACAGTGCTGGCTGTCTTGGATCACCAAGGATTGCACTTGACTTGCCGATCAGGGTGCACTTGACCATCCGAACACCAGGTACAACATGCCTTTGGGCTGCTGCTGGGTGCACGCCCTTCTGGCATGGCGCATGATGCGCAGCACTTCTGCTTATGTGTTTGCAGCAGCAAGTCTTCATCGACCTCTTGGCATGCGGAATCCGACAGCCCACTCAGCGGTTCCACATGCATGAAAGAACACTTCCAGACACATGCAGCTTGTGACGCAGGTGGGCGCAGCAGCTGTGCGGCATCGACTTCCTGCCGCCGCCGCCGCCAGAGGGACCCTTCCGGGGTGCGGAAACGGCGGACGGCAACGTGCTGGCGGGCCTCGCGGAATACCGCCAGGGGCAGCGGCCCCTGAAGGTAGGCACACTGCTGCGCACACGGACAGCTTTACACGAAACAAGGGCGTATGTCATTTAGTTCGCCTTGAGATTCCGCGCTGATGGCTTTGAGATCCTGCTGCATTCACACGGCGCAGAGCCTGGCACTTCCAAGGACATGCAGGGCTCTTTGTCATCTAGCATCTTGATGAGTCTGCATCTTGTGCAAACAGGTGCTGGAGTCTTTGAGGGCGGCACAGCGCGCTTCAGCCGTCAGCCAGAAGGCCTGAAAGTCGACAGTGGGGTGGCAAGGAGTGGCCACAGCCGCGGTCCGATCTCAAGCGTGCACGAGTGCTGTCAACTTTTGAATGCTGGACACCTGGAAGTACTGAGCTGGCAGGGTGTGTAGGCCAAGATGTGTCGTGAGTGGCTCTGTAGCTGATATGCTCGCAGGTTCATGTCCGGCCTTGCATGTCTTGTGAAGTGGTCCGCAGCCATGCACACGCAGCTAGATACCGCAACAAATGACGCCTGCCGACATGCACCAGCATCGAACACAGCGCACCAGGTAGCCTGGGCAGTCAGGGCAACTGCATGCCACATGGCCGGCGGCACAAACAGCTGCACCCGAGCTGGCTGCTGCGGCAAAGTGAGTCTGCCTGGCAATGGCTTCGCTCACTGGCCCCCAGCATCTGCATCCTCGGCAGCGTCCGCTGCAGCACTGCCAGCATGCAAAGCAGCGCGGGGCGCTCCTGCTGGTGCAGAACCTGCTGCTGCTGCCGTTTCAGATGATGCTGCAGCGTCTGCTGGCGCTGTGCCGACTGTGGCGCCGCCGTCTGCAGCGCTGCCTTCAGTGCCTCCACCCAAGGCCGCTGCTCCAGGGCCGCCGTCGGCGCCGCCGCCCTCGGACGCCTGCGAGTCGCCGTCTCTCTCCTCGCCTTCCAGCCGAGCAGCGAGGGCCTGCGAGTGGCAACGGGGCACGTGAGCGGCCGTTTCACAGAGGCACCCGGAACGACAGGCCGCGCTCAGAGCATCGCTCCAGGCGCAGGCGGCGCCGCAATGCCGCACACATGTTCTCGGGCGCTGCGCTCGGCGCTGCACAAAGTCCAGGCACCTGCAGCTGCGCGGGCTGCAGGCCGGCGGCCTCCAGGCCGGCCGCCGCCAGCGACGCGGCCGGCGTGAAGAAGGCGGAGGCGTCGGAGGGCGCGCGGCGGTGCGAGGTGAAGGAGGACGCGGCGGTGGTGAAGGAGGAGTCCGTGCTGCGGAGCCCCGCCTGCGGGTTAGGGTTTAGGGTTTAGGATTTAGGGGCCAGACGCAAATGAGGCGTCAGCTGGTGTGTGAAGAAAACGTTTAGCATCTTGCGGCGCAAGATGTGGACGCAGATCCGCTTGCACTCCTGCGACTGGGGAGCTGGCCAGGCGATCGGCGCGCGGGCTTGAATGTGCAAGCTCAGCTGCTTGCTCTACCGCAGCCCTAGTCGCGGTGCATGGATTGGTGCAGATGCAAGCGTTACACGGGTCAGCTCCAGCCGCCTGACTAGACAGATGCAGCAGCAGCGGCCGCGGCCGCCGGGAGCCATGGCAGCGCTGCAAAGAAGGCAGCCGCGCACCAGCTGCGCCTCCGCAGCGCCGAACGGGTCGGCCGCCGCCATCGCCGCGGCCGTCGCCGCCGCCGCGGCCGCGTGCAGGTCGGGCGCGGAGGCGCGGGCAGCGGGAAGCTGCGACGCCCCCAGCTCCGACAGCGACGCCGCCGGCGTCAGGAACGCTGCGCCCAGCTCGCTGGCCAGCGAGCCCTGGTAATTGACATAATTTACATAAACATATTTTACGCTTTCACAGAGTATGTTTACTTGTATTTCTTCAAATGAGATACACAAATCTATACTGTAGTGTTTACTATGGCTTTAAATTAAACATTATTTCAATTGTCACCTGCGACCCCAGCCGCGGCACGAACTCGGGCGCGTCCGCCTGCGGAGGTTCGTTGGATTCAGGGATTCTGGTCTGACATGGACAAGTCCCAGCACCACAGGCTGCATGGCGACACGATCTGGCGGCACGTCTGTAATGGGGCAGCCTGCTGTGCAGAGTTCGCAGGGCCAAGGGTTTGCAGAGACTCAGGGTTGGGCCACCTTCAGGAGGCCGGAGCCCAGGCGGCTGCTGCTGAGGCGGCGCTGATGCAGGGTACCCGGCAGCGGCGGCGATGCACCTGCAGGTGAAGCAAGCATGTGTCCTACGCAGTGTCAGTGACACCTGACATCAGGGTAGCCATTGCTGCTGTCGTGCTGGACATCGACGGTGCACCAGCACATGTTGCAGCCGCAGCCAGCCATACCTTGCTGCTGTGGAGGCTCTGCAGCGGCTGCGGCGGCGGCGGCGCCGAAGGCTGTCGGCATGGGGCGCGGCACGGCCGCCGCCGGTGAGGACGCTGGAAGCGGCGGCCGCTGCGGCGCCGCGCCCGCCCTCTGCTGCAGCCGCTGCTGCTGCTGCTGCTGGCGGTGCTGCGGCGAGGGTGACGGCTGCCGCTGCGCCGTGCCGTTTGCTGTGGGCGGCTGCGCCGCAGGCTGCGGCTGGTCTGCCGCCGGAACAGCGGCAGCTGGAAGCGGCGGGGGCGCGGGGCGCAGCGGCAGCCGGCGCTCGCACCACGCCCCCGGCTGGAAGCCGCGCGTGCCGTCCGGCATCCGGGGCTGCGGCATCGTCTGCACCTCCTGCAGCAGGACACGACGAGACACTCAGGTGTGGCTCATGCTCTCTTGCAGGTTCCTGCCGATCCAGCAGCACGCCTTGAGCTGTGCGGACAGCAGGCTGCCTCAGCCCCTGATACCGTTTCTACACAGTGTTGCACAACGGTGGCCTGCTGGCTGTGTCAAACCCAGCGTGCATGCCAGTTCTGACTGTCCACACGGTTGTTCAGCATGACGGTGTGGCTTCAGCCCCGCCTCCACCGGCCAAACGAGCCACCTCACCCTGCAGCATTTGCCCGTTCCGAACCCGTGGACACTGCTAAGCCCGCAAGGCCCACCACTTTGTTGCCGACGTAGCGCACGGCGTTGGGGTTGCGCTCCGCGACAAACTCCGGCTTGTCGGGCTCCTTCTCCCCCTGCCGCAGCAGCCGCACGCGCTGGCCGTTGCGCTCGCCGGTGCGCGGGTTGAAGGTGACGACCATGGAGACCACGTCGCCGCGCCCCACCCGGACACCCTCCTCCACCTGCGGCGACGCACAGACCCCTGGGTTCCCGATCGCGGGGGGGTTAACCGTACAGGTGACGACCATGGAGACCGCGTCGCCGCGCCCCACCCTGACCCCCTCCTCCACCTGCGCACACAGCATAGCGCTGAGGATGTGTAGTTTTCTCAAATGGCTGCTGCAAGCTCCTCCCTCCGCGCCTGTTGCAACCACAGGGTGCAAGCCATCACCTTGGAAAGGTAATCTGTCACTGTCGTGGCACGAATCCAAGGGTCAGCACAACGGCAGGGTTGCCGGCTGCCCGACATGGCTGCACTAGGGCGGCGTCACAAGAAGAGGCCAACCCGTGGAACTTGGCAGTCAGTGCACCAGCAGTCACCTCGGCGGTGGAGAAGGACATGCGCGTGTGCTCGCCCAGGCCCAGCTTGGCGGCGCCCGCGGCATCGATGGTGGCAAACCCGAAGCTGCCCTTCTGGTTGATGCTGACCACGGTCGCCTCCACCGCCGGCGGCCCGACCTGTCACCACCACAGCTCAGGGTTGCGACAATCGGAAGCATTGCACTGCTCCTTCGAAGAAACCCTGCAGGATAAGAGACAAGCCCCAAGGACGCTACCACACGTCAAGTCCTGTGGCAGGTTATTTTCCCCTGTACGTCACCTGATGACAAGCCATGGCTGCATCAGGTCTGCGCTTATGCGCCACCACGCCTCCTCAGAGCTATCATATAGCAGATGAAGAAGGGACACCTGAGTCGCGCGGCGGCCGGCGTGGGCTGCAGCCAGCCCGCTGGCCTGCGCCGCCGCCTTGACCGCCGCGTGGTTGACCGCCAGCCGGAACGCCACCGGCTCGCCCACAGACGGGTTGATGGCGGCGTCCTGAACAGGTCCGGTAGAGTTTTGAGTGTGCTGGTTGCAGCACACAGCCTCTGGTCAGTTCCAGCCAATGCGGCATTTTTTTGAAGTAACCACTTCGATGGTCGCTTTCAGGCACAGGGCTACTGACGTCGAGGCCAGGCATACGTCTGACTGCTCAGCATGGCACGAGCCGTCAGGCCTCGAGTCGCACATTCCAGGGGATACATTCAACCGTGCTGAGTTGTGCTACGGGGCCGCACCGCAAGGTCGTGCACGCCGAATGCCAGCCGGGTGGTTGTGCCGCTCGAGTCGACATACTCCACGGCGCCTGGGGCAACAGTCGCGCCTCGTTGCACCTGTGTAACATGTAGACTAGGGTTTCGAGGATGGAATGCAAAGCATCATGGCCAGTCAGTCGACAATATCATGCATCAGTATGCCGAAGACGACCTGAGGTTTTCAGGCATCCCAGCGAGTTGGAAACATGAGTGCGCAGACTCTGTTGCGCAGTATCTGGCAGCTCTGCTCCGGCACAACCTGGGCACCACTTCACAGCTGACACAAGGTCACTTTTCACCGACTGCTATTAACGGACTGACATAACAATCTCACCTGAAGCCGTTCCACCACCTTGCCCTCCAGCAGGTCCTCCGACAGCGTCTCGAAAATCGCCGAGCCAGCCGGCGCGCGGGTGATGCTGTGCAAAAGAACCAGTTCTAGTCATCGCTTTGCGCGTTGCATGTCCGATGGTCTGATGCGGCTGCAGATGGCAATGTAGCAGAAGTGGGCTGCCACTGGAAGCCCAGGACACCATGCACAATGCAGTCATGCGGTTGCTGTTTGAACATAGGATGCAACTGCAGTCAGGGGTTGAAGACAGGCTTTCAGCATGTACGGTTTGCAGAGTTTTGCAGCGGCAGACCGCATCAAACTGCACACTCTGCGCATCCGCAAGCAATGTTTGTGAACGGTCCTGGGTGGGTGCCAAGGGGAAAGAACCTACTTCCCACCAGCAACCATTGGCGGAACATGGTTTGCCGGTGCTGAAGGCCTCACAGCTCCCTGCCACCTCAGCCCACCGATATGCACAGAGCCAAAGCGCCTTTGCCCACCGCGCCACCCAGAGCAGAAATGGAAAAGAGCAACTGACGCACCTGACGGCCGCCAGCTTCTTGGCGCCGCCGTCCTTCGCGGCCGCCTGCGAGTCCCGCACCAGCGTGAACTCCACGTCATCGCCCACCTGCACACAGGATGCATATAAGGGTTGCCACTGCCGTCCATCGCAGTGCAGTGCAGTGACTCTGCTATACATCAAACACTCGTCCAGGCTGCTCTGGCAGTCTACGGGGGTGACGCCGCAGGTGCCCGCTACAATGGCTTTCAGATGGCTGAAGCTATACGCTCAGGTGCGAGCAGCATTGCACCTGCCACCTCAGCCAATGCAACAAGGTTTATCGAAAAGCTGCACACCAGGGCACGACCAGTGCAGACCAGGTTCAACAACTGGAAAGTGAGGACAGTCAACAAATAATCTTTCCACGAGCGCCCAAAAAGTAAAGTGCAGTGCGCCGCTGCCAAAGGAGTTCGGCTAAATGGCGGACCTTGAGCTCGCCCTCCAGGCCGTCTGCGACATTGCTGAAGTGGAAGAACACGTCGATGGGGCGCTCCACCGCGCGGATCAGGCCCCAGTTGTTCTTCAGCACCTTCACCTGCAGGATTTCAGTTGATGCGGAGGTGGAATTATTACAGCCCTAACAAGTTCGAGTCAAGCGACATGCGAGACTTATGCTCGTCATCCTTCAGTCAAGTCAGGCACCTTCAGTCATTGCCTTACTACAAGAGGCTACAGGCAAATAGGGCTCAGCACGCTTATGCGGCCTATGTGTACCAGGTGCGGCTGCACAAACGTCCAGGAAGGCCAACACACCTGGCCCAGCTGGCGCCGGTCGGCGGCCCTGGCGACCAGGGAGACGGCGGATGCGCGGCGGGCCCCGGTGCGCCGGTTGTGCACCACCGCCAGCTGCAGCTCGTCGCCCTCCGCCGGGTGCTGGGCCCCCTCTGTCAACTGCGTGAGGAAACACACTTTACACAGTGGCCCCATGTCAGAGCTTGCCTGTCAGGTGGCTGAGTGCGACACAGCATGCAGTAGACATAGGCAGGCCAGGCACTTGAAGACAAAGCCGTTCAGACGGCACCGACAAGCCGCTCCCAGATGGCAACACCTACTGACCGGCAGCACAGCACAGCACCTGGTGATTGCCATAGGCGCAGTGGAACTCCAGGCCGGCCCCGTCCACGTACGCCGCCACGCCGTCCTGCACCTGACGGCTGCGCGCCTCGGAGGCCGCCTTCACCACGCGCGCCCGCACGGGCTCTGCGACAGCAGCCAAAAGCCTGAAGCGGGGCGGGCGCACTGGCTGTTTTCTGGTTGCCATTGACAGCGCGTGCAGATGACGCCCTGGTATAGTTCCACACGATAGCGCTGGGCTCTGCTGCAGGCATCTGATGAGGACACTTTGCCAGCGGTGCAGTTGCTGATGCAGCAACCAGACGACAGTCTTGCGGCGATGCCATGCCCTTGGGGCAGAACCCACCACACAGAGCCAGTCAAGCCACCAGCTGCAACGGACGCACCAGCGCTGTCACGAACACGGCACTGCTAGCCAAACACATGCAGGGCAGCTGATGCCAGCATGAGGGCACCTGGCAGGGGCGTGTCGGCTGCAGCGGCGATGGTGCCGGGCGGCAGCAGCTGCAGCGCAACCGCGGACTCCCGCCCTGACTCCTGTAGCAACCGGGTGCAGGTGCGGACACAGGATGCGGTGATGTGCCTGGTCACGAGTGTGCAGAAGTGCAAACTACCCGGTTAAGCTTTGCTACAGAGCGCAGGCACACGTAAAGGACCCTGACTATCACACCATCGCATCTGATGGCAGTGTGGCGCGACACGCTCAAGCGTTTGGACGACATGTGGCTGTCTGGTGACACAGGGCATAGTCAGGGTGGCGGGCCGCGGGCGTCCAGCGTGTCGCACCTCGTCGACGGCCGCCGAGAAGGACACCTCCGCCCCCTCTGCCAGGCTGCCCTTGGGGAAGCCCACCTCGCTGAAGTGGAAGAACAGGCGCACGTCCCGATCGGCGCACCTGCGCACGCAGGCTCAGGTGTCACCAGTCCCGAGTGTCAGCGCAATGGAGAAACCGGCCCGGCAACCTGGCATACATGCTATTCACATGATGACCACAGCAATGACGATCATCTGGGCCCAGTCACATCAAGAAGGGCTGATTTAACTGGCAACCCTGCCAGCTGCTGCACTGTCGGTGCAAACACAGCAGGCGGCTGAGATGCCTATGCTAGCTGCAGCCTTGCCAACATGGTAAGGTTGTGCAGATCACAGATCCACCGTCAGAATGTGACTCACATCAGGAAGCCGAAGTTCTCGCGCAAAGAGGCGATGTAGCCGTTCTCACGGGCCCCAGTGGTGGTGATGCTGCTGGGGCGGCTGGCAGCAGCCGCAGCCGCCGCCGGCTCGGGGTGCGCCGACTTCACGAGGGTGACCTGCAGGGGAGGAGCCAATCACGAGGATCCTCGGAAGCACGGCAAGCAGGCGCTCGACTGATGTTGCCTTCACAGTAATGGTCTGAAGGCTAATGGCCACGGCCAGAGTTCCGTCTGACATGCAAACCAGCGCAGGTGAGGCTTCTCATGATCAGGACCGATGCTGATAGACAGCAAGGCACTGATGCCTCTGACTTGATGCCTTCAGCAGCATGGTGACCACGAGGACACGCACGGCAAGAAGGACACGAAAAATACCTTTGGCCTCCAGCACAGCATATCCAGCACTCCTAAAAACCTGGGTTTGATGCCTTAAGAATGCTTACAGAACCATACCTACGCCGCTGTGGCAACAACAGCCACGGCACAGTGTCACGCCTCTGTGGCCAGCAGCAATGTTGAGGCGCCGGAAAGTACTCTGAGGCCTACCTCTGTGGCCTTGAGCTGCCCGGAGCGCCGGTCCAGCGTGACCCGGAACTCCACCTCGTCGCCGACGTGCAGCCGCTGCATGCTCGCCGCCAGGTCGCCCCCCTCGAACGGCAGCCCCACCGCCTGCGACTCCTGCAGCTGCATCAGGAGAACATCAGGGGTTGGTTGCACGTACCTCAGGGGTTCTGTGCACGTACCTTAGGGGTTCTGTGCAAGCATGTGGGCGCGCATGCGGTGTGCGATGCCGGCTGCTGCATGGCAAAGTGCTTTGCTCGATGGGCTGGACCTGAGCCAGCGAGCTAGGAGCTCGCCGTCTAAGCCGCAGGCCAGCCAGCAGAGCACTTTGCACGCTGATCTGCGTGCATGTTGGTATGCAGCAACAGATGCATGTGTGCGTGGCTCAGGGCAGGCACCAGACAGACAGACATAACAGACAGCCAGTGTATCGCCATCGATTTTGCTTCATGCTACATGGAACACCCTGTCTGAGAAGGTCCCCTCTGCAGCCGGAATGGAGTGTGACGAAAGGCTGTGACTGACTGCCATGCAGCGGTACTTCATATTCGACGCACCTGCTGCTCGGCTTTCTGGGCGTCCGGCTGCTGCTTGCCGCCGCCCCCGGCGGCGGCCGCGCCCGAGCGGGGCGTGCGCGGGCTGCCGGCCGTGCCGTTCGCGGCGCTGGCATGCCCCAGCCCAGGCGGCAGCCCGTGCACCTGCACGCACCGTTTGCTGTCACAGCCCTGCATGAAGCAGTGCAGATGCTGACGTTCCACCCCGAGTCGTCTGCACGCTTGATCATGTGGAGGGGTGCGCATGCACCGGGTCCAACGACAGCATACATGCATGATTGCAGCAACAGCATGCATGAGCACCTCGACACCGGTGCCGGCGAGCGCTGCTTCCGCTGCCGCCGCCGCCGCCGCCGCCCTGGGGGACACCGGCGGCGTGGCCGTCGCGGGGGCCGGCGCTGCAGGGTGGGTGTCGTGCTGGCTGCCGTCCGGGCCGCCAGATGCCGGGGGCAGCGGCAGCGGCGGCTGCCAGGTGATGCGGCCGCCGTACGCGTCCTGCAGTACAGGGTGTGATATAAAGGCCTGCATCAGCAGCGGCACTACCCCTCGGAGTGCATGCGCCCCCGCCCGCACTCCTTGCAAGCCGCCGGCTCAGCCGGACCATGCTGCTGTCCATGGCACATGTCTGCCTCGCGTGCAAGTCCACCACGCTGTGATCCAGTTCAGGGACCCTACCTCCTGCCGGCGCTGCCCGCCCCGCAGGTCGCGCTCCACAATGCCCCGCTGCAGGGTGTCAATGAACGGCGGCAGCACCTTCACCTGCAGTGGAGCAGGGAGCATGTCTCAAGAGGCTTCCGGCACAGACAATGCCTGACAGCTGGGCTGTAGCACCAGCGCCAGCGACGACCCGATCGTAGGTTCACAGGCAAGGTGGTGGTGACCCACACATCCAAGCAGCAGGTTTCACCTGCACTGCGACGGTGCGGCGCTTCTGCGCCGGGTCGCCCTCAATCACAGTGAACTCGACCGGCGTGCCAGGCGCAACCATTGACGGCAGGTCCGGGCGGCCGCGGCCGTGCTGCTGGTGCTGCTGCTGCGATGCTGAGTGCGCATCGGCTGCAGCAGGTTTGCCGTCTGCCGCATCAACAGCTGGCGGCTGCTGCGGGGCCGGCGCCTGCAGCTCGCTGGCATGGAAGAACACCTGATCTCGGCGGCCGGTGTAGCACCTGCAGTCACAGCGAGGCTGGGTTGCCCGACAGACATCATGCATGCATGAATGACTGCGTGCATGCACCAACATGCGACAGCATACTCTGTCATTGAAGTCTTGCGTAACTGCTGTCGAACCGTGTTCGGCAGTCGATAGACGTGCATACTGATCACAGCATATGGCTCCTGGGTCATGGCATGCATGACAGGCGGCTGCAGAAGCAGCGCACTTGATGAAGCCGAAGGTCTCCTTGACGGTCACCACCACGCCGAACTGGCGCGAGTTGTCAGGCAGCACTGGCTCTGCTGGCAGCTGCTTATGTCCCCAGCGGCCTGGCTGCTGCGATCTGCTCTCGAACCTGCCGGTTCGGCCACCGCGATTGCCTCTGCCACCCTGGGATGGCAACACTGCATGGCGGCCTCTGGCGTGCCTGCCGGGCGTGCTGCCGCGGTGCTGCGCATCGACATCATCAACTTGCGTGTGCTGGCGGCTGTCCTGCATGGCTGCCGGGGCGCTAGCGCCTTCTGGGCTCGCCATGCTGAGGCGGTGCAAGTGGGATGCCTGGGAAGCAAGTGTCTCGATGCGGGAGATGCGATCTTCTGGTGTGTGGACCACGAGGCAGCGCCGTGTGCGCTCCTCTGACTGATCGACCTGCCTTGGTGCAAGTCTTGGTGTGTCGAGTGTGTGACGATGCCGTTGGGTCAGCTCTCGGCATGGGTGCATGACTGAGAGTCCTCGCCAGGTGGCACATAGGATGGTGCGACAACTTGGATACAGTGTCACTTGCACTTTGCAGAAAACGCTGGGAAAGTCTTACAGTGAGCTGATTGCGGCCCCGCGCACCCGCGTCCGCCTGCATCCAGCCTTGAAGCGGCGTCCCAGCTGTGCGCCGCCGCCGATCAGGCTTCGGCGGCACACCCCTGACCACCACTGCACGTACAGCAGGCAAAGCTTCATCGGAGTCCATTGCGTGATCTCAAGCACCATTCGCCATGTCCTTCATTAACACCTATTGAGTCATCAGTTTCCAGATAACCGTCTGCAGCCATCACCTGGCGGCGCCGCCATGCCACAAAAGGCGAAGCCACCATCAGCCAAGCGCCAACGCTTCCCAGTGTGCCCCAGGACGCTGGTGACAGTGACAGCGGGCCAGAGCAGGCGTTCAGGCACTCAGCACCAGCGCGCAGCCAGCCAAGGTCCGGCGGGATGACTAATGGCCGCCCCGCCCTGCGGCGGCGCCAGGCCGAGACGCCGGAGCAGCGCATGATGCGGCGCATGGAGGCGGGCCCGTCTGATGACGACGGCAGCGACGAGAAAGCGGTGTCCGGTTCGCCGCAGGGCGCCTCTGGCAGTGGCAGCGACGGTGACGGCAGTGGAATGTCTTCAGACGGTGTAGCTGCGCATGTGAGTGACCTGGATGACAGCGATGGGGACAGCCGCAGCAGGGACGGTGACAGCGGCGCCAGCTCGTCGCTAGAGTCTGACGTGGTGAGCTGGCACCTAGGCAGTGCTCTACTTACGAGCATGCTTGCCTCCCAAGCACTTCACATGTTTGCTGGAAGACACGACTTGCATTGTCACATGCTATGCTGTGAGGTGAAGGTTCGAACATGGTTGGCACGCGTTTTTGCCAATCGAGCGAAACATGCTTTGCTTCAGTGAATGTGTCTGCGCCCGCAGGAGGATGTGCCCTTCGAGGAGCTGGCAGCGCGGCGCGCAGTGTTTGGCAATGCAGCCTTGAACCCGCACGGCAGCAGCAGGCCCAGCAGCAGGCGTGGGGGCAGCAATGTAGCGGCGGCAGACGCAGACGCAGCTGCTGGTGTGGGCGGGGGCGGGGCGGCGAAGGGGCAGAAGCAGAAGCCGCACCGGGAGAACAAGAACCGGCCGGCGGAGCAGAGCAGCCGGCGGCCGGTGGGGCGGCTCCGGGACGTGGTGCAGGCGCCCAAGACGTAGGGTTTTGTGGACCTGCTACATTCCAAACCTAGCTCAGAGTGGCGTACTGGTATCCCGCTTTGCCAGGAGCTGCCGGCACTGTTGCACCTCAGCAAAGCGCAAGCGCTCAGGCACACGGTGTCCTCAGACCCTCCTACAGGCGCATGCAACCTGCAAGCTGCTGCTCTGCTACTTGTGAAAGTGGGCCGCCGTCATGCTGCAGGGTGGGCAAGGACCCGCGCTTCGAGGCGCTCAGCGGCGCCTTCAATCCGGACCGCTTCCGCAAGCAGTACGGCTTCGTGTTCGACGAGCAGCTGCCGGCGGAGCGGTCCAGCCTGAAGGCCGCGATGAAGGTGAGATGACCAGTGCCCTTGCAGCAGTGAGGCAGGGAGAGGAAGGAGCCTCAATGGTGGCATGCAAGCCCTGATGTCAGCCATGCTTGCCTCGCCTCAGCATGGCCACAGGCATTCGCGGCTGGTGGATGCTCGTTTCAGGATCAGGTGTGCTGGATGTTCCGGCACTCGCCACGAAAGTCGTTCAGTATTATGCGCGTATCTTGCTGCACACTGAGCCAGGACCTGTGTTCCGCAGAAAGTGAGGAGCGGCGACAAGCGCGAGGCTCTGGCGGCGGAGGCGGCGCGCATCGAGTCGCAGCTGCGGGAGGACGCGGCGCGCCAGAAGAAGCGCAAGTTCGAGCAGGCGCTCAAGGTCCGTCGCTGCCCCCGGCCCCGTGGGTCCCCAGGCCGCAGCCGCTGCCGGGCTGCCTCCACCAGCGAAACTTTGTCCGGGCATGCATGGTGGGGGTTGTAGCATGCCGCCGTCAAGGCACCACACGCACGCGCCACCTGCCGGTGTGGCCTCATTGGGCGAGGAACGCACACGCAGGCGAGGGAGCGGGAGGCCGTCAAGGCGGGCAAGAAGCCCTTCTTCCTGAAGAAGGCCGACAGGCGGCGCGTGGAGCTGGTGGCGAAGTACGAAGAGCTCAAGTCCGCAGGTGCTGCTTGCGCGCCGCACCGAGCGAACGAACTCTTTGCAGCGCTGCTGGCGCCGCTCTCGGAGAGCGCAGCGTGCATGTGGCGCACCACGCAGACGTGCACTCTGCCATGTGCACCTGGAGGACCTGTTTGCATCCCGTGCCAGCGGAGCAAGCGCCTGGTCAGGCGCCGTCCCAGACGTGCTGAGCCGCTGCTGAGCACTGCCTCTGCTGCTATAACAGGGCGGCTGGAGAAGTACATGGCCAAGCGGCGGCGCAAGAATGCGGCGAAGGACCACCGCTACATCCCTGGCGCCGCTCGCGGCGGCGAATGATGACTTGTGCATGCTGCCTGCGCATCATCAATATTGATGGGTGTTTGTAATTCCTGTTGCAAAAGGGCGCACATGGTTGCACAAGTCAGCAAATCACGGCACGCCGAAGGTCACACAGGCTGCCCGCAATACATGGCAGACACGTTCTCACACGTGCTGTGCAGCCCTGCATCGGTGCAGGGGCTGAGCTGTGCACACCACCTAGTCATGCTAGCCTCCGCTTATAATCACTGATAAGATCAGGCGCACACTGCATGCATTTGCCAGTTGCTGTGCATGGGTTTACGATTCACTGTTTGCAAACGGTCGGGATCAGGAACACGTATCACTGCCAAGATTGTTGAACAGGGCAGTGCTATCTGCACAGCAACACATTGACTGACTGCAGCTGGTTGGTTCCGTGAACTGCGTTTGGAGGTGCGTGGCGCCAAGCACAGCGTCTGAAACTGTTCCGCTGTTGCACACAGCGCAATAGTCGATAGCCAAGGTTGTCACGGCAGGGCCGCTTGTTTTGGCCATGATGCGCAGTCAGCAGTCAGAGACCCAACACCACCCCAGCCGGCGCTGAAGCCGAGACTTCAGACATGCAATCTGGCATGAGTATGACCTTGCAGCAGCCCGCGGTAGGCGTTCCGCGGCATTCTCGTCCTGCCGCCTGCGCTGCCAGTGGCGGCAGCATCGGGCGGCTGCCAGCTCAGCTGCGATGTCAACAGCGCGCTTGCCTGCGGCGAGCACCAGCACGTGGGCACTGTGCTGACAGATCGCGTGTCATCACGCGGGCATCAGCGGTTGCGGAGGCGCCGCCGCAGGACGAGGTCTCGGACAGCGGCGGCGCATCTGCAGATGGTGAGCCAGCGCTTCGACATGGAGCGCACACTCGCATCCCTGCTGCGTGGGTGTCGTGCAGAGCTCATGTGGCGTCGCGCACACCAGGCCGCAGGGCGCAGCCGACTGAGATCACTGCTATGTTGCGCTGCAGCGCCGTCATCAGCAGAGCTGCCGCCGCCGCAGCGGCCGTCGACGGTCGCCGAGCTGCCGGCGGACCTGCGGGACGTGACGGCGGTGCTGGCGGCGGACAACGCCTCCGCCCCTGGCGGCCGCGCCCTCGTGTACGTGCTGGGCATGAGCCACGTCAGCCGGCGCTCGGTGGACCAGATCGACCAGCTCATCCGCATGGTGAGCTGCCTGCGTTGATAGCAGGCTGTGCAGGATAGCAACGTGTAGCTCAGTCAGAGCACCCGGCTGCAGTCTACGCCAAGCCACGCAGGTTTGGCAAGCGCGGCAAGCGCAATATGCTGAAGCTCTGCCAAGTACAGAAACTGCAAAGGGCTGAAGTGCATCGGGGGCTTGGCCTCGAAAACGCATCTTGGCTGCGGAGGTACTGGCATTGGGGTCCACGCGGGCACAGGCGGGATCGGCGGCAGTCAGTGGAGCCGTGCCGTGATTGCGTCATCGCGCCCATGCTCTCTGGGCCGTCTTGGCGTGGCTACGATGTTTAACCTTTGCGTGCGCAGGTGCGGCCGGAGGCGGTGATGGTGGAGCTGTGCAAGGACCGCGTGACGGCGCTGGTGGATCGCGACGCGGTGGAGATGACGCGCAGCCACTGCGCGCGGGTCAAGCTGAGCGGCGTGCCGGCCAAGAAGGCGCGCCACGCGGCCGGTTTGCCAACAGCCGCTGCTGTCCTGCGACGTCCCCGTCGGTCTGGTGTCTGGTTCCTGTTTTAGGGTTTCAGGGCTGTGCGGGTCTGAGTGGGACCAGGCGCGGATGGCGAGACGCTAATCTCGTCTGTGCATGTGGTACAGGGCTGGCCGACGGAGCGGCAGCTGCTGTCGCTCATGCGCACGCGGCCCGGCGAGGCCGTGGCGTACCAGGTGGGCGGCCGGCCTCGGCAGAGTCCACAGCAGCTGGCTTGGAGCATGCCTGGGGCTTGCTGGCGACAGATATGCGCCTGGCCGCGGCAAGCATTGCAGCCAGGCCCGTCACGCTGGCGCCATAAAGATTCGGCAGACAATGCGACAACCCTGCACAAGGTCATGACACATGGTCATCTTCAATGCAGGATATTGAGGAGGACCCCAGCCGGCTGCTGTCGACGGGACTGTTTAAGTCCTGCCGCCCGGTGGTGTTCCCCCCCAAGCGGGCCGGCGAGTTCTACCCCACGTTCCTGCAGGTAGCACCAGAAAGACTGGACAGCTCTCAATGCCTGATGTCCCCGCATTGCAGCATGGCAATATACCCTCATACCTGAAATCACACCTTGAAACAGTCGTCGTCAGGTCTGCAGCGAATTTGGCACAGATGCACTTCTTGCTTCACCAACAGGACCAGGAGACAGGCGCGTTGAAGGCGCTGCGACCGATCGGGGCCGCGGAGTTCATCCTGGCGCCGCGGCAGCTGCCGCCGATCAAGGACATCGAAGTGCGCCTCGACAGCAGCCTGCGGGCGCTGGACGTCGAGGTGAGCACTAAAACCTAAAACCCTAGTTGACAGGCTGCTGATCCTGTGACACTCAGATGTACACAGGGAGCATCTTCGAGCAGCGGCTGCTCAAGGCATCAGCTGCATGCGTGATTCCTGTTGGGGTGTCCTTGGATACTGGGATCCCCACGAGCCCTGACGCCTTCGCAATGCCTGACAGGTGCCATCAGAGGCCCTGGAGCGGGCGCGGCAGGCGGCCCTGGAGGCAGCAACGCGGAAGGCCGCCCCAGCCGCCAAGCCGACGGCAGCAGCCAGCGGCAAGGCAGAGGAAGCAGTTGCCGGGGCAGACACCGCAGCAGAGGACTCAGCAGGTGCAGCAGACGCCAGCTCGGCAGCCGCCGACACAGCAGACGCGCCAGCAGAAGCAAAGGACCAGCAGCAGGAGGCAGGCGACGAGAAGCGGGAAGCAGCCGAGCAGAAGCCCGCGGGGCCCGACCCCACGGTCGACGTGCTGATGGCGCTGCGGGCGGACCTGCTGGAAGCGGCGGAAGCAGCCGGGCTTGCGGCGGGCGCCACCGAAGTGGTCTTCCAGGTGCGGCCTGCCGGCTGCAGACCGACATCCCTGCCGGGTTGCCCTGGGTTGTTTGCAATCGAAGCACATCATCCTGCGGTATGCCACAAAGCATGAGAGGATGCGCGGCATGTAGCCGACTCTGGGCGTGGCACCACCTCAATGCAGGGCACGGATACCAGCCGTGTGGAAGCCGTATTGAGGGCTGTGCCAGAGGGCCGGGCGCCGTCGGTCTCAGGCCTCGAGGTCAGCTGCTCCCAGTGCCACCGCAGCCTGCGGCAGCGCTCTGTTGATGTGTATCAGTGCAGAATGGCGGTGTTTGAAACCTTACTCAACCCTGAGGGCGGTCACCACACCATCACAGAATCTCTGGTACAGCCAATGGCAATAATGTGCCGTGTCCTGACAAGTGTTTGCCCTTACCCTGCAGTCCACAGCCCCAAATGGAGATGGCGAGGGCATCGAGCCCTTCCGGCCGCAGCCGCGGCTGGTGGAGATCGGGCTCTCAATGCGCGTGCCCCTGGACAAGGTGACGACTGGATTGGAATCGCCAAAGTAGGGCGCTCACCAGAGGGTGTATCTATTACATAAGAGCGTCCGTGGCGCTGGACGTCCGGGCCACCGGAAATGCGTCGCCCCAATTGTACTGCCACCGTCCTACGCTGCTTCCTGCAGTCACGGGATTGCTGAATGATGCTGACTTGCTGCGGCTCTAAAGTAAAGTCATTGTTTTTCAGGGATTGAATTGAGTTCATATCAATAGTTTCTTTGATATAGTTTTGTTTGGTGTGCAGGTGGCCGAGAACCTGCCGCCGCGGCCGCCGCCGGCGCCCCTGGACGCGCTGACGACGGCGGGCCGCCCGGAGTGCCGCACCCCCTGGCGCCGCTGGACGGAGCGGGACGCCGAGGCGGCTGCGGAGGTGGGGTTTAAATCAATTTAATTCAGAAAATGTAAATAAGGTTCCACCCAGACCTGGCTGAGACGAACAGTTTCCAGTCCCGCAGCAGCTGCGCAGCGGTGGCTTGCGCCCCGGCAGCAGAGCACGGCAGGCAGCGAGGCTGCAGCTCCTGCAGCGCACGCTGCGCGGCCGACAGGAGTCCTCGGCCCCGTCACTTGCCGCTGCTCTGCTCCGTCGGTCGATGCTGAGACGGACCGTGGATGCACTTCGACCTGTCCAGCAGCTCTCATTGCTGCTCAACCGGCTTGACCGCCGCTCAGCATCCAGGCTGCCTGAGGTGCTGCCGCGACGCCATGGCTGCAGGACGCAGAGAAAGGCGGCAAGCCGGACCCCAGCGGCGGCTTCGGCGGCGCACTTGCCAGCTTCCTGACTTCACAGTACGCCAAGTGAGCAGCCGCGCTCCGCCGCTCCATCCGTGCTGCAAGCTCGTCCATGTTTGCTGCTTGCTCTGCGCAGAGCCCAGGGCTTGTGGCTGCAAGGCACTCGTGACAGGCTTGCACGCTGTTGCCATGTTTCCACGATGACATCTGACACGATGTGCACGTGGTGCTGCTGTCTCCCAGGAGCACTGTTCGCCAGGGTGTCTCTGCTCTTTGTGCAATGTCAGCGCTCACACACTGACACAGCGCCGGCCGCTGTGACATGATGTCCACCAGATTGAGGGCGCCCCATTGTCACTTTAGGTTCCAGGACGCCGCTGGGCTGACTGTCGGCGTGGAGACGGGGGAGGCATGGCGCGCCGCCTTCCGCGCAGCTTCCGACAGCGGTATGACCTGTCAAGGCCATCTCTCAGCCGCTGTAGCTGGCATGCGCCCGCAGCAAAACCACGACCAAGGACTGCGGGCAGCGTGTAGCGGCACCAAGCAATGGTTGCGTTGGTTTTCGGCTGGGCAGCCTGGTCCATTGCAGAGAAGCAACGTCCTGCAACACACGCTGCCGCCGGCGCAGGCTCCGCGCTGCTGCTGCTGCTGCTGGGGAACCGCCCCTCCGCGGCGCCGAGATGCTGTGCGATTTTGCCAGTACTCAAGGAAAGTTTCCTCCTGATTTCCACTTGGTTCCCACGGCCGCAGGCTCCGCGCTGCTGCTGCTGGGGGACCGCCCCTCGGCGGTGACCGCCCGCCGCATGGGCGACTCCATCTTCCGGGGCGCGGCGCCGCTGTTCGGCGGCGCGTGCGCCGCCAGCCTGGCGGCCGACGTCGCCGCCGCCACCGGCTCGCTCCCAGGTCCGCCACGTCAAGCAGCGTGCCACGCATGCTCATGCAATCGGTTGGCATCCGCCTAGGGCATGGCGCATGGCCTACAGGCTGGTGCATCAGAGATGGGCAATGTCAGAGTAGTGCAACATGGCCTGTTGAACGGCAGCGTCATGTGTCATGCTTTTGTGCAGTTGTAAGTCCTGCTACCCTATGTACAGCACAGCACATGTCAGTGCATGGCGTGCCGTGTGCCCTTGCGGTGGCTGCTTGCGGCCAGCAGTCCGTGAGCTCGCGCAGGGCTGCACAGGTAGATCAAAGAAGCATGCGGGGTTCGGTTCCCGAGCCACATACGTTTAATTTTCTTCTTTTTTGTTGTGCGCCGCAGATGGGCTGGGCGGGTACGCGGTGCTGGCGGGGCTGGCCGCCGTGGCAGCCTCGCTGCTGCCTGTTGTCGGCCCCATCCTCGAGGTGCGCCTGCTGTGTTACTGACACAGCCGAAGGTGGGATGCACCTCATACCCGCACACCAAGCCTCCAGATCTTGGGCGCGTCAGCAGGCCATCCCAGCAGCGCCATGCTGAACAGCTGTATGCTATGCTGGCGGGCTGCGCGTGCGCAATATCAGTGCAGTCGCTCACGCAGGTGTGTCCGCTGTATTGCAGGTGCATGCGTTGAGCAAGCTGCCGGCGGATAAGATCGAGGAGGCGGCAGCCGTGCCGGAGCCGCTGCAGAACGCCGACGGCGGTGGCATTGTCAAGCTGTGGGGCGAGGACGCGCTGCTCGACTGGCCAGGCGCCATGGGCCCAGGTGGATTCTCCTAGCAGATCCCCTATGGTCGCTGCAAGATGTGATTGAGACTGCGAGTCGGCCACCATATGCGTTGCCGCGCAGAGCCATTGGCAACAGTGGCGTCCGAATATGGGCTGTGCCTTTCCCCACACATGTTGGTCTCAGCTTCTACGTCCATGCCAGGAAAGACTACAGCAGTGGCTGAGCAGCTGAGCAGCTTCACTCGTCCTCTGCAGTGATTGAAGAGCGGGACGCTTTCATGGCCAGAGCCCTCGCCGCCGCGGCCACTGGCAAGGCGGCGGTTGCGCCGGCGCTCGTGGCAGACACCGGCGTGGACGGCGCCCCCCTGTGGCGATACGTCATGGGCAGCGCAGGCCCCGCCGGTGAGCTGCTGACGCTGCTTGTTTCCTTGGAGACGGGCAGGGTACATTACGCTCGCGCAATGCTGCGCTGTGCAAGCAAGCGTGTGTGCACAAACCGCCCCCCAGGAGGACTACATGGCCCCTCAGGACTGACCGGCGCAGCCTGTGCTGCAACGGGCGCCCCCGCTCGTTCCGCTGGTGGCTTGGCGCGGCGGCTGCGGCCTGCTAGCGTGTGAACCGCCTGGCCTCCTGCTGATGGCATCCTGCTGCAAACCGCGCAGGCGTCAGCCCGCCGGCGGAGGGCGACGGGCAGTATGAGCCGCTGCCAGGCGTCGGCGCGGTGGTGGCGGTGGTGGGCACCGCCCACGTGCGGGGCATCCTGCGGGCCTGGGAGGCCGCGCTGCGGGACCAGGGCGTGGCGGAGTATGTGGACTGAGCAGCGGTGGCAGCCGAGGGCCGCCGGATGGGCAAGACAACAGGATGACATGGAAGCGGCAGTGGCAGACGGTAGCTCGGTCGCAACTGGCCACCAAAGAGCAGCGGCCTGCAGCACAGGCCGGCGTCGTACTAACCATTGTGGATCTTAATCTGCCAGCATTGGCAGTTGGGACGCTTGCCGCTGTGTTCCATGGCCTCATTGGTCATACAACGCTTCGGACCGATAGTCTCTGCTCATTCTCAGTCCACTGCGTGAATAACCTGCAGCAACGGCTCTGCCACCAGCTTCAGATAGAGTGCACATCAGCACATACGTGCGTGATAGGTGCTGACACAAGCCATGCCGGTTTGCTTGCGGACAATCAATCATCCCAGAACTTGGCCGCGGCATGCCTACCCTGTCTTCTGATGCTCATGTCAGTTCAGGCTGTAGAGCATCAAGTAAACACGAAGGCCGACATGCATGTTGAACCCAAGAGTAAAAGTTACTCCCCTTGGTTGAACCGTTGATGAACCGTACAAGTAGGCTGGGTACGGAGCTGGCAGGGCTTGCCTTGTGCCAGCCATCCGACGTGGCGGTGACGGGGCAACGGTTCATCGCCCGCGCGTGCACAGGCAAGTTTCAGCGTAACGGGCGCGTTGCTGAGGCGGCGTGAATCTGTGCTGAATTCTGCTTGCTTTCGTGCCGCAGCAGCAACCGTAGTCGCCTGAAGGTCAACCCTGATCCCAGCTGGCCGACTCCTCGCATATTCAAACTTGTTCTGCTTTACCCCACTTGTTGTGGCAGCAATCGGCTGTTATCCTCCGGAATACGATCTTCGAGCGTCCTGGTGGTCGTGCACTGGTGCGGCGCCAATTTCGTATTGTACTTTGGCAGCTGTCCTGACAGTCTGCTCCAAGGCCGTAGCAGGCGACCAGCGACAGACGCCATCAATCTGCTGCTCGCAGCACAAAGCTACCTGGTGAGTGCTGTTACAGCGCGGTGAGTGACAGCAAGAAGGCCTGGCTGCCGCCGCCTGCACTCCTGCGGCAAACATGCCCGTGAACACTCAGCTGAACGACATGCAACAATCATCCGAAGCATCATCTGCAGCCTTACTGCGTCTGTGTCTGTGTCTTGCGGCAGGCTCACGAGCCTGCAGCAGTGGCTGCGCCCAGCGCTTTAGAGACCGCCTGTGCAGCCGACATCCACGGGGCGCAGCAACCTGCACCTGCAGCACGTGCAGTAGACCGGACATCAGGTCACAGTGCACCAGGTGTCTGCCTCCGCTCAGCTGCCATGGCGGCAGCCACACTGTGAGCAGCAGCGGCGTCGCCGGCTGCTCACGCAGTCACAGGCCCAGCAGCACCGGCCGACAGCACTGCTCGGACTCGCCCCATACCATCACTGGACCGCCGCGGATGTGAGCAGCCACCAGCTCCGGGCTGATGCGGCACAATGTCGCGGCGGCAGCCAGCGGCCCGGCAGCCAACGGCCCTGTGTCGGATTCCCCGAGGAGCCCGGTGCAGGCGCTGCGCGAGAGCCTCGGCGGCAGCAGCACCGTGCGGCTGCCGGACCGCCTGGGCGGGAGCTCGGTGAAGCTGCCCCACTCGCTGTTCGCCGCGGTGCTGCTGGCGGCGTCGCTGGCGCTGCTGCTGGTCGGGCCGTTGTGGCTGGGCGCATCCCGGTGAGCTTTGATACACAATATTTTCTCAGGCGACAAGGAGCAGACAGGCCAGCGGTGTGGTCGCGACTTGAACAGGCCGACGGCCTAACTTGCTACAGTCCTAGCCGCTGCTGCCACTCGCCCCTGGTAGCCTTGTGCACAAAATGGTGTAGTGCTCACCAGCTGCGAGGCTGCTCCGCCTGGGCAATCACATGCAGCGCTGGCTGCTGACTGTGGCACAGTGTCAGCGTGGCGTGCTGCAGGCAAGCGCCGCCGACGCTGCTGCACCTGGCGCCGGCGGCGGCGCCCGCGGGCGCGCGCGACAGCGCAGTGGGCAGCCTGGCGGCTAGGGCGAAGGCCGCGCTGCCTTGCAGCAAGTGCCGAAAGTGTGCAAAGTGCGAGTGGTGGGCGCGCGCCGGGTCGGCCGCGGTGGCGGCGGCGGTCAAGAAGTACGGCTCGCAGTACTTTGCGCTGTGCATCGCCATAAAGGTGCTTCCCCGGGCGTTGGCAGCTGTTCAAGCTGTGCCAGTGTGGACACGTAGTGGGGCCGACAGCTGCTCATGACAGCCTACCTCTTGCATCATTTCCCATGACTCGGCCCTGGCATCCGCATACCCTCAATGGCAACTGCTTGGCATCCCCAAGTGCATACTCTCCGACCGTGCCCCCTGCTCAGCTGTGCCTTCGTATCGAAGTCTCCATGCTCACAGCCATGGCTGCAATAGTCTGTGCGATCTCTACGTTGGTGAGCATGAACAGCGGCCAGCAGTTGGACTGCAGCATATGGGTTTTGGGATGTCCTGCTAGGTCGAACACCTGCGCACTGTCTGCAGGACCAGCACAAGGACATCCGGGAGTGGGTGGCGCACCACAAGTTCGTGGGAGCAGGTGCTTCACTTTGCACCCTGCTATGACATTGTCGATGTTGCGGCAACATGGTGGACTTGGCACCCAAAGCAGGCACAGTCCATCCATCATGCAGCGGCATGCGAAGCTCTGCAGATCTGCCTGCTTGCGGCAGCTCCTGCTTGCCATCAGGTCTCACTGGCCCCTAGCAAGCGCATGTACACGCCTTCAAACATTGCCGGAGGCAATGCATATTGAACGCATGTTCTCGCATTGCAGGCAAGATCTATCTGTACGATACGGGCAGCTCTCCGCCACTCAATGAGACAATCCGAGTAAGTGTTTGGATGTCGGCATGTGCAGTGTGTTGCAGCTGCTGGTTGTGTCGCTGCCACAGCCACAGCCACAGCCACAGTTCCACGCGCTTTCGCACGCAGCGTCATCAGGCTTCAGGCGCCAACGATTGGCATCACACCGCCATCAAGAACTCACTCGGCTGCCCTGCAGGATCACATCGACTCGCAGCTGGTGGAGTACATTTGGTGGGGCTCCGGCGACTTTGGCAGCCAGACGGCCAGGTGCAGGCACCGCATATTGCGTCCTCCCGAACCTGCAGAATGCACATTCTGCAAATCGTGTCCCCAGCCAATCCACGAGTCCGGCGTCGTGGCACATGCAGTAGCTGGCTGTGCACTGAAGCTTGGCAGCGCAGAGGGGCAGGTGCTGAAGCGGTGCTGCCTGCATGCGCAGGAAGTTCCCGCAAAACGTCATCTACACAGACTGCATGGAGCAGTTCGGGTCCCGGCACCAGTTCATAGGTGGGCAAAACAGGATGAAAACTTCACGCCCTCAAACTGTACACACGACGACCTCGCGAGCAGCCTGCGGCAGCACGAAGCGCAGTGTGTAGAGTTGCCATCTTGCACTGATCAACATGAGATGGCTAAGACCAGCGTGCTGATGGCGCAGGGTTCATCGACAGCGATGAGGTGAGTGCCAGCTGCCACTTGTCAAACACCATGTGTTCAGCTGATACTCGGCTTCAGGTTGTCGTGATTCACGCATTGGACATTGATCGGCCTGCTGGAAGTGCAGTGCTGATGGCTGCTGCCGAGTGCTGCTGCAGTTCATCGTGCTGCGGGGTGGGACGCCCAGCGTGCCGGCGCTACTGCAGCACATGATGGCGTTCGAGCCCATTGGCGCCCTGGTCGTGAACTGGTGAGCACAGTCCTGCAACATGTGGACCGGCCCACTTGCGCCAACTTCTGCTTGACAGTTGCCTCAACAATGCAGGCATTGCAATGGCAGATATGCATCATCACCTTTGCCCCAGCCACGGTTGTAGCTCGAGCACATTGCCATCCGCTTGCAGGCGCTTTTTTGGGTCGTCGGGTCACAAACAGCGGCAGGCAAAGGGTGTACTGCAGGTGAGTTCACGCTCACGGCGCTGAGTGCCACCGCACGTCTCACATGCTGCTGGCTGCCTATGGCTGATGCACCATGACAGACAGATGCAGCAGGGCATGCCTCGTCACACATGCTTTCCCAGGTCAGCATGCAGGTGCTGAGCTCCGGTGTGCTGCTGCAGTCGTACACGAAGTGCCTGTCGAAGCAGAACCAGCACAGCGTGCACGTGAAGAGCATCGTCAACACGGAGCACTATGACCGTGTGGATGGGTAGGTCACCACCGTGCCCTAGTGCTTTGCTTGTGCGCTGCCTTGGCATTGCAATGGTATAGGCTGCCACCGGCTGCTCTGTGTGCAGCTGACACATGCTGCACTGTACTCACAGAACGTTGATGTCCATAGTGTGCGGACATTGCTCGGCCTGAGCGATATGGGCACATAGCCCAGGCAGCTTTGGGCGTGAAGTGCCGCTTCTTCATGTCATGTCTCTACATCTCCTTGCAGGCCGCACCACTGGCTGTACAAGCCGCCGTACCACGCGGTGAACGAGCACTTTCAGATCGTGGAGGGCCCGATCGCAGGCAACGTGTCGATCGACAAGATTTCGCTGCACCACTACGTTCTGAAGAGCGAGGCGGTGAGGCCCGCCTGTATTCGTTTCGTCGATGTTACGTGTCATGGCCTGCGGCTGCTCAGCGGCCATTGCTTGCCGTCGCGCCATGTTAGACAGCACCAACAAGCCGCCATTCCTCTAACTGCTGAAAACTCCTTGTGTGTGGACTGTTGCTGCAGGAGTACAGGGAGAAGATGAAGCGTGGCAGGTGCGAGGAGCACATTTCTCAACAGCGTGCCCGCGCCATCTTGCATGCTTGCTGTGCTGCCCCATGCATGTCATTCCTGGCGGCACCGGTGTCCTCCAGAAGTTGTGCGGTCCATGATGGCGGTTGTGCCTCCTGCAGCGCGATGGGCAACCACAAGCCCTTCTCCTTCTTCACGGCCATCGACTCGGCCGCCATCTACACCTGCAAGGACGCCCTGAAGTACGGACCTTACCACTGACGTCGGCAGCAGCGGGCGGCGAGGCTGTGATGACGCCGCCAGAACAGCAGCACGGCGAAGTTGCCAGCACCAGCCCGGCTGGCGCTTGCTGAAAGTGGTCAGCATGTGGGCCGTAGTCTCTCTTGTCCGGCAGCAGTCAGCATCCCGGGATAAAGAACTGCATATGAGGTTGTTCATCAGCTAATTCGTGAACACGCCGCAGATATTGTCGGCGATGTGAGAGCGCTTGATCTCCTGACGGTTCGCACTGTGACGGCAGCAACATGCTGGAAGCGGTCGTGATGCACAATTTGATATTGGATGTATGTGAAGCCAGTGACCACGCATGCATGACAGGAATCATTTGATGTGGCGGTCAGAAGCAATGTGCTCTGTTCCAGCGGCGCAGTGGAAGATGTGAAATCTTTGTGGATGCATGGACTGTAGAATTATTAGATATCGTCTCGCATCGCATGCTGTCATCTGGATTTGGTGTTTACAAGGCCAGACAGCTAATCTGGAATCCAGATTTCATGACTGTCCACCTGTCCAATAACCCGCGGGCACCTCCGTCGGAGGCAGTAGACCACATCTACTGCATCTGCATCTGGCGTAGGTAGGCATGATATATAGCAGAGCATGCCTCGTGGGTGTTGCTGTTTCATGTATCTGATTCTGTACATTACTTCGAGGGCTATTGAAGTGCAGACGATGCACTTCGCAGCACAAGACTAGCAGCATGCTGCAGCATTGGTGACTGTGTGAGCGATGCAGCCATCGAGGGCACGCAACAGCACCAGGTGTGCTGTCCCTCCATCAGGCAGAATCAAGACTGTTGAAGCTGCATGAGATATGACAGCAGTGTGTTGACACACAGCTGAGACACCAGGTAAGCCGAGGCACTTCTCCCAAGTGCCAGTGAGACTCGCACAGGCGCACGCACGCAGCAGCCCGCAGCCACAAACCGATCAGTTGCTCAGCTCAACGAGGCGCACACAGCCTGCAACACAGCTGCATGATGCCAGCGATAGTAGGTGCTCGTCAGATCAGCGGATGCGCCAGTGGATGCAGTGGCAATATGAGCAGCCACTGCCGCCTCGGGCTGCTGCTGTGCTGCCTCGGCTGCGTCGCGCTGCTGGCCGCCTGCACGCCTGCCTGGGTCGTGGGCGCATCCATCTCGGCGGGCCTCGTCGCCCTCAGGTGTGTGTCACGTCCTTCTATATGAACATGCTGGTGATCAAGGCGAACAACAGCATCGAAAAGCGCCAGGGCGGCGACCTGCATGCATTTGTGTGGATTGTTCGAGCGGGTCCAACCACACATATGTAGACGCATAGCCATTCTGCCGCGTTGAATTGATCAGTGGATCTGTAGACATGTTATCCATCTAGACCAAAAGCCATGCAGGCCGATCAAAAAGATGCAGCAAGCGCTACCTACGCATGCTGACTTTGCTTGTCCAGGCATCCACATGCAACTGACTGCGGGCAGTGGTTGTTGCACGCAGCCCTGAGCAGCTGCTGGCGGTCAGCAGCCTCCCACATAGGGTGACAAACACCACCCTAGCAGCACCCAGCACTCCTGCGGGCCATGCTGACAGCGTCAACAGCATTTTGGGAAGGCATGCTGGCGGAACGGCCAGCACGCCAAGCAACTTGTCTGTTCCTGGCATTGCTGCTGCGCCACGCAGAAGCAGCTCCGCTGCAGCAGTAGACGCGTTTGGGGACCAGTACCTGGCGCTCTGCCTCGCCATCAAGGCATGCATGTCCTGCTCGTTTCTCGCCATGCTGCTAGGCTGCATGAGCATATGGCTGGCCATTCGATGGCGAGGCTAGTTCCTGCCGCCTTACAAATGTCACAAAGCACCTGTTGTTCGATCTGCGGGCTATCTGCAGCTGCAGAACCAGCACCAGGACATCCGGGAATGGATCGCACACCACCAGACGGTTGGCGTAGGTGGGCAGTCGTATAACCTTATAGCCTGGCACCTGCCACCACTGCACCCATCAGCTACTGGTCTGAATGACACCGCCTGTCTGCACTGCCCGTCGCACTGGTATAGTGCAGCCATGAGCTTCCGCATCTACAGTGGTAACCACTGGACGGTGCAAACACTGAGATCATGGCGTGCGCAGTGTTGTCAGTACTACTACGGCAGCCGTACTTGGGGCAGCCACCCACATCTCACTGCCTTGCAGGCAAGTTCTACGTGTACGACACCGCAAGCGGGCCGCCATTGTACTCTACGATCCAGGTACACCAAGGGATATGATTTGACAATCAACCAACTTGGTAGCTGAGCTGAGGACGTGCAATAGTGTCTGCATGCATCTGGCAAAGCTTGTCATCACACGCAGCCAGTTCCGGCTCAGCATGTGACTCATCGCACCGTGTGACTGCTGCACAAGTCAGCGGCCCATGTGCCTCTGCTGTCTGTGGACTCAATTCTCAGCAAAGCTTGGGAATTAAACCACATCTTGCGAGGGACATGGGCCAATATGCTGATGAGAGCCTGCTGTATTCCTCGCCAATATGGTTCAAACACACAAATAGACATCAACGCCGGTGCTCCTGTTAGGCATAGCATCTATGCATGGATGATCCACACGCCCTGGCTGCAGGATTTTGTGGAGGCGGGAGTAGTCGAATATGCCTGGTGGGACAACACACACCTGCAGTGAGTCTATCTAGCTTCCTTTCACTAGCACTGTCGCGGGTTATAACCCTGCATCTACCACTTTCCTGTTTCTGCAGTGTTGTCGGCACTGGCTGGTGCCCTGCTGTGCCCCTTGGCTGCTGTGCTGTATGTGTATGCTACAAGCAAGCACTGGCAGCATATACCTCATCTCCACACCGACATGCAGGGGCCAATTGCAGCTGAATGTGTACAAGGCATGCCTCGACCAGCATCGCAACAGCCACCAATTTCTCGGTATGCTGACTCTTGCAAAGCAGCAGCGCATCCCATTGTGTCTGTTATGCCTTGAGCATACTGGTTCTGAATTGCTGCCGCTTGCACAGTCGTCAGGGTATGTATCAGCACAGTGACAGCCGCTGACATGTGTGGCTCTGAACGAGCTGCAGGTTTCATTGATGCAGATGAGGTACGGCGGTGAGGGGCACACCCATCTGACCTGTGTCAGCTACTTTCGACAACATGGCTCTTCATTGCTGCTATCTACATCACAGTTTCTGGTGCTGAAGAACGGGACGTCCAGCATGCCGGCGCTGCTGCAGAGCATGCAGGTGCAGTCATCCTCAAGCAGTCACCAGCTACAGCTGATGTCGTCATGGTACACTCTGCTGTCCTTGCTTTGTGACATCGCTGCTCAGAACGACAGGGGAACGAGTGGTCCTTTGTCTGTCACCCTTCACACTCAGTGCTGAGCAACTGGTGGCTGAAGCAGGCTTTTGAGCCCATTGGCGGCCTTACTGTGAACTGGTGCGCTGCCATTTATATGGTGGTGCTTCGTACATACTGCTGCCATAGACCATGCTGCTGGTCCGAGCTGTCAGATCTGCCTGCTGTGAACCACCAGCAAGGCTGCGAATCACTTCACTCTGACCCATACCTTGCATGTGCTGTGTAGGGTTGTGTTCGGTTCGTCAGGACATGTGAAGCGACCAGACAGCGGAGTGTTGCAGGTCATTTCTCTGCTGCACCGCACAAGCATCTGCATGATGCTGCTGGCAATGATGCAGTCGTGGCTGCATGCCAACTTCACTGGCCTGTTCCGGAGGGCATGCTGTTATGACTGCAGGCTTACAATAGGTGCCTGCCGCGAAATGACAGCAATAGCCATCACGTCAAGGTCATCGTCAACACCGACCTTGCAATTGCTCCCCATAAAGAGTGAGGGAACCTCATGCTGCACTGTGCATGATCGGGCCACCGCCTGCAACCTGCAAGGACGTGTATGTGATGCAAGGCGCAAGTACACATGCTAGAAGCACCTAAAACACGATAGATGTTTCAGATCATGAATGTGTTCGACTACCTTTGCGGTGCAGCCCACACACGTTCACCTATGCCGCCGGCGCGTATGCAGTCGATGAGCACTTCCAGAGGGTCAACGGCCCCCGGCACGCCGTGAAAACCATTGACAAGGTCGCGCTGCACCACTATGTGCTGAAGAGCCTGGAGGTATCAGTTTGTGTCTGTGCGCATTCCTCCCGCATCAACATGCCACGATTGAGCAAGCTCAGCATTGTCACACTTCGTGTTTTCCAGACAGCTCTGATAGGTTTCCCGACTAAGCACAGCGCACAGTACAAGTGTGCTATGCAGGAGTACGAAGCCAAGATGAACCGGGGTGATGGCATGGGCGACAAGAAGAACATGGCCTTCTTCCAGGGCATTGATGCTGCTGCCACAGAGACGTGCACTGACGCACTGCAGCTTGGGCCTTACACCTGAGGATGCAAGGTGAACACGTGTTGAATGTTTCTCATGACTTGTGCGGACGTTTAGTTCATTTAGCAAGCAATAGAGACCCGCCATGTGTGGCATGCATGCCTGAGAGTGTGCATGCAGGGGCACAACACTCACAAGGACATGTCCCAGCTGCAGGGTGCAGTAATGATGTCGAGAGCTATGGGAAGGGCAGCAACTGATAGGATCAGAGAACACTATCACCACAAGTGAAGAGAAGGGGGCGGCTTGGCCTGTGCTGCCATCCTGTCTGCGCGCATCTTTGCTTGATGACTTCTAGCAAGTCAGCGTCAACAGCTATGTGTTTGCCTCTGAACATCGTCAGCAGTTGCAATCCTGATCGACGCACAAGATGAATCCTGCGAAGCACACATGTCGAAAGCCATAATCAGGTTGCAACAGCATTACACACAACGGTTCAGAGCAATCCCTGGCCTCCAGCCCGTTGATCGGTAGGTGGCCGCCAGTATATCCGCCGCATGTCAGTTGCACCCTCGTCAGCCGTCCCAGGCTGGCAGGGTTCTGAAGCGGTACGGTCGAGGCACTGCAGGATGAGGCTGGTCCAATTGCGCTGCTAGCTCTGCAAGCCTCGTCCAACCTGGCTGTCAACCGTTTCATCATTGCTTGGGTTTGGCAGCCGGTAGTTGCAGTGCCTGAGTAG
Source organism: Diplosphaera chodatii (assembly GCA_032358165.1). Classification (NCBI taxonomy): domain Eukaryota; kingdom Viridiplantae; phylum Chlorophyta; class Trebouxiophyceae; order Prasiolales; family Stichococcaceae; genus Diplosphaera; species Diplosphaera chodatii. Next base: position 1,563,880 of record JAALGY010000036.1, on the reverse strand, counting down.
ACACCGACGGCAAAACCAGAAAACGGATGCAGGCAGGAGGCATCATGATGCCGGAGCTCGAGTGCTCAGCCACTTCTTCGACGAGTCATTGACACTGTCGTGTGCAACAACACTCAAGCGAACCATCCAGCTGCAGCTCCCGCTTCAGTTTGTGTATTGTGGCGCCGCATCCTGCGAATTATGGCCCATGTGGCAGACAGGTTCTGTGGCAGGGATTCTTGATCACACGTGCTAGACGACACTGCGTGGTCACTGAACCCTTACCGCCAAGGCAGCTCGGCTGCAGTCATCAGCTGGCGGGCAGCACATTATGCGCTTTGGGACGCAGCCAAATGGCGGCGCAGCTGGCAGCCGGTGCAGGGCGCACTCCATCCTGTTTGCCAGCGTGCTGGTGGCGGGGACGCTGGTGACGCTCAGTCAGCGTGGGGACACACTTTCAAGGTGCTGTAACATGCTTTCCAAACCTGCTTACATACAAAAGTGCGGCTGACATATTGTCTGGTTTCGTCTGGAGGTTAGCATTGTCATTCGGATCATACCTGTGTGTGCTCTGACACTTGCATTCGTCCTTCAGACCAGCCTGTTTGCAAGCTGATGAAAGTGGGACCTCTACTCCATGACAGGCTCAGCGGTTCTAGCGGTGGTCGTCCGGCAGTGCTGACGCCCCAGCAGATCAGCGCGCTGGCTGCCACCGGGCTGCTGGACCCTCACAGCGTGGGACCAGTCAGGTTCCCAGCTGCGGCAGCTGCGGGAGGCGGTGGCAGCAGCGGTAGTGGCACTGGCGGCAACAGCAGAGTACAGTCAAGTGATGCGGGCCGCGGCGATGCAGTGGCCAAGTCATCCGGGCGACAACCCAGCAGCATTGACGCCACCACCTCAAAGGGCGTGGACTCTCAGCGCGCTGCTGGCGTGAACGAAGCAGACACTGTTGCAGCCCGCAAAGATGGTGACCCCTCAGTCGACGGCAGCGGTGGCGAGGACTTGCTGTCCGGCGGTGCCAGCACCATCACAGATGAGGGCAGCACAGCGAGAAGCAGTGGGGCGGCTGCAACATCAGCCATTGATGCTACTGCAGATGCTGCTGCCAGTGCCAGCAACGAAGCTGCCAGTGGCAGCAACCGATCAGCAATGGCAGCGGCACCAGCGTCAGGGAGGAGCACAGAGTGCCAGTGCCCACCGGTGGAGACAGAAGCCGATGCTGCAGCAGTGCAGGCAAACGGTCGAGACTACTTTGCCATCTGCCTGCCAGTCAAGGTGCACATCAACATGCCAGGGAGAGCAGTGCTTGTGCTTCCCAGTGAGGAGTGAGCACGCGATCTGCAAACTGCTGTTGCAGCCGAGGCTGTTCATCGAAGGCTGCATCGGTGTGCAGGACCAGCAAGCAGACATCCGGGAGTGGGTGGCGCATCACGCGGCGGTGGGGGCAGGTGCGCGCTTGCACCGAACGGTGTGATTGGCAACAATGGATGCACCTCGATTGTAGGATGATTCAACACTGGTGCTGCTGCATCATCTCGTTGACATTCCTTGCTGCAAAACTCAAACACTGCTGACAATGCTGACGCCTAACTGTCTGTCTTTGAGCAGGCCGCCTGTACATCTATGACACCGGCAGCAGCCCGCCGCTGAACGAGACGCTGCAGGTTTCGGCCACCTGGTGCCTGTTCAATATGGTTTGCCCCACGCAAGTTTGCCCCACGCAACTGTTGTTGAGCTTCGTGGAGGCGCTTGTGCATGCTTTGTGAATGTATTGCGTCACTGACTGCACCGCAGGACCACATTGCGTCAGGGCTGGTGCAGTACATCTGGTGGCCGCCGGACTTCGGCACAGGGAAGGGAGCTGAAAGGTAGGCACCAATTGTGCACGTTGCCCAGATGGACCTGCAGAGCAAGCAGCATTGCGATGTTGGCACTGAAAACAGCATCAACACGCTGCTCTTGAGACTGGGCGGGCCTGCATGCTGCAGGGTTGGTCCCTCAGACCTTCAATCAGCCCACTGTGTGACGGGACCTGTGTCCTGGATGCAGGAAGTTCCCGCAGGAGGACATCTACCGCCACTGCCTGCGCCACTTCAGGGCCCGCCACCAGTTCATCGGCTTCATCGACTCTGACGAGGTAAAGATCGTCTTAGCTTGGCTCTCAAGCCACACTCGTTCAGGACGTCTGAAGCCCTGTGAGTCTTGACAGCACATACAGGTGCATACCATACAGTATGCATGGCTGCAGCTAGAGTGCAACGGGGCCGAGATTGCTGTACCATGTACGTTTCTCGTCCAGCGGTCGACCTACGTATTCTGCACTCCCTTGCAGTTCCTGATCCCAAAGAATGAGCCGGGCAGCGTGCCAGCGTTGCTGCAACACATGATGGCCTTTGAGGACTTTGGCGCGCTGGCAGTCAACTGGTGTGGTCACTGGCGACAGTCGATGCATGCCTGCACTTCCATCATGTTGCTGCTGCTCTTGGACCACTGGCCTGTTAGGAAGCCAGCCTGTTCATGTACTCTGCGTCCATGGCGCTCTGCAGATCGTCTGCTGCGTGCTGCAGGGTGGTGTTCGGCTCTTCCGGGCACAAGGAGCGTCCGACACAGGGTGTCCTGCAGGTGGCTGAATGCTGCGCTGCCGTCGTGAGCAGTGCACCGACGTGCACATGGCCTGAATGCAACAGCAAGACTACTGCAACGTGAGTGAACCGGCTCATCAGGCGTGCCCATCTGCGACATAGGCTGGCCTTCCTATGCACGATGCCGTGATGCTGGTGCATGACTGCAGGCCTACACCGGGTGCCAGGTGCAACAGGACAACGCGCACGCCAGCCACATCAAGAGCATCGTCAACACAGATTATGCCATCGACACCCAGGGGTATGATGAATTGATGCTGCAGCTGAGCCGCACTTTCACGTGTTTCACACGCTGACAGACTCTCCGCTTGAGGTGAGGTGCTTGCCATGATTGCTGCGCCACATAGATCGCAACCTGCCCATAAACAGTCCCAGATGTGCATCGCAGACCACACCACTTTAACTACAGCGTTGGCATGTACGCTGTGAACGAGCACTTTCAGCGGGTGGAGGGTCCACGATTTGAGCCGGCCACCGTGGACAAAATAGCGCTGCATCACTACGTGCTAAAGAGCGAGCAGGTGCACCTGGATGCAGCATGGTGTACACCCAGCCTGATGGGATGTGGCCGGGCTCCTGCCTGGAAATTGCTGCCACTTGTGCATCCATGCTGTACGCCATTTGGTGCCTTCTGCCGGCGCAGGAGTTTAGGGAGAAGATGAAGCGTGGCAGGTATGGCATGGCCGTCTGCTGACCGCTTGCTCTGTGTGTGTTCTTCTTGCAGACCCGTTTGCCCAGACACACCAGGTGACTAAGGCGCCGTCTGACTGCGCCCGTGCTGCCTTTGCAGCGCGATGGGCAACCACAAACCCTTCGAGTTCTTCACTGGCATCGACCGGAATGCCAACCTGACGTGTGATGACGCAGTCGGCTGGGGACCCTATCAATGATGCGTGTATGACACCGCGTACAAGATGCAGTGCTCACTGACGGACGCACGCACGCACTTGCAGCACAGCGCTGCAGTGAACGAGTGTTGTCAGCACTGTATACGATGTGTGGCATGCGCATGTTGCAGACCATGACTCCAGTTGCTTGTATGGTACATAGCTGGCTGGCTGCGGCAGCATCGGCGTCTGTTGCAGACTCCATCAGATGTATTGCAGAGTGCTTACAAAGATGCAACAGTGATTGCCACCCTGCTGGGTATGGCGTGGCTGCGACACCTCCTATGCAGCGTCATGATCAGGCAGTTGCAGCGCAGTATTCGTCAGGTGTGCACAGGATGGATCAAGCTCGAGCCTCACATGGAGGGTTGTGTCCGCAAGCAGCTGAACTGAAAATAAAAGGTGGATGGGTGGGTATCATATGCCATTGCCAGATGGAGCTCTCTCTCTCAGCTCCTGACATGCCACGTTGCAGGACAACGTAACGTAGGAGTCACATACAGGCCTGGGACTTTGGCAGCTGTCTTAACACCGGCCACACGACAGCCTATCTCACCCGCATATTCCACATACATTTGCCCATGCATGTGCGTGTCCTGGCTTCGTGATGGCCCATCAAGCAGCTGTGTTTGCTGCAGAGCAGCACGGTGCTTTGGACCTGTTCTACGCAGGCTCTGAGGGGTTTGGACCTGCGCCCGCAGCAGTTGGTCAGGACATAAGTTGCATCAGCGTGCTTTCGGCAAACGGCACCGAATGCTGGCTGCTCAGCCGCGAATTAATCGGCGGTACAGCTAACGAGGCGCAGTGGGTTGAGGTGCCAGGCACCGACCACCGCGTGCGGGCATACAGTTCTGCGACCCATCCCGCAGATCCCCCCGTTATAGACATACAGTTCACCGATTTGGGCGGCCAGCGACGCACGCTCAGCGCCAGAGCCACCCTCTGGGCGCGCTACGGCGCTGGCGACTTTGACAGCCTGCGCCAGGTCGGGGAGGACCCCACCGGCACGCTGTGCATCGGGCACCGGTGTGACTTCTGGGGAGCGTTCGGCAATCAGAACAGGCGAGCCTGTTGATGACTTGCGATCAGCATTGTGCAGCGGCGTACCTCTCGCCCTCAAGCTTCACTGCTTGACCCATGCATGCTTCTGTAATATTCCAGAGCGTATGTATCGCACTTCACGCACCTCCGTCCTTGCAGGTGCTGGCGCCCTGAGCACTGCCCACAATCCACGGACGATCTGGGTAGGGGCCGGCTGCCCTGCCGTGTGACGATGCCAAACCCGGCCAGCGGCCGGTGGGAGTGGGCGCGTGCCTGCCCATGCGACCCGCCGTGTGTGCGGCCGCCTGTGGCCCCAGCAATGCCGCAGGTCAACCTGCCGGTGGGTACCCAGCACCGGTTTCTGAGACCCGGTGCTCTTGCTTTTATGCTTTTATGCATTTCTCAGACTTATATTCTTGGTGCAGGATTGGGGCAGCAACAGCAAGCGGCCGCGATGCACGATGATCATTGATGCCGTGACCAATGGCTGGCAAATGACCTTCGTACCTGCTAGCATGCAGACACTTGTTCATGGATGCCTACAGGTCTGGCGGTGCGCAGTGGCATCGTGGACAGCAGACGATTTCTGATCATGGCCACGGCAGCGTACACCGCCAGCCCGCTGTGCCGGAAACGCCTCATATGAGCATGCATGGAGTGTGCCAAGCCCTGAGAACCTGCCCTGCTGGCCCAGCATCTGACCGTTGAGGGGCTGCACCCTGCAGGTCCCAGCTCATACGTGCAGATGTCTATATCAAGAGGTGGTGTTGTACCCAGCAGAACCCTGTCGACGTGGCTGTCTGTGCGGACACATGCCAGTGCAGTATCTCATGCATCTGCAACTAACATTTGAGTGCTGGCTTGGTAGTAGAAAGCAGTTTGCGCATAGACATGCATGTCCGCAGATCCAGCGTGTAATAGCTTATGCAGATCAGACCTACATGTTCCAGAGGTGCCTGACAAGAAGCCTGACGGCAGATCATATGCGTGCGCACATCGTACGCACACCCTCATGTACAAGAGCTATATGCATGATCTACGAGATGCTGCTTGCTGGCAGCAGTATGACGGCAGGGTAGTGGTCATTCTCGACCCAGCACTTGATGGCAGGACAACTCACATGCTTGCGCATGGATACAGAACAACGATGTACATTAAAATGCAGCTGTAGGGCTCAAACCCGCCTCGGTCATCCAACACCAAGCGGTCGCATGGCGCTGCCCCTGGCAAGTGTGATATTGCTAACCAGCACAGCGTTACATATGTCACCCACTGACGACCCAAACGGCATCTATCTCATCACGTGAGTATCGCGGAACGTGCTCCGTGCTCACAGGTTGCAGTGGCCTTGCCGTCAATGTAGGCGGCAAAGCCTGGGCCGCGGGTGATCCCAGAAGCGCTGCCCCGCCGCAGCTTCTCTTCAAACTCCTGTGTGCAGTCATTGGGGACATAGTACAAGCCTGGATCTCTGCAAAAATCGGCCGTCTTGGCAGAGAGGGCTTCAGACTTAAGTGGACATTCGAGACTGGACAGTGTGCAGCTGTGCTGCTGTCAGCAGTCGCGCAGTCCATGATGCACACTGTGCATTGCACAGGAAGTACTACAAGATAGACAGCCCCCATGTGTCATGTACTGTGCAAGCAGGGTGAACATGAAGTCAGTGCGCATGTCCCACCGACCTGCTTGCTGCGCGTGATGTAGTGGTTGACCGCAAGCCAGCGCGCCGTCTGCGGGTCCGAACCCTCGCTGCCCACCGGCTGGAAGCGCTCGTTGACGGCGTACATGGAGCCGTTGTACGCAAAGTGGTGAGCGCTGCACACAGCAATGGGCAGAATCAGGTGCAGACCAGCCACACATGGCACAATCATGCATCAAGATAGTAAATCATTTCAGGAGGTCAGGTGGCATTAGAGATACCAGAGATTTGATGAACCACCGGTGGTACCACAGTCAGCAATCTACTGCAGACTGTGCTCACTGTCATCGTCTTGCTGATTCTCCATGTGTATTGAGCTTGAATAGGTGAAATCCGACCTTTGCGTTTATAACGCCTCATCAAGCTGCTGAATGCTTTCGAGATATGTGCTGACCTGAGGCAGTGCGTCGCAAAGCGGGTGTCTACGATGGACTTTACGAGCCGCCCGTTGACGTCGCCGTTGACGGGCACACACTTCGTGTACGCCTGCGGTGCACAAGGACCCACTCACTATGACGTCCACAGATCACGCGTAGTATCCTGTCCACCCTGCATGCTTTAGCATCCGACCGAGCGGCCTTGCTTGGATGGCGCAATAATGTGATGAGCTGGCCGATGCTGGCATTAGCTGCAGCTCTGCAGGGTGTGTAGTTGCACAGTGTGCCACTGCGTCCGGCCGCCAGCAGGTCACGTCCCACACGTCCGCAGCACCTGCAGGACGCCGCCCCCGGGCTTCTGCGCGTGGCCGGAGGTGCCGAACAGGCGCCAGTGCACCGCCAGGCCGCCGAAGTCGTCGAACCGCCCGAAGTGGCGCAGCAGCCCGGGCAGCGTGCCGCCGCCGGGCGCGGCCGCCGTCAGCACCAGAAACTGCACACGGGGGAATGATCATGGCGCAACAGTGTCGTTCAACGGAAACTCATTGGTGCACCTTCTGTATCTGCAGCGCCGTTAACTGAGAGATGTCGCATTGATAGCAGACAAACAGCTGTGATCGGGCAGTCTGTGTTCACTCAGCGTGCGTGCATGAGCCAAGGGACTGCACCTCATCCACGTCAATGAAGGCCATGTAGCGGTGCTGCGGGCCATGGCGCCGCAGGCAGTCGTCGTACATGTCCATCTGCGGGTAGTGCTGCGGCACCTCCCTGCACATACAGCAGCAGAACGCCATCAATCATCAGCAGAAGACGGTGCAGTGTGTACTATTGACTGGGCACAACAGCCATCATGGTGCAGGACGCAGGCAATTGCATGTATGTGCGCGTGGACCTAGTGCAAAATGCTGCCAGGGGGCGTCACCGTGTGACGCGGGAGGTGAAGTCGCCGGGGTCCCACCAGGTGTAGCGCACCCGCCCTGCAGCGATGTGGCCGGCCAGCACCCCCTGTAGCGGTGGGCTGCTGCCGTGGTCGGTGATGTACACTGTGCCTAATAGAACAGACCAGTTGCGTTCATGTCTTGATTGGCGGCTTCTGCATGCGCACTTCAGGTGTATGATGCTGGTGCGAAGTCAGCCTCAAAGCAGACCAGCTGGAGTGAGCTACCAGTATCGCATCTGCTGTCAGTCCGCACCAACACCCAGCGCAAAGTGATGTTGCAGCCACTCCTCGATGTACTCGTGCTCGTCCTGCAGTGTCATGGAAACTGCGGTTGCATCCTGGTGCATGCGCTCAAGATATCCACACACAACGCAGCATCCACATGATCATCATGTGAAGTCATCCGACCTTCACTGCTGCGCATATCGCCATGAAGGCAGCGTCAGTGGCGGTGGCATTCTGCTGCACCGCATGTTTGGGTCTGACGCCAAGGCTGCGGCCGCCGCCGCCGCCGCGAGCAGCTGTCTGCAGGCGGGGCATGCGCAGGCAGGCCGTGGACCATGCGGTGCCAGTCAAGAAGCTGACGGCACACAGCACCAGCACTGTCAGCGGGCGGCAGCGAAGCGCCATGTCATCACCGGGCCACATGCATGCAGCATCAGCTGCGGCCAAGCAGCACGCACTGGCCAATTGGCTGCTTGTTACCAAGGAGCCGGATCTTCCAGCTTGCCCAGATCTGCAGCGAAGTTAAACCGAACAGCTTCTGCAAACCACTGTTGAGGATCAGGATGTGCAACGTGCAAAGTGTCCTGCATGCAGACGAAATGTGGAACCTCCAAAGCCGTTTCGCCGTGGTCCACAATGTGTGCGGACAAAATGCTGGAAGGTGACACTCCACTGCAGTGTCCACGACACCTGAGGCACCTTTGACGTGCTGTTCTGATGCCTGCATGCACGCCTGAAGACCTCGGCACATCCAAGGCTGAGTTGGCAATCGATCTGCTATTGCTGCGGCACTGTGTGCAGTTATATGCATAGAGAGAATGCAATTGAGGGGACGCAGCAGCTGCTTTGACACAGTCTGGCTGCAGGCTGCTGCCGCTTCGCAACCCGCGTCGCGCAATCGAGGTGTGTACCCCAGAGATCAGGCAGCTGCTGCAGGCTTGAGCCGCGTCAAGGAGCCAAATATGCAAGATGACGGGCCCACCAAACCTTTAGAAGCCTGATGTAAGCTGCTGCGCCGCTAACTGCTCACGATGCTGCCTGCATGTGCTGAGCCATACTGCAGCCTGCATGTCGTGCGGCGACAGCCTTTGACATGCCGTCTATGATAGCCGTGCAACTGAAGCCCTTACCAGCAAATACTTGGCTTCCAGGTTGCGGAGGGTGCCTCTACGGGGCTGGCTGCTGCTCATCCTGTGTTTTGCGGCCTGCGGCGCGGTCTTCAGCTTCACCTACCTGCAGCATCTTGAGGTCAGTCCAGCTGAACAGATGCAGCCCTGCCAGCATACGTTGTGCGAGTGGGTACTGTTGGACTTCATAGTGGGCCTTGGAGGTTGCCAAACATGGCTCTCGGCATCTCCAGAAGCTCAGCGTTTGCCAAGGTGCCAGCATGATGCGCAACCAGTGTGACACCGTCGGACTGCCTCGACCTGTTGCGCAGACTATCGCGGAGGATCACGGGTTTCACCGCTACCGGCGCGCCCGCGACTGGGCTCGGGGTCGGCGGCGGCACAGCGGCTTCAACGGCGGCGGGGGATCAAACCTGCTGCCGGCAGCAGCGTCGCGGCTTGCCAACAGCAGCCGGCTGTCGGCCAACGCTGCAGACTGGCTGCACGAGCGCAACGCCCGGCATGCGGCGGCCGCCGCCGCCGCCGGCGGCAACAGCAGCAACAGTGGCAGCAGCGGCGGCGGCGGTACTGCTGAGCACGTCAAGCTCGCGGCAGGCGGCTTCCACAACCGGCGGCGGCAGCGCGTCGGGAACACAGCCCAGGCAAAGGGTGCGCGGCATCAACGGGACAACGCCGCTGCAGCAGACACTGCGCAGCATGCGCAGCAGGCAGCAGTTGACCCAGCTGACGGCGATGCCGGCCGCGAGGGGTCGGCGCGGCAGCGGGTGCGGGGGCGCCAGGGCGGCCAAGAAGTGGCTGCTGACGGGGGCGCCACCAGTGGTGTGGGCGGCGGCAGCGGCGATAATGGGTTAGCAGGCGGCGGCGGCGGCGGCGGCGGCAGCTCCCGGGGCAGGCCGCAGGGGCGGCGCGGCGACCCCGCAAGGTGGCGCCAACCTGTCGCATCACGACATCAACCCTCCGTCGTGCCGCGCTGCACCGGGCCCCGAGCAGCCTGTCATGACGGCGTCCCGGCAAGCGCCATCCCATGCGTACTCCTGTCAAAGACACGGCCACAAGTGGCTGACTGCTGACCGGAGGGCAGTTTGCCACCGTGCAGGTGCGGCCGCGGCATACCGCACGGCCAGGAGAACCGGTACTGCTGCAGCGGCGCCGGCTTCGCCTGCGGCGCCGGCAACGCCACATCCGTCGGCGGCAGCGGCGGCAGCAGCGGCGGGCAGCGGATCGACTGCGCGCGGGTGAATGACGACTATGTAGACTGCCCGGACGGCAGCGATGAGCCCGGCACTTCGGCAGCCGGCCACCTGGTGGGCAGCTGGTCCACTGTTGATTGCGTCTTGCAGTCTGATAGATGCTGTTGTGCCTGCCCAACTGTCCGACAATCTCTCTGTCGTCACGGCTCAGCATCCTGGCAGGCTCGCGCGCTGTCGCGGGCGGCTGCGCTTGGTGTGGAAAAGAGGACAGAAAGGATTCTGCGCTGCTGACAACCAACTCACCTGCAGCAGGGGGCGCGCTTCACCTGCCGCGACGGCGGGACGATCCCGGCGTCCTTTGTGGACGACGGCGTGTGCGACTGCTGCGACGGCGCCGACGAGCGGCCGCCGACGCCCCGGTGAGCGAACATTCAATCATCAGGAAACCCTACACCAAGGAGGTTATTCGAGTCAGATGCACGTCAGGGCAAGCTGACAGTCTGGCGGCCGCCGACGCCCGGGTGCCAGCGCCCCCTGTGAAGCACGTCCGATAAGGTGTGCCTTTAAGGCCCCCCCTGGCCAGGATATTGACAACAGTCCGTCCATGTCCAGGTGCCGGAATCGCTGCGCGGCGCGGGTCGATGAGGAGCTGGCGTACATATGAGGGGGCGTCACCTGAGGGCCGCTACAGCCAAGACTGCAGGCGGGCGGCCAGGGATATCCCAGAGCAGGGAAGCGCTGCGTGCTGCGGCTCCATGAAGTGCTGGCATGCCCGGTGTTTGCCTGGATGACCCCGTGCATGGCGCAAAGATGAGCTGCCCCGGTGATTTTGTGGTTGATTGTGTTTGTTCAGTCTCTTTGGTTTTGCCAGCACTCATTACACAGGTAGCTGACACCGCTCAAGCAAGCGGCCTCAAGACAACGACTCAAAACACCACACCAGCTCTGCCTCAAAGGGCGAAACTAACACGTTGCCAAGGCATGCAGCATGTGGCAATCATTGGACTGTCAAACTAGAGCACCCCAGCACACGGCAATGCGTCACATGTAACAAGCGGGTGCCATCTGAAAATTCCGAGAAATATGTTTTTAAGTTGTCGGCAAAATGCACGAGCTAGGCCGTTGACTATGACACTGTGGAAACAACCTAGGTCAGGTCCGTGACGAAATCAGCTGAGCAGTAGGACTTTAGTTTGTCGCTTGCACAGTGAAATCCACCTGCCGAAACTGGCATCTGAGCAGTAAACTAAAGCTCCTACTTAGAGTGACGCGCTCCTACGTAGAGTGACGCGCTCCCGTGCTCCTTCCCTCTCCCAATGTACAAAACGTTCGCCCCAGAAACCAGCATGGGTGGTGTGGCAGGGGGCGCAGCCGCCGCCCCATCTGCCCCCTGGTCGCTGCAGTTCCCGAAACTGCCTTCGCTGCGACCAGCTCTGCTGGGCGCGCGGCACGGTGCCCCCAGGTGCGGCGTCCGCTTCCCGGCAGCCGCCGCGCCGAACTGCAGTGCGATCTGGCCGCCGTGCGGGGCCAAAGTTCAGGCCGCCGGGTGCATGAGGCGCAGCCGCGCGATCGCGTGCTCCAGGTCGGCGAACGTCGGCCGCCGCGCGGGGTCGGCCGACATGCAGGCGTTGGCCAGCACCTGCGGCATGTAGCAGCAGCACCTTGGCTCAAGCCCTCGGAGCTGCGGCATAGTGAAATGGCACAAAACGGAGGTGAACAGCCCGCAGTCAGCAGTACAAAGCTGCCTCCTTCACACAATGCCCCCGGCCAGCCAAACAGCACACCGCACTGCAGCGAGGATGCTTCAGGGTCAGGGTTGAGGTGACGCACCGCAAACTCGGGCGGCGTGTCCTCGGGGAAGGCGGGCGTCCGCCCCTTGATGGTGACCGCCATGATGACCTGGGAGGCGGGAAAACCCAGTGATCAGTGATTTTGATCGGGGCTGCAGCGGCATCCCCACAGGTCTGCTGGCGAATCCTGGTCAGGGCTCTCAAAAGGCGGCCCTCGGCAGCAGAGCAGCAGCGGCTGCCCTCTGCGGCCACCCCCGCTGGCAGCGGCATGACTAACCGTGCGTGCATGCCGCCAGGCACGACGCATTGACCCAGGAGCGTAGTGGAGTGTAGTGGAGTATGAACACCCAGGAGTGTAGTGGAGTATGAGCACTGATATTCGTACCTGCGCGGAGGACAGGCCTGCCCAGGCGCGTGTGCCACAGTACATCTCCCACAGCAGCACGCCGAACGAGTACACGTCCTGCAGCGACAGAGACATCCAGGGACTCAGTCCAAAATCGTCCTGACGGCTGGGTCCAACAGTTGCTGACCTGCATTGCGCTATACTTGAGAGCATGCATACATGTGATGAGGGGCCGCGAGCAAGCAGCGTGGCTGCTATGCAAGTGCGGATGTGACTGGCAGCACAAGGTGGGAGTGACGGCATTCACGAGAACCGAGCGGGCGCGCGGCTCACACGCACGACCTTCTGTGAGCCAGCACTTCCACCCCCGTGCAATGGCACAACCTTGTATGTGGCCGACAGCAGCCTAGTCTGTACCAGTTCAGCGGCAGCTTTCGGACCGCTGCGCGCCTCACGGCCTGACTGCTGCGCACAGCCGCACTGCCTTACAGGTTTCATCCCATAGCACGCCGTCTCAGTGAGTGGGGAGGTACAGGGGGGCCAGGAATGCGCACCACGGCAGGGGACAGGTCGCCGCCGGTCAGCAGCTCGGGCGGCATGTGGGTCACGGTGCCGTAGGTGTCGGTGTTGATGCGGCCCTGCAGCGCGATCAGCCGCGCCAACCCGAAGTCCGACACCTGCGCAGTCACGCGCCGCAGCCGTCACAACGGGTGTGGGCGATGGATGGGGCAGCATGCGGCACTGTCCCAAGGTGCAGGGACCGTGCAGCTGCATGTGCAGAGGCAGCCGGCGCTCAGCGCCCCGGCAGCGCCGCGCCGAAGCCGGCGGGGCGAGGCAGCTGGGCAGGCAGGCTGCGGTGCTGCCGTGCAGTGACGCGCCTTGCAGGTGAAGCCGTGGGACACGGCATCGGCGCTGCACAGCAGCACGTTGCCGCCGGCCAGGTCCCCGTGCACCACGCCCCGCCCGTGCAGGTACGCCATCGCCGCCGCAATGTATCGCCGCCGCCGCCAGCACCACCGGCAGCGCCGGCGGGCCGTCCTTCGTCGCGCGCTTGGCGCGGAAGCAGCCCTTGTCGACAGCCGCCTGCGGCCCGTGGACAGGTCAAACGGTAGGTGCAATGTTGCTACCTCTGGTCCCAATAAAGTTACGATGCCAGCGGGCCATCCTGTGTTGTCGGCCAGACACGCTAGGAAGCACCCTAGTCACTAGCCACCTGTGGGACACCAGGACCACATGATGAGCGGCCTGCGCTAGCACCAGATGGCACTGCCAGGGCAACCGGCCCAACACGCAGACTTTCGATAGACCCACAGGTGACGAACCATTCTGATGTGGGCTGCCAGTAAGGAGCATCAGCAGCAGCTGCAGACTCTCAAAACCCTGAATGTCGCTCGAGCTGTGCCGAGATGTGCAATCACTTCAATTCTCCTGAGAGCATGTGGCACACCTGCAGGGTGCCTAGGTCGCAGTACTCCAGCAGGAGCCAGGTCTCGATGTCCGCCTCGGAGGCATCGCTCCCGCCCGACACGATGCTGCTGGAAGTGGATGTGGCGCCCGCGCCGCTGCCGCTGCCGGCGCTGCTCCTGTTGCTCCCGGCCGCCAGCTGCTGCAGCAGCCGCGCGGCTTCGACGCGCTCGGCGGCAGCCTTGAGCTGCCGGGCCGTAACGTCGGCTGCGAAGCTCGGCGGCGGGCCGTTGGCGGCGGGGGGGCCGGCGACGGCAGGGGAAGCGGCAGAAGCGGCGGCGCCCAGAGCCGGGACTCTGGCCGCGTACCCGGCGGCGCTGGCGTCGTCAATGCTGGTGCGCGCGCTGTCGTTGCGCATGCCGAGCGCCGCCGACCGCGCGGCGGCGAACGCCGACAGGTTCGGCGGCGGCGCCCTGGCATCTGCAGTTCAGCCATGGCACACAGCATGAGCGGGGTGCAATCAGGCTTGATAGATGGGCTACACAGCACAACGCAACCGATCTGCTGAGCCTGAGGCAGCGCTGGAAGCCGGGGAATGCCCCAACGTGCACGCCGCATGACGTGTGGCACACAGCAAAGCAGTTGCGTCGCTCACGGCAAGCTGCCGCTCACTACAGGTTTCCATAATAGCTGTGGCTCACCGGGTGTGCTCTGTGCAGGGCTGACGCCGCCTGACCCTGGCGCGCTGGTGTTTGCCTTGGCCGAGTTGGCTGCGGCAAACGGCGACTGGAAGGACGGCCTGTGAAGCCATACACAGCGCATGTGAGAAGGGAAGCTGGACTACCAGACAGAGACATTCACAAGCTTGGTGACTTTTGTAACCTGTGCGCTTGGGACCCGATGTGTGAGCCGGGAGTCGCGGCACAGCAGCGACGGGCAGCAGGGCTACTGGTCCGACCCATGAGGCCGAGACCTTCATGCAGCAGCAAGCGATAGATCGGATGTTCAGGTCTCTCACTTGCGGGTGGCAGGCGCCGACGCTGCCTTGAGCTGCTTGGCGGCGTTCGCGGCGGCAAAGGGGTTGGCGAACGTGGGCGGCGGCGGCCTGCGGGGCTTGACCGCCCTGACGCCCTCGCTGGCTGCCGCCAGCTGCCCGCCGCTTCCACCGCTTCCTGCCGCCAGCTCGCCGCTGGCGGCGGGGGAGGCCGTGGCCGCAGGGCTGCCGGGCGCCAGGCTGCCGATGGAGACGCCGCTGCCTGTGAGCCGCGGCGGCGGCGCGTCTGCAAACGCTGAGGTGCTGTGCTCTGACACCGTCGTCATGCTGGGGGCGCTGGGGCTGGGGCCGCCTGCGGATGGTTGCATCCGTCTCAGGCAAAGCGATGTGCTGCCCACCCCCTCGACAACATAGCCTTCAAAGCTCGCAGTGCACCGAGCAAGCCGCAGCGTGGTCAGCGCCTTCGTACTCAAAAGCGTGGGACACTGTGGAAGCCGGCAGCACCGGAAGTGTAGCCGTGGGCACAGGACATAGCACAGGCACCATTCGAGGATGGCAGCCAAACATAGCATGTGATTTCGGCCAAAAAACAAACAATGGCGCGCACCGTGGGCCATGATGGTGCAGTGCCGGAAGGCGCGCACGATGTTGGGGTGCGCCAGCTTGCTGCTCGCGATCGCCTCCACGGACTTTACCACGTCCGGGTACGCGGTCTTCCCGCCGCCCAGCGGCCCGCAGATCTGCCGGCCACACAGCACACGTGGAGTCACACCGTCCAGCGCCCCAGAGCGCCCAGGCCATCAGGTGCCTGACCACGATCGGATCGGATGCAGGGGAGCTCAAACAGGAGCCAGGACGTGTTGAGGCAGCTGGTGCGATGTGGGGCCGCAACATGGCAACGGCCTCAAAGTCAAGTCTTATTTCATGTCAAACCCTGTGCCGCCCCTTCCGGCAATGGTGTTGTCTCGCCAGCGGCCGCGGTACCTGCGGCTGGGTTCTCAACTTGACGGTCATTCTTGGGTCGCCAACCTCAGGCTCAAAGCCGCACCTTCACCGCGACGGTCTTGTCCTGCCAGTGGCCGCGGTACACGCGGCCAAAGCTGCCGCGGCCGACCAGGGGGCCCAGTTCGAGGCCCTCGAAGGGCACCGCGTCCGGCACCAGCACGCCCGACGCCCGGTGCAGCAGCGCCTGCAGGCGTGCAAAGTACCCCGTTTATATCAAGTATTGCTATTTATTGTTGTTCTAAAACGACAACACAAGCTAAGCTGAAGGCAAGTCCATATGAACTCCCGGAGCCCTGTGGCTGTGGTGACGCCTGGCGACGACAGTGTGTCCTGCAGACGCTGACCAAGGGCGCTGCCAGGGCGCTCAAGCTGGCGGGTGGTGAGGCACAACCAGCTGGAGAGGCATCATCACGGTTCACTACGACAATGCCACTGAGGGGCCGCGCACTCAGGGCGCTGTCAGGACGCCACAGCTTGCAAACAGCAAGGCTCGTCACCACTGAAGTCTGACAGTAGAGTTCTGCGAACCACCTCTGCTACTTTCCTAGTTCAACCCACGCTTACCAAGGGCGCTGTCAGGGCGCTGAAGCTGGCAAGCGAGGAGGCACATCAGCACTGTAATCATCATACACTTTCATTGTGTCTTACTGTAAAGTTACACACCGAGGGCGCCGTCAGGGCGCTGAAGCTGGCGAGCGAGGAGGCGCGCGACGACGAGTGGGAGCTCGTCTCGCGGGAGCCCTGGGGCGCCGCCGCCAGAATCGCAAAGTAGAACTGCCCGGCGCCCGCGGCATCGGACTTGACCTGCGTGCATTGGAACGGCATGGCGTAGGCCTCACAGCACGAGCACTTGTGCATACCGTGAACAGGAGCCTCGCATTGGATGGGCGGATCTGATGTCAGATGTGGTCAGAGCGTCTGAGGGGTCCAACCGGGGCACTATAGTTCATGTAAAACAAAATGAAGTTGTTCTCTGGCTTTCCTGATCACCTGCGCAGGGATGCCCATGGGCAGCGTGTGCTCGTCCAACGCATCGCGGCCCGCTGGCCTGCAGAGCATGGGGATGACGTGAGGCCAAGTGCATGCACGGACGCGTGTCAGCCGCCAGTCGTGCTCAGCTGTGCACGTGGTGTCGAAGCAGACTTGGTGGCGGAGGCCTGTGGACGATACAGCCGCCATCACAGCTCCTCCATCTGCCGCAGCCGAGGCAAGCACCACCTGCCTATAAACGATACCGCCATGCAGCAGCAGCTCCGCCGCACCTGAAGCGCAGCGAGAAGGCGCCCAGCTCGGGGCGCGCCGCGACCGTGAGCCCCGTCAGCATGAACTCCCGGCGGTGGCCCGCCATCACGGCGCACGCGGTGGCCCAGGACTCGGCGCCGGGCCCCCCCGCAGCGCACCCGCCCGGCGGGCACAGCAGCCGCCACAGCGGCGCGCCGCGCGCCGCCGCCATCGTGATGCCCGTGGCCTGGGCAACAGACACGAATTCCACTTTCGCAAGAGACTCTCGTGGTGCATAAGAAGATTTGGGCGCTTTGAGCTGGGTGTCCACCCACAATGCTCACATGCACAACCCTTGCAGTCCCCATTGCCATGCTCGGGCACGTGGCAGAGGCTCCCACCACCCGTCGGCAGCAGCGCAGCCTGCAGGGGCCAGGGTGGCAGGGCCTCGAGCACTCAGGTCCAGCGCCGCCCCACCCTGGTGAAGGCGCTCGAGCAGTGCAGCGCGCGCCACTCGGGGCCCGACGCGTCCACGAAGGCGACGCCCGCGTCGAAGCACTCCAGGGCGCGCGCCATGAAGGTGTCCGCCCGGCTGCGGCGCGCCCTGTCCACCATGTCCCGCTCCAGCTCGCGGACCACCACCTCCGACCTGCGGCAGGGGCACCACGTGAGGCGCGGCGCGCTCGGCCGGGGCTGCCGGCCATGCGTGCGCAGCAGGTTGAGCACTCTGGCCTGCGCTGTGGGAGCAGCTGCTTGCCACATGCGGCGCCTGGCATCTGCAGCGTTCTCGCACGAACGGATGGAGACGTGAAGCAGGGTGCATCATTGGACAGAGAACCCAGGCACAGCTCACACGTCGGGTGGGAGCAGCCAGCAATACTGTGTCCTCGCTTCTCGGCAGAGCTGGAGAAGGAGCCCGTCTAGGCCGCTGGAGCACGCCCCTAGCCCAGCCTGAAAGGCGCCAGCTGCTCTGCCGACAGCACTGGATAAACCAACCAGACCATTTGCCCAGACCCGCAAGGAATCTCACAGGTTGGCGAGGATGAGGAGCTGCTCGGCGGCGAAGGTGCGGGGCTTCGAGTCCACGAAGCACAGGGTGCCCAGCCGGGCGCCGCCCGACCCCAGCAGCGGCGCGCCGCAGTAGAAGCGCACGCCCAGGCCATTCGCCACCTCGTTGTCCGTAAACCTACACCAGGTCAGCCATGGAGATTGTGGCCACTGTGCCGCCGTGGCATCAGGGCGTGCTGCAGCCGCAGCAGCCACGCATGCGTGCAAAGTTGTGCTTGAAGTCTCGTGTTGCCCAAAGGCACAGCGCAGGAGGCTTGCCTGTGAGAAGGCAAGCCTGCAGGCTGTTCAGCACAGGAACGAACACGACCACCGTATTTGTGTTGACCGCTGCTGGAACGCAGCAACAGACGAGCGCAGCAGGTGGGGATCGGCAACACAAAAGATGGCACAACGGCAGGGCGGCTGCCACAGCACACACACCTGGCGTCCTGCTGGGTGTCCTCCACCAACAGGATCTCCGGCTCCGGCGGCAGCATGCTCCACGCGCACTGCGCAGCAGGCGCAAAGCGCGTCACAAGAAGGCTCCCCACTTGCAACAGCACTCACTCAGATACTGGCCCATGGACAGGCTGCCGGCTGCCAGCTGTTCATCATCAGCAGCACGGGAGGCAATTCCGAGCATCGCCACACAAGAGGCATGCAGCAGAGCTACTTGACCAGCAGCCAAGTGGCAAGACCTGCGCGCAAGGCGCACGCGAGGCGCAGCAGGCAGCACAGCAATGCAAGGGGGACTCACGAAGGACCAGCGCCAGGGAAAGTCGCCCCTCTGAAAGCCCTTCGAGTTCCTGTGCAGCAGCCAGCACAGCAGTTCGGCAGTGTCACCGGGAGAGAGTCACCGGGAGATGCGCTAAATTGCTGAAAACGCACAAGAGAGCGCGTGCGCAGTGAAGCCTGCGCTGCCCGGTTGCTGGACATGCGCGCTGCGCAGCAGCAGCGGCTGCACACCGCTGCAGGGGCAGGGTGCATTCGGCAGCCGGGCACCTTGCAACTTGCTGACATCAAGGTGCATGATGTGTGTTGATGTAACCTCTGCAGCGCACCTGATGTAGATGCGGTGGTCGCCGAAGATGGCGATCAGCACGTTCTCCACGCGGAACACCTGGCACAGCAGGTCCAGGACGTGCTGCACGTTGGGGTCCGGCTCCGATGGGCCTGTAGGGGGAACGATGAGAGCTGCAACTTCAGAGTCACGATGGGGGTACCGACCAAGGCAGCCAGGCACGGGCTGTTGCGTTTGCAGCCTGCCTGCAGGCTCCGCAGCAGCAAAGCCGCCACAGCTCAGCACCGCTGCAACCTGGCCTCTGGCCCATGCATGCCGGGCACTCATCTCCTGAAGCTCGCAGTGCGCCTGCAAGCTCAGACCTGAACCCCACCTTCGATGGGGCCGTAGCGCGCCATCTCTACCACCCGCCCCGCGTCGCAGGGCGGCACCGGCGGCCCCCGCGCGAAGGTGTCGTAGGGTTTACCCGCCAGGTCCGCCGCCTGAAACAGCTCCAGCTCCCCCGGCAGCACCACGCCCGGCTGCAAGAAGATGTATAAGGTTACTGTTAAGTACGGTTGGTGGCAAACATATAGGGTTCTGCCCGCCAGATCCGCCGCAGCCAGCGGCTCCAGCTGATTGGCAGCACAACGCCCGGCTGCAGCAGAAGAGGGCTCAGGGCTTGCCATGCTGATGCTTTCAGGCTTGGAGCGAAATGCATCGGCAGGAGGCTATGCAATGCTGCGGCACGTCACATTCGTCTGGTCTGCAAAGCTACAGGGGGCCTGCTGTGCTTCGTGCGTAGCTACATGTCAACCAAGGGTGGCTGCAGCAGAATTTCAAGCAGGAAGTGCGCACGATGTGTTCGACTTGCTCCAGGGTGGACGCGAGCGCCGTCGTGCTGTCTGTTACGCGCAGCGGCATCGGCTGCGGCGGCCCCTTGCTCAGATCCTGCAGAAGCGATCAAAGGTCTTTCCGTACAGGTTAGCGTATACTTGTTCTTGGGGCTATACCCTGTCAGCATGCAAATGCAGGCCCCCACACTCCTTCATGCAAGATGGTCGTACATCAGCCCAGTGGCAAGCTGTCTGGATCCTCGACACCACCGACACCACCGAATATGCAGGCGCGCACAAGAGGCGGGCTTGAGGCGACTTGCACAGCGCTGCACACCTCATCCGGGCTGATGCAGTTTTCGGCAAAGCAGCTGGCGGCGGCGCTCGCCAAGTCGTGCGCGACCTCGGCGTTGCGGCCCCCGCCGCGGCCGCCGCCGCCGCAACTGGCTGCTGTCGCCGCCCTGGCGTCATCGCGGGGCCCCGCCAGCGCCGGGTTGGCGATGCTCGCAACCGCAGTGAAGGGCGAGCGCGCATCCGCAAAGGGGCTGGCCGCTGCTGCAGGTGGGGCGCGGTGCCGCGGGTGCCCCGAGCCGCCGCTGCCGCTGCTGCCGCTGTACAGGCTGGTGGCGACGCTGCTGGAGGCCGACGCGGCGCTGGGCGCTGCAGGGAGTCCGGGGCTGCCTGCTGTGCTGGCTGCCGTGCTGTCACCAGCACTGGAGTGTGCCTGCCGCTGCTGCTGCTGCTGCTGCTGCTGCTGCGCCTTCCACACCGCCACGGCATCCTTGGTGTGGCGGCCAGCCGCCGAGTCGCAGTCTATGGATGTGGTGTCGCTGCGGTGCCGGACGGGCTTGCTGGCATTGTCGCACTTGCTGGCGTCGTCATGCTGCGGCGCTTTGTCAATGGTGGCATACCCGGCGGCGGCCTTTGCCTCCTTGCCGCCCTGCAGTTGCGGGCAATGTGGGAGGTCAGCGTTCTGGGGGCGATCCAGGCCGCCAAGGACGCAGCTGGCAGCGCAGCAAGCAGCAGCTAGGGTAGAGAACCACTTTTGCGCACGAAACAGGCCCGCATGAAACCTCTGCAGACCATCAGCCTCTCCCTCAGTCTCAACGCCAGCATCAGCGCTGCCTGGCCGGGCCCGTGCATGCTCACCTGGCTCTTGTGGTCAACGGTCCCGGCCTGCGGCCTGGAGAGGCACAGCCCCATGGCCGCCCCGGCGGCAGCCGCTCAGGTGCTGCACCGCCCACGCTGCGCCGCCACAGGCTTAGGTCATCGCCGCCAGCTGCCCGCAGGGGCACTCGTACTGATCAGCGATTGCGCCCTGCGTGGTGCACTCAACGGTCAGCAGCTGCCGTGGTTGCACTACTGGCTGCGGCGCCTGGTTGCGGCGTGCAGCATGCGGCGTCAGGCACAGCTATATGCCCTGTGCCAACGGTTTCGAGCCAGTCTGTGTGTCCAATATGGGTAGCAGGGTTTCAAGAAGTGCGAAGTGCCAGCCCTGTTGGCACTCTCGGGTGCGCCACTTTTGTGGGGCTCTGCTGTGGCACGGCTTTCCCGAGGGGGTGACAAGGCAGCAATGCGCGACACCGGGCCGACTGCCTGTATCGCTGGGCACAGGCCTTCTCGGACACTTGCAATACAGCAAGCCGGCGCGACGGCGCTGGCCAGCTGCTGCGCAGCACAGCAATCGCTCCGAAGTCCGTATGTAGTAGTAGGCAGTGCGCCGTAACGGAAGGGCTCTGCGCACAGGCTCTGTTGACTACGATCGACTGCAACAGTGTGAACAGGCGTCCGCGAGCGTCTATGGCTGGCGCTGGTCAGCCCGGGACGGGCCGGTACCATCAAAACCCACAAAAATCTCGCCCAGCTAGCGCGGCGCTGTCTTGCGCTGCCGTTGTGCAGCTCATTGGGTCGCCTCAAGCGCTTCTGATGATCAGCACTCCGGACACAGATGTGCTCATGTCTAAACGGGACTTGGAGCAGGCACGCTGCAGGGTGCCAGGGAGAGCAGAAGGCTGGCAATCCCAAAGACGCGTGCCTGTGCCCCACGACGGCCTCCCCAGCAGCAGTACGCTTGCGACACAGCCGGCCGGCCAATAGCTTACGTTCACGACGAACACACCCCGTTGGCTGCGGTGCTGGACCGGATTCTGGTGCGATCTCCGCCGAAAAAGTAAGACCTACGGCGCAGGCAGCAATCGATGCTGACGGGCCGCCATGTGGCGATTGCAGTCTCCACAGCGGTCGCCACCCGCGATAACTTGCCAGCGTGCCAGGCACTGATCAGTTCTTCCTTTCGCTGATCGTCCTTCCTGTTGATTATCTAATAACAGTCCGGTGGTACGGATCTGGCAGCAATTCAACCGTGCGATGACACGAGACTGTGAACGACAGAAACAAGCTGCACTACAGGCACAGCAGACCAAGTCTATCCCCATGGCATACATAGCACAGCCATCAACCACAATCAAGCAAGCCTGGCAAGACGGCGCCTCCGCAAACACTTGCAGATACTTGCCTGTTCTGGACTTCAGCAACAACAAAGGCAGCACATTCCGTGCTGTTATGGCATCTTAGACGATGCTCTGCTACAGCGTACATGCTACAGCTATGCTACACTACCCACACCAAAAGCCAGCATCACATCACAGGCACCGCCAATTGCGAGCCTGAGCGCGCATCTCTGGTTGAGTGTTGCCCGTCGATGTTTTGATGCCCTTGACCCTTTGGCCATCATCTGGTCATCAGCCACCGCCATGTCGTCTTGCAGTGGCCACCATATCTTGCAGCACATAAGCATACGCTACACACTATACGAGGTTCTGCAGCCATCCCCGCTACTGCTGTGGTACACCACCTGGGTTTTCGCTGCAACCAGCTGTCGCGCGTGCACCACCGCCAGCTGCTGCTGCCGGGACTGCTTCCTGCCGCCTTGTAACCGCAGCATGCCCCAGCTCAGCGTCACGCCTCCTGCTCCACCGGCAGGCCCAGCACCTGCGCAGGTCAAGTGTGCGGTGGGGCTACTGCTGCGCGCAGATGCTGCACGGCATGCCAACTCGAAGCTCATTGTGCGGCTGCTGGCGTGCTATGCAAGCAACACCGTCATGTCACACTGCGCATCTCTGCGCCGAGTGGCAGCATTGACTCAGCCACTGCATGCTTCTCGACGCATCAAAGCACAGTGTGAGTACATCAGTGCACCATGGGTGCCGTCCAGAAATCAGGGTCTCAATGTCGCGACACGGCCGGATGCAGCAGATAGCAGGCCAGACAGCAGGCCACAAGCAACCCAAATGTCTAGAGCATACGCTAAGGAATTGAAGCAGCCACACTTGGCATGCGTCTACCGCACAAACTATGCGTCAGCCACTTGACTGCCAAGTGATGCCCAGATTGCGATACTCTCAGCACCAAGGCACTGCACTTGAAGGGCTGGAGGCACCTGGAGACAGGGCAGCACCGCCTGGAGACGCGCTGCGGCGACGGGTCCCACCTCCGTTTCATACAGCGCCAGCGACATCAGCGCCTGGAGACAGCAGTGCAGTTGTGCAGTTGGGCTGATACCAGGAGTTTGAGGATGATACCAGGTGTTTGAGGACGGCTGGCACGATGCGCCGTTGCCAAGCAGGCTGCTGTGCCATGCTACTGGCTTTGCCCAGGACGTGCTGGTCAGCTGAAAGCACAGACACGTACAGTCCCCGGCTCAGCATCAGAGCATCGGAGATGTATGCTGCCTGAGAGCAGTCGCTGTCCCACATTTGCCTGGCAGTCCTCAAAACATGGCTCCAGTGCAAGCTATTCAGCCTGGAGTTGAGCTACGTACTAGTATTGGGACCACCGCCACGAACGAGACATGT
This sequence comes from Diplosphaera chodatii, assembly GCA_032358165.1. NCBI lineage: Eukaryota > Viridiplantae > Chlorophyta > Trebouxiophyceae > Prasiolales > Stichococcaceae > Diplosphaera > Diplosphaera chodatii. The sequence goes on along the minus strand of JAALGY010000036.1, from coordinate 1,540,282 downwards.
TTGATGGCAGGACTGCATGCTCCTGCACAGCCCGCCACGCTTGCAACTAGCACCCACCGAGTTGGCGGCCAGGCGCTGGATCCCGGCGTCGGTCACCCCGCAGTGCGCCAGGTTGAGCGAGCGCAGGTGGGGCAGGCGCCCCAGGTGCCGCACCGCCCCGTCGCCCACCCGGCAGTTCTGCGGCGCGGTGGAAAGAAAGGGGTCGGCCAGTAATGTTACCGAAGGGGCAGAGGTGAGGTCTACATAGGGCAGGCGCAGAAGGTGCCGCACTGCCCCGTCGCCTACCCTGCAGTTCTACGGGGAACATGCAGGGATACGTGAGCCAGCTGAACTTGCTGACGCACACTGTTGTGAATTACCACAGTTCAGTTGCACGATCCCAACCTGCAGCTCCCCTTTGTCCACATTGATACAAAGGCTGCGGCTGGCATGAGTGGCACAGGTGTGATGGGCCACAACCCTAGCGCACAGCAGCCACAGGCTGACATGGTGTGCAGCAAAAGAACCCACAGGCTTCCAGCGCAACCCAGGCAAACAGCTGATGGACTGCCTGTTGCGGTTGGGACAAACCATTGGCCTTTGCCCGGGTAGCTGCAAGAAGCAGTCAGCACAGCAGGGGCAGGCGAGCGCTGTCAAAGCAATGCCTTCAGGTGACAGGCGCAGGCTGGTCCCATGGCCGGCCCGCTGCATCGGCGTCTGCTATGGACTATCAAACTTATGCGAGCTTGCCCCCAAGTACCTGCGCCAGGCTGAGGCTGCGCAGCTGCGACAGGTCCTGCAGGCAGGCGACGCCCGTGTCGGTCACGCCGCCGCCGCACACCTCCAGCGACTGCAGCGCCTTCAGCTTCCTGCAGCCAGAGCAGCGGGCTCACTTTGTATATGCTGTTTTGAAACCCATGACATGACGATGCATGCGCTTGCTGGTGGGCGGGCATGAGCTGGCGCGGCAGTTGCACTTCAGATGAGCAGCAAAGCTCAGCAGAAGGCGCCCTCCGCACGACCGGCTGTGCCCGCAAGTGAAAGCTGGTCAGGACTGCACAGCTGGTAGCAGCGGTGGTCGCTTCCCCAGCGCCTTTGAAACGTAACACCACTGCCATTGCGAGACTGCACACGTGAGATGCGCGCCTCCGACGTTGCTGATGGGCGCGCTGAACAGTCCGACTCACTTTAGGGTAGTGTAAAGTACGAGCTCGCCAAATGCACACCTGAGGTGGGCGCAGCCGGCGTCGCTGATGCGGGCGCCAAACAGGTCGAGCGCGCGCAGCTTGACGAGCGAGGTGAGGTGCGCCAGGCCGTCGTCGGTGACGTGGCGGCTGTCCAGGTTGAGGTGCGTCAGCCCCGACAGCGCCGCCACCGCCTGCAGGCCCGCGTCGCTCACGCCTGCACAGCAGGGTTTTTTTATTGTTGTTCAAGGGTTTAGATGGTGTCCACCTAGCTTGATATAGCCGCCACCGCCTACGGGCCTTTGTCGCTGACACCTTATGCTGGAGCCTCAGCATTGATACGGGCCTGTAGGGCAAGTTCTTGCCCACAGCAACCATATGCCAGCTCCGTTGGGAGAGCTTGCGGATTCAGGCCTAAGTGGCTGCCCGGATGGCGTTGCAGCCAGCCCAGACTTTGTGGCAGCCAGACTTTGATCAAGACTGCCCCTTGCAGGCTGTTGGCACCCATGATCTGCTGAGACCGCACGCGCGGCATCCATCAGAGGCATGCAGTCGCTCTGATGGACGCAACGCACATGTGCGTCTGAGCAGGTACCTGTTCTCTACGGAAGCAACCAGCCGCAGAACAGTTATTGTGATGCAAAGCGGCCATGGGTTCAGAACAGCCCAAGGGATGCCTGAAGTCGGGCACGACTAGTTTGGCTGCCTGCCACAGGTGCACACAGGTGCTGCTGTGGGATCGGATCTGCTACTCAGCACCAGGCTGGAAGGCTCACTGGTGTAGGACAGGTCCAGGGAGGCGAGGCGCGTCAGGCGTGAGAGTCCCGCCAGCCCGCTGTCGCGCACCGCCGCGTTCTCGCTGAGGTTCAGCTGCTCCAGGGCCAGCAGGCCCGACAGGTGCGTCACCCCCCTGCATGGTCAGTCCCCCTGTGGTCAGCAGCAGTGCTGCAGCCGCGCTGCATGCAAGTTTGTGGCAGGCCCAGGCCCCCTGCAACTACGACACAGTCAGCTACGAAACAATCAATTACAAAACAGTTCGACCCCAACACCCGACTCAGCGACCCTGACATCCACGAAACAACCCTTGCAGCAACCGAGGTCAGCAGAAGCACACAAGGAGTCGGCGCCGCGCCTGTCGGTGGCGTGGCAGGAGTCGAGGTTGAGGGTGCGCAGGCTGGTGAGCCCCGCCAGCTGCGCGAGGGCGTCGTCGCCCACCCCGGAGTACGCCAGGTTCAGCTCCCGCAGCGCCGCCGCGCCCGCCAGGTGGGCGATGCCTGCGCCGCAGCCAGCACGGCAGGATGAGAGGCGAGCACCACTGGGCCGCGGGCACATGAGCGCTGGGCAAAGCAATGACACTGGCAGGGATTGCGAAGCTGTTTGCCGGCTGACCGGGGCTGTGATTGGACAACCGCGTTTCGCATATGCATCATGAGATCGTGCATACATGTTGCAGTGCAGCACACAAGGCGCCGTCAGGCAGGCTGACAATGTATGAAGCAACCTCGTGAGTTACGATGTTGCCACAGACACAGTCGCGTCTGCATGACAGCAACCTGCCCGGTGGCAGCTGACAGCAGGCGCGCATGACTTCAAGACACTGGTAGGACAACAGGTGTCTGCCATGGTGTTACACTACCTACATATCAGCACACATGCTCTAACCTCTTGCACGCACAAGCTATGAGTCGGCCGTGCAACACCCATCGGACTCCCCGCATGCGCGGGTGGTGCGGAGGCGCCAACCCAGCTTCAGCAGCCCCAGCACGGCCAGGGACAACGTTCGACGCCATCATGTCGTTTCGGGAGTCAATCTGCGAATCATGTATCCCACGCACCTGCGTTGGTGATGCGGGAGCACCACTCCAGGTTGAGCACCTCCAGCGACGCCAGGGGGGTGACCAGCGCCAGGCCGGCGTCCTTGACGGACGTGCCCGCCAGCCCCAGCCGCCGCAGCCGCGTCAGCGCCCCCAGCTTCAGCATCGCCCGGTTGGACGCCTGCAATGCAAAATGCTTGCTCAAGGACCACATTGCTGACATCTGCTTGCTCTGATGTTGCCCCAGCTACAGGACTGAGTTGCACGATGCCTGCACGTGACATGTCTTGAGCAACGCTTTGTTTGCCTCCAACGAACAGGCTCTGGAAGGCTTGCTAGAAGGATGTGACATGGCAGCAGCTTGACTGCAAGCAGCAGTGCACCGCCTGTACTTGGAAGGAGCAAAGCTCTGGATATCCCAGTGCTTGGCTTTCCAGTAGCAACCAGTGCACATCTATACGCACGACATGGCAGCTGGCTATGCAAGAAGGGAGTACCGTTCAGTGGTTAACCATGCGTGCATCAGCCTCAGAGGCAACAGATTTGCAGTCTGCCTTTGCTTCTGGTGTAACCTGCATGACTGTGGGCTTAAGATGCACATCCACCCACCAGCACGCAGTCACCCTCGGTGTGCAGGATGTTGGTGCAGCTGAAAAGTTGTTCAACAGAAGGCGCACCCGGGTGCGCGCCAGCTCCAGGCGGGTGAGGCGGGTGAGCGCCGCCAGCGCCGCCACATCCTCGCTGCCCACCGTGTGGCACCACCCCAGGTTCAGCGCCCGCAGCTGCTGCAGGCCTGCAGGGTGTAAGGGGAAAAGCAGTTCCAGTCTTGACACCGTGTGGCACCGCCCCAGGTTCAGCGCCCGCAGCTGCTGCAGCCCTGCGGCAGCGGGACATCAAGGTGCTTGCAGTGGCACTCCCTGCTGCGGTAACAGCTTGCCGGCAGGGCGGCAGCAGCCATGGTGCCAGCAGCTTGTGCAAGAAAACACAGCAGCAGGGGCTCGGGCTGCTGTGCTCCTCGCAACACAGCTGCTGGCACCCTTTTCTGCTGCGGGCAACTGGTGGAGTGTGCCGTTGTTCGAGGCTCAGGTTTTCACAGCTGGGAGGATCCGTGAGCCAGGCATCGTGCTGACATCTCCATTGGACTTGGATCGAAAGACTGTGACTGTGCAATCTGCACAGCAGATGCACAGCCGTACCTTGCAGGTACTGCATACCAGACGCGGCGCTGCACAGCTCCAGACTCAGCGACGTCAGCCGCGTCAGCCCTGCAGCCAACCGACCCACCATAGTCACTGCAACACGCCTCTTTGCCTCACTACAGCATCTGAGTCAATTGACGGCAGGCCCAGCCTGCTGGACAGGACGTGTGAGGATGTCACATGCACTGCTAGCATGCAGCGATGGCCAGTGCTTGGACTGGTGCGGCACTGGAGACGCACGGCATGCACGTACTGATGTACTCAGTGAAATGACAGAGAGGTGCACTCACCGGACAGGTAGCTGACGGTGGTGCGGGTGATGCCGTCGCAGCCCGCGAGGCTGAGTTGCTGCAGCTGCCGTAGGCCTGCACATCACGCAGCAGACTGCTGTCAGCGAACACCAAGCAGGGGCAACTGGTGTGCCGCAACTTTGTCACCACACGAATGGCTGCCGTGTTGTCGTGCACAATGCACAGAAGCATCCTGGGTCATCCCTGGCCAAGAGGGGCCGGCAGGCGTTCCTGCATGCAGGGCTCATGACTGCAGTGCCAAGCTGCCGCAACTCGGGACAACGTGACTGCATGTATGGCAACCACACAGTCGATCGCGCCTGCGCTGTAGCACCTTGGCTGTACTGCAGTTTGCCAGGATCTTGGTGCAGCTTCATGCAATCGCTCTCTGTATTCAGCCCCTGGCACGAGTGGCCTGATGCATACAGCACAGGTTCCTGTGCTGGACCTTGGAATCTAGAAACCTGGATGTTTTACAGCCGTGCCTGTGAGGTGCGCGGTGCCGGCGTCGGTGATGGTACACTTGTCAAGCAGCAGCGTGACCAGGCCGCGCTGGTTCGCCAGCTGCGCCAGCCCCGCGTCGCCCACCTGCGGGGATCGAGTTTCGATGCTGGACTGACTGTATGTATAGCTCATATTTGCATACGATGCTCGGAGCACCGGGGCGTTGCATGGTCGGGCAACGTGGCAATCTTTGTGGCTCATGTGCAGTGTGCACAGCTGGTCAGCAGCCTATCGTGGACATTTCGCACACGTAAGGCACACGCAGGCTTGGGACTTGCAGGATATGGTGACATGGTGGGGCGTTTTGAGCCTGGCGCAAGACCGCAGTTGCTATTGTTGCTGCTGCTGCTCCTGGGCGGTACTGCCGCAGGTCAGCTCACCCAGTCCGCACCAAGAAACGTAAGATCCTGAGATGCGTTGGCAGCATCAGGACCTTCGTCAACATGATGCTGACAGGGCGCAGCAAGGGTTGAGCAGCGGCAGGGGTGGCAGGTTTGAAGCTGTCCATCATCCCGAAACCCAGCCGAACCACCAGCAAACGAGAGTAGACACACACTCTACGACTTGTGCATGATGACAGGCGCTGTGTACCGACAGGACATCGACGGACGCATGTCGGAACCTTCAAAAACGCGCGCCAAGGCACTGGATCGACGCGCATGACCGCGCTGCACCCGGTATGACATGCCCCTGTGACGCTTCATACACAACATGACGTCTTCTTGCGCTCGAACAGCCCTCAGATGCTACTTCGGCAGCTGCAGGGAAAGTCTGTCGGGCGGATGCCTTATCATGTGTTTCAGGAACACCGGTCACCTTGGCGCAGCCGCGCAGGTCTGCGATCCGTAGATTTGCGCAGCCGAAGTCGGCCAGCCAGGCGCTGCGCATGCCGGGGTAGCCCTGCAGCCGCAGCTCGAAGACGCACAGCCCTCTGAAGCAGCTCGCTGTCGCGTCGCTCAGCGCCGCTGCGGCAATCAGCGCGTCCAGGACCAGCTGAGCCAGGTCAGGCGGCAGCCGCGCCAGCTGCGCGCCGTATACCCGCGGGTTGCAGGTGACGTTGGCCACGACTGCTTCGATGCACGCTCCCAGCAAAGACTCCCTGCTGGTCAGGAGCCTGCCCTCCGCGTTCGCCTTGCGATAGGCGGCGATGGCGCTGCCGATGCTGAGCTGCCGCAGCGGCGGTGGGCGTGCATTGGATGGCAGGGCCCTGCGTCGCGGGCTGCAGGAGACGACGGGCAGGGCATCACGCACTTTGGCGAAGATGGCCGGCGCCCATATGTCAAACAGCCTGTCCCTGAATGAGCTCATCTTGCACTACTGACGCTGATAACGATCTTCGTCCGCAAGCAGTCACTGTTTGACATGTTGCGGGGATAGGCATGCGAGTCAGCACTACTGTGCCCCCGTCTTCTCCGACACCGATGCTCAGGTCCCCTGAGGTCCAGAATCTGCTCATGCTGACTCACTAAATGGCCAAGTTGGGCTAGGCTGCTGGACATAGACTACTTACAATGTGCAGTGACAAGGTGCACTCCATGTTCTCTACTGGCCATCGTGCCCACGAAATTTGCGCTCGTATGCCACTCCCTCAGCAAGCTCACATGTCAGAAGAACCATCTATCCTGCGCCCGCCCGCAACGTTTTGTACAGTCTTTGCCGCTCACTCGACGTCTGCATCGCCAGACCCTGGTACAGCCTCGCCGCCAGCATGCGCCCAGTTGCCGCACTGCTCCCCGCCAATCTCCCCCCGGTGTGGAATGCTGATCAGCCCCACTTGACGATCGCAGACGCCCACGTCAGCCCGGCGCCAAAGCCCGCCATGGCAATCTGCACGCGCAGTCGGCAGGCCTAATGTGGCGTTTGAGAGTTGCCAGCACCTAGGCTGCATGACAGTTCACTCCACCCATGTGGGGTTGCACTGGCCCATCGAGGAGCCCGGGCAGTGCCGAGGCCACGCTGCCGCCATGCGCCGGCCCCCCAGCCGCCGCTGAGCTCGCCACGCACAGCACGCGACAGGAGACGCGGCATGCAGCAGCTCCGGTCTTGCCGCACCGTGTCGCCGGGGCGCACGCTGCCGCCGCGCACCGCCTCGTCCAGCGCGAGCGGGATGGAGGCGGCGCTGGTGTTGCCGTACTCCGCCAGGTTGCTGATCACCCGCTCCGGGGCCACCTGGAGACAGGGAACACACTGGAGACACACTGGAGACAGGGAGGAGCCTTTCGCGGCTCAGCTGGTCGAGTCAGCCTTTTGCCATGCCATGATCACCAAAGTATTCCTGGCACAGATTGGCTATGCAGATGCTGTGTGCCGCAGCATGATGCACAACACATCTGCTCTCCAGACATGCAGTTCGAAAACGCCAAAAAGCGCGGAGCACGCCCTGCCCTGAGCTACTGCACCGCCAATGTGTCTGAGGCCCTGGCCGCCAGCATACGTGGTCAGGACATCCAGCTTGCTGTCGATTAGACCCACCTTCAGCCGCTGCGACGCCGAGTCCAGGATGCGCTGGTTCGCCTGGTGCAGCAGCAGCCAGTCGATGGCATCGATGCCGAGCTGCGCGTCGTGCAGGGCCGCCTCCACCACCTGCAAGGGTGTCCAGCGTTCAGCATCAATCCAGATACCGAGTGTTGCTCCACATTTGCACATGAGCGGCACACTGCAGCTGCTGTAGCTGGCCAGCGAGTCACCTTGGCCAGGCGTTGACATGTGCAGCAACACAGCAACCGCCAACAGGCTGCATGTTCAAGCCAGGCAGCCCTGTGCAGGTTGTGCAGGTTGTAGGACAGACTGTCGAACAACTCACTGTCGGCACCGCCCGCACGGCGAACTTGAACACCTCGCCGCCGTTCATGAACAGGTTCGCATACGCGCCCATCTGTGACGCGTCCTCCTCGCTGCCAAGTGCCTGCCCACCACAACAGGTTCAGGGGTCCAGGCCAGAGTATGGTACAGGTTAGCAAAGCATTCCCTGTTCCCATGCAGCGGTCAGCGGTGAGTGCGTGATGCCGGTCCGGTGAAGTGCCCAGGGCGATTCAGCTGTGTGAGTACCCTGACCTTGATGGACTCCGAGGCTGCGCGGAAGGGGGCGTTGAGGTGGCGCATGCCGCCGCCGTCGCTGGCCATCTTGTGCCCCAGCAGCGAGCAGTCGGCGCCCTGCGCTGACGCCTGCATCACGACCGCGCCGCAGCCGTCGCCAAACAGGATGCAGGTGCCTGCAGCCACGAAAGTCACGTCAATGGCTCGCTTGCTCTTCGTTTCTGCATATGCGTGGATGCTGTAAGCCTGATGTGCTGCCGTTGCATTGACCGCGAGGTGAACAACGCCCGCACGAAATAAGCAGCGACGTGCAGCCAGCACCAGGCCCACCTCTGTCGCGCCAGTCCACGTAGCGGGACAGCGCGTCCGCGCCGATGACCAGCACGGTGCTGTAGCTGCCGCCGCGCACGAACTGCGCCGCGGTGACCAGCCCCACCACGAAGCCGGAGCACGCCGCCGTGAGGTCAAAGGCGATGGCCCGGTTGGCGCCGATGATGCTCTGCACCTGCTCATTGCACGCACAGGACCTGTGGTGACAAGGCTCTGCATGTCTGGCGAGCGCTACGAACTGATGGCCTGCTAATGACATCCTGTGCTGAGCAGCCTTTGCTGATAGGGAGGTGCCTCGGTCGTGTCAAGGGGTGGCATGCGCACATGGCAGGCGCTGCCGAAGAGGTCGTCCGGCGTGGACGTGGACAGCAGCACCATGTCAATGTCGTCTGCCGTCACGCCGGCCATCTCCATGGCTCTGAGTGACGCCGCCGCTGCATGGGAGCTGAGGCTCTCGCCCGCCGCCATCACATGCCGCCGCCGGATGCCTAGTGGACAACATTCAGCAGGACGTCTAGACCAAATTTCAGGTTGGGTGCGCAGTTGGGCCTGCTATCGATCAGAAAAGGCGCTGACTCGATTGCATGCAGATCGTGTGCCGCATAACACCGCATGTACCTGTCCTGGTCGCGATCCACTCGTCATTGGTCTCCACCAGCTTCTCGAGGTCGCTGTTGGTGAGCACCGCCTCCGGCACGCTGCTGCCGCTGCCTGTGATCCTGCAGCCCCGCTGCCCGGCTGCTGCTGCAGCTGTTGTGACACATTGCCGCCGCTGGCTGCCACCTCTGATGCCTGTGGCTGCCAACCGAGGCCTGCTGCCTTCAAAGCACGCATGCATGCAACCAAGCGACTGTGCTGGAGCTGTCATCATAGTGACGACTCTGCGCAGCCCAAGGCCTGCCAGCAGGCAGCACACTCGCTACAGATCAAGCCTGTTTTCTGGACCTCGGCTGCATGCAAACGCACGACGGGGTCCCCAGAGTCGCAGCTGCGGATCGTAGGCAGCTGTATATTACAGCAAAGATGTTACACTGATATGACAGGGCTAGTTATTAGTTATGTGTGCTGCAAATGATGGCCATTGGGCGCCAGGCCGTGCTCACCGCTGAGCCAAGCCTGCTCCAGGGTGGGCTTCGGTTGCATTACTAATTACGGCCCATGCAGCAAGTTTTGGGGGCCCCGGTGTCCTGTAACCTGGTGTGCACAGCTTCATGAACGTGTACTGCGTACCGCCATCAGTCGCAAGAAGGAGAAGAACATCTGTGCTGTACCTGCGATCGATGACCAGTAGTGCAGGGGATGAAAACTGCGCCCTCAGGCGAGGGCTTTGTGAATGATGCTGGGTTGCAGAACGGCACCCCAGACACATAAGCTTCTGCATGTTGAGGTCCAGCAACTGAACAGCAGCACCTGAGTTGTCAGCAAACAGCGCTTTACGCCGGTTTTACCAGCTGCAGATGAAATTGAAAAGGAAGGCCCAGCTGCGCACGAAGTCTCAGGCCCCAAAAGGCAAGCAGCCGACTAAGAAGCAGGTCAGACGTCGAACAATGCAGCTGGTGATCAGCGTTGGTCCTCAACACCGTGTTGCACCCTCATTCATGGCCAACCATCTCTGGGTTCTGGCAACGAGTTGATCAACCGCCGTGTGGCCTGCCGGCCAGGCGAGGTATACAAGTCACACTGCGGCTGCATACGCCCCAGGTTCACGTGCTGGCGGTGAAGAACGCGGGCGGCAAGCGCACCGGCAAGAGCGCCCGCAAGGACGCCCGAGCGGCGCAGCGGGCGGCGGCGGCTGCCGACCGAGCGGCAACAGGTACCAACTGCGTTTCGACGCTGTCAGATGATCGTCAGAAACAAGCTGGTCGTGTCACCATACAAAGCGGCACATGCACCCCGGCTCAACGTACGGTGCAAGCACTGCACTTGTTTCCTGCAGGCTCTGCACCATGGAACAACAGCATTAGGCATGTGTACGTGCATGTACCGATGCAGAGCCCAAGCCGGACGAGGCGATGTCAGACGCGCCGAAGCTGCGAAAGGCGAAGGGTGGCAAGCGGAAGAAGCAGCCGGGCGCAGCCGCCGCAGCACCACGGGGTGCTGGCGACCAGCCCGAGCTCGCAGCCGCAGAAGCCATGCAGCAATGACCTGCCACGCTGCGGGTGGGCAGGACAACAGCAGACGCTGGGCACCAGCTGCAGCTGGCAACTGGTCACATGCATCTGTAGCCTCGCCCGGAGTCGCTGTTTTGCCGGCGCAGCAGTGGCGGCCCTAAGTGGGGCACGGCAGGCGCGGCAGAGGCCAGCCTACGGTGTCTAGCGGCTGATGCGCAGCAGACCTGGCTCGGCAGCGGCCAGCACCTGCAGCTGCGCTGATGGCTGCTGAAAGGGCAGCGGATGCACATGAGCGCAAAGCAGTGGCTTCACGGCCACCAGGCGTCGCAGGCATGGCCGGGGCGGCTGCGCCTGCAGCAGAGCCGGCGGCCACAGCAGCGGCGGAGGCATTTCAGCGTCCCGGCTGGGGCGCGGCAGTGGCAGACGCGGCGCAGGCGGCACTCGCGGCACTGCCGCCCACCGGCAAGCCGCAGCCGCACGAGCACACCGTCATGGCGGCGGTCCTCATCAGCAGCGGGGATGCTCCGCAGTCTCAGAAGCCGCCTCCCAGCGGCGCGTCTGCCCATGCAGGTGCTGCTGGAAGATGATGCCTGACGCCTGCAGTCAGCCTGCTCAGTTACAGGGCTCAGTTACAGGGCTGCCTAGCAGGGCCAAAGGCTTTGGCAGTGCCGTCCTGCCTGAATGTGATGTGACTGTGAGCATGCACCAGCATTGCTGACACCTGTCGAACTCTCATCTTCCACCCACCCGAATGCAGGCGCATTTGTGCAGCCAACCCTGCACGTGGTGGCCATCGGCACAGGGACCAAGTGTTTGGCAGGCGAGGCGCGCAGCCCCAGGGGCGACCTGCTGAACGACTCGCACGCCGAGGCGAGTCGCGCGTCCAGCTTTGGCTGGACGCTTGGCAGTTGCTACAAAAGACTGTGGCCTCAAGTGCAAGGCACGTTTGCCGTCTGTCGTGGTCGACCCTGGCTGCTCATCCTTGGCAGGTCCTAGCAAAGCGCGCCTTTCAGCGGTGGCTGGCAGCAGAGATCGCCGTCGCGTTTGCAGCGGAGCTCGCAGCCGACCGGCCTGCCGCAGCAGCCCACTGTGCAGTCGCGCCCGTGGCGGGCGGCGGCACAGGCTGCACCGGTGCCGCGGGCGCTGCTGCGGCGGGTGGCAGCGCCTGGCTGGAGTGCGCGCGGCCCAGGGAGTGTCAGCCGCGGCCCGGCGTCGCGCTGCACATGTACGTGAGCCAGCCACCCTGTGGCGACGCCAGCATCTTTGCGCCCTGCGCTGCCCAGCAGAGGTCCGGCAGCAGCGACGGCAGCGCTGGCAGCTGCAGCAGAGTGGCAAATGAAGCTCACGGCAGCAACAGCGTGTCCGCGACTGCAGCCTCATGCAGCGGGGCCTCCAGGCAGCCTGGTCGCACAGGCGCCAAGCCGCTGGTGCTGCAGGGTGGCGTTGGCGGCGCAGTGGTGGGAGTGCCGGTGGCCGGAGACGTGGAGTCTGTCGACGCAGCGCAGGTGTGCGCTGATGTGGCAAAGCGCTGCCGGGCTGCTGATCGTGCCAAAGTCCAGGTGCTGCAAGGTCCTGCAGCATGCCATCCGAGCATCGACCACGACACCCGCACGACAGGGGCTGTTCCCACAGTCCTGAGGTCTACAATGGTCACCAGTTTGCTATGCCTCCAGGCGGTGGGCATCACTCGGCGGAAGCCCGGGAGAGGCGCCCCGACCCTGTCGATGAGCTGCTCCGACAAGCTCGCGCGCTGGCAGTGCCTCGGCCTCCAGGTGCAGAAGCTGTACACACCATGTGGTTTCATCTCTTGCCCCCATGTTGGTCGCACAAAGTAGTGCCCGTTCAAGGCCTCTTGACTGCAGGGTGCTGCACTCCTGCTGCAGGGTGCGCTGCTGTCGCAATTCCTGCCGCAGCCGCTGCGGCTGGCCAGCGTCACAGTATCGCTGCCCGCCGCCGCCGCCGCCATGACTCAGAGCGCTGCAGCTGCACCGGCAGGCGGGCACACCGCTGCGCAGGCCGCTGCGGTGCTCCAGGCTGTGCGGCGGGCGCTGCAGGACCGCGTCGCTGCCGCCCTGCTTGCGCTCAGCGGGCCGTACTGCAGTCATGACTCGGCACCGCTGGCGGTGCATGTGGTTCCGGCAGCGCCGCCGGCGCTCGGGCTGCAGCCGACGCCCGGTCGCCAGTCCCCATCAGGTGGCGCCCAGCGGCTGCCACGGCATGAGGACCTCGTGGTCATGGCCTGCTGGAATCGCTGCAAAGCTGTCGTCATGCTTTGGCAAGGGTTCGGCCAGCAGTGGCTGGTGTTCTGCGCCGTGTGGCGTCGGCCAACCACTTGACCCAGCAGCCTCAAGGTGCACTTACCCCATCCACTGCCACGATCTGCGATGCAGGGGCCGCTGTGAACTGGAGCGCGCCACCCAGCGCTGCCATAGGCCCTGTAGCATCCATGGCCGGCTCCACCGCAGCCGGCTGCAGCCGGGCAGCCAACAGCGAGCCTGGGGGTGGCATTGGGCGCTGCAGCACCCCCTGCAGCGGCTTCCTGGGGCAGGTCTCCGCTGGTGGCAGCAGGGGCGGCGGAAGCAGCTGCCCAGGCTGGCATGAAGCAACCCAGGTGCTGCCTCCTGCTGCCAACATCACCTCTTTGACCATTGGTGGACGCTCCTATGGCTTGCTTCCTGTGCAGCGCTGCATCAAGGCAGCAGCCGTCAGGCGCATCAGCCCGAGCCATTTCCGCATGGGCCCATGCATGCGCAACAGTTGGTGCTAAAAACAGCAAAACCCGCTCATATGCTGCAGGGCGGCAGCGGCCTCAGGCTGGGCGCCGCCAGGCGCGCGGTGCCGCCCCCGGCCACACAGTCCAGCCTGTGCAAGCGGGCGGCCCTGGGGCGATACCTGGAGCTGCTGCAGCTGCGGGAGCGCGTGCTGCGGCCAGCGCCCGCCGATCCGGCCGATGACATACAGGAGGACCAGTTGCCGCCCTCCTTGCAAGGCGCTGGCCTGTCGTACTGCGCCCACAAGGCAGCAGCGGGCCGCCCCGGCGGCAGCTATGTGAGCGCCTGGCAGCGGCTGCGGTCGCAGCCCGGCGGCGTGTTTGCGCGCTGGATCGACAAGCCGGCGGCCCTGGAGCACTTCTGCATCGGGCAACCAACGTGACGAGGTTTCCGGAAGGGCGTGCTTGTTTGCCTGGGCTTGTCCAGTCACCGCCCAGCCGATTAAACCTCTCGACAGTGAGTGTTCGTGTGTATGTTGTCAATCATCACGGGCTTCTCTGAGTGACGATGCTTGACAGAGTGGCTGATACAGCTGCAGCAGCCTCTCCGTTCTCGAGGTCCACGTTTCAGGCCCCACACAGAATCTGCACCAGTCCTGACGTTCTTGGAGTAGCCGCAGATGCAGAGATCCATCGCAACATACCACCACCCGAGCGTACCACGACACGCACAACCACGCATTGCACTCGCTCCCATTCCCACACCTTGACAGGAAGCTAGTGCTGCTGCAGTTGTAAGCAGAGCACCTAGGGCAACATCATTGCTTCTGTACGCAGTGGTATTCGACATTTTGACGGTGCAGCGCTCTGGCGCAGTGACTCGGCCCCAGCCCAGCTTGGCATCGGTTTGAAGCTCCAAGTATGTCTCTGCTGCGGCACGCCCTACGTGCGGGTCGTGGCGGGTTGCATGTGGCAGCCTGCAGGCTAGCTGCAGCGGAGGCTACACCTGCCCTTGCAACGCTCGGCAGCGTATCAAGCAGCGTGGCCACACCACTGGGGCCTGTTGCAGTGACTCACGCCTCTGTTGCGATCGCTTTCACGCAGCTGCGCACCTTCGCTGCCAAGCCAGCGCTCCAGGAGGTGATCCATCCAGATCCAGATTCTCTTGTGTGATATTAGCAGGCGTGAGCACTGTGCGTGCAGCTTCATATAGTAGTCCTACACATGAGCATAGCTTGCCGCATGCCTGCACCGCCAATGCTGAAGGCTTGGGCCGGTGGCACCAGGATAAGACGCCTTATGTAAACCCGCCCCGCAGGAGGCGCAAGCGACTCAGGCTGCGCACCAAGCCGCGCACCAGCCTCAGGACGCCGCCGCCGCGTCTGACAGCGGCGGCGACGACGGCGGCGCCGCGAAGCAGGCGGTGCACGATGTGGCGGCCCGCATGCAGGCGGTCTACGCCTCTGAAGACGCCGCGAAGGCCGGCGGCAGCACCGCCGGCAACATCGCCAAGCCCGGCGAGGAGAAGGAGGCGCCCGGTGGCGTGCAGCACACGGACACGACCCCTGAGCAGCCTCAGCCAACTACGTCCAGCTACTGGCTGTTCCAGCCGATCTACTCCAAGGTCCGCCGATGCTCACGTGGCTCCGCACCCCAGAGTCGCAGGCTGGCAGGCTGTTACTGGAGCGATGGGCGCAGCACAGCAGGAAATTTCTCCACTAATCCATCAGCGCCACAAGTCCAGCAGTCAGTTACACCGTGCTGTGTCTTGCGCTGCAGGAGTACATGGAACGCATCGCGCCTCGGCACCTGCCTCCGCAGAACGTACGCTGCTCACATGCCAGGGGTTGCTGCTTTGTCAGGAGCCTGCCACATGTGCAGCAGCAAGTGCACCATGCCGTTCCGCCCCATCTGTGGCGCCGCAGCATGTACAGCATGACGATGGTGCTGCCAGAGACCTGTCGCACTTACCTGTCGGCGTCACCTCTTCACAGATCCGGGAGAAGTTGGCTCTGTTTGGCGTCAGCGTCATGCGCACGGTCTTCGACCGTGTCACCAGGTGAGCACCGGCGGTCGGCAACGCATTTGCACATGACACGCCACAAGTCCTCACCTACTGGCGGCGTCTGTCTGCCGGTCACTGCGCTTGCATCCGGCACTGAGACCCGCTTGAGTACCGCACAGCTCGTGCCTTGGGCAAGCGGCGCGCTGTGCATGACGCTGGACCGCTCTGCGGCATGAGCCTGACCCACCCTGCATGCAGGTACGGCCACAACATGGACGAGAAGCAGTGGCTGCGCCGCATCCTGTACCTGGAGACCATCGCGGGTGCGCCCGTGGCAGCTTGGAGCTCAGCCTTGCTATTGCAAACCATGCCGCAAAGCTGACCTGATGCATCTGCGGCATGCGCCGGCAACAGCAGGCTGCACGCGCGACACCCTGTTTTTAAGTCGAAACCCTAAATGCAGTGCAATGGACCACCAAACTGGGCAATGCCGCTACAGGGGTGCCGGGCATGGTGGCGGGCATGCTGCGCCACCTGCACTCGCTGCGCCGCATGGAGCGCGACCACGGCTGGATCCACACCATGCTGGAGGAGGCGGAGAACGAGCGCATGTGAGGGTCCCCCCGCACCCCTATGTAAATAGCTGGCCATTCGGGTTGGGGTGCGGAGCGCGACAGCGCGCGGCTGGAACCCAACCGTGCTGGAGGAGGCAGGGAACGAGCGCATGTGCGCGGTCTCAGCCTCCATGAGCTGTGCGCCCGTGCCGTGTCAGCAAGGTTCAGGGTGTAGTGTATGTCAGCAGGACTGTGTTCACCGGCAGCCGATGTTGGTGACCTGTGGCAGTCCTGCGGTGTTCTGAGCATCCGTCCATGCTGTGGCACGGGCTGCAGTTGAGGCAGCGCAGGGTGACCAGTGCCCAGCTCAGCGTTCAGCGGCGAGGGTGAGCCGACAGAACTGCTGTCGCGCGCAGGCACCTGCTCACGTTCATGACCCTGCGGCAGCCGGGGGCGCTGTTCCGGCTGTTCGTGCTGCTGGGGCAGGTATGACCAGCGGGGCTTTGCACGCACAGTCGATTCAGCAGTTGAATATCAGTGGCCTGCATCTGACCTGGTCGAAAGCAGCGTGAAGCACTCGCAGCGGTGCAGGGCTGGATCTAGGCTGACCGGGCTGCGCACTGCTGCAGGGCATCTTCTTCAACATGTACTTCGTGACGTACCTGCTGGCGCCCAAGTACTGCCACAGCTTCGTGGGCTACCTGGAGGTGGGCTGACTTTAGGGCTCCCAGCCCACCAGCGCCACACTTTTACCAGTCTTGCAGGCTGCAGAGCAAGTTGCAAGTGCTTGCAAGTGCTGTACTCGTGCCGCTTGCCAGCCTCGCCTGCCTCCAGCCCATGCTGTCCCGCCAGCCTGATCCCGAAGGACAGCAAGCAGACATGAAGCCTGCACCCCGCCTCACTGCATGACGGATGACATGGTCTCACAGGAGGAGGCGGTGAAGACATACACACGCGCCATTGAAGATCTGGATGCCGGCAAGCTGCCCGAGTGGAGCACGCTGCCGGTGAGTTGCGGTGTCAGGGTTCAGAACCCTTCTGAGGACCAGACATACAGGCCAGACTGAGGTGTCAGGTCCCAGAGCCAGCGCTGCCTGCTTGACGGCAGGCTGCTGGGATGTGGGTGGTGGTGTTCTGATCACGCTGCTGGTGTGTGGCAGCCCTGCGTGCACAACTTCATTTTACACTTCAGAAGCGTTGGGTGCACTATCTAGGCGCCGGACGTCGCCAAGCGCTACTGGGGGCTGTCGGAGAATGCGGGCATGCGGGAGCTGCTGCTGGCCGTGCGCGCCGATGAAGCAGGTGACCGATGAGGTGTAGCAGTGCCTGTGCCGGCCCACTGGAGTAACATGTCTTTTACTCTCCTTGTTGCCAACAACACTGGGAAAGCACGCGCGCATGTCAGCCACAGCATGCAATGGTGTCCGTGAGGGTTTCAGCTTTTGCTGCTGAGCTGCCTGGATCATGGCTGGCGAATGAGCCAGCACAGGAACCAGTGCAGTGCTGAAGCATGCATGCAACACCCATGTGCATGCATGCTCCAGATGATGGCATGCACCTGTTTCGCCTTATTGACACACATGTGCAGCACGGTGGCTTCAGTAGTGTGCACTGTTAAGGAGTTGTGGCGCAAAGTCCTGCTGATCCGTGTGCACTGGCAAACGCAGGCCACTCGCACGTCAACCATGTGCTGGCGCAGCTACCGGCCGATGCCGACAACCCCTTCGAGAAGGGCAGCCATGCTGTACCATAGGGTTCAGGTGTTGCAAGGCGGCCTGCGTGGCCGTGAGCATATGCATGGGGATTCAAGCCGAGGGCCAGGCCACTCTGGTTTGAGGCGTTTGTAGGGCAGCGCCAGGCTTCAGCAACCTTGGCATCCTACAGCACACCAGATGAGACTTCTGTAGGGTGTATGCTCACCCACTCAAAAGCTTCAGCAGCTTGTTTGCTGTAGTCAGAGGCACAGGGCCTGGATGGTTGTAGGAATGGCAAGAGTTGTGGTTGAGCCGGCATGTGTGGCGCTTGTTCGGGTTCTGTGCCGATATGGATCGTATTTAGGCGGCGATCTGGTAGCATTGCTTCTTCAGTATCGGAATGCATTTCAGGTAAACCTTACTGGTGTATGACTTCTGCTGAAGCACCCACTCAACATCCTGGTAACACCACACCGCTGGATGCGCGCCAGCCCAAACTGATATCTGTGTTGCAGCACAAGTTGCGAGAAAGCAGGAAAGCAGTGCTCTCCCAGGCTGTATGCGCTGAAGGAGATTGCAACCACTTTCAGAAGCGAGCGGTGCGCAGAAAGCAGAACCCAGTCGAGAAAACACAACGTGAATGCTGATAACTCGATGTCATCTTGTTCGCATGCGAATGCTGCAGGTTCGTTTGCAGACCGTCCCTTCGTACCTTGAGCATGCAGCCTTCAAAGGCTTCTGTAAGTTCTTCGGCATTTCACCCTCTCATTCAATGCCAAGCCGATCTTGTGTTCACCCCCCAAGTCCCTGTTGCATTCGTTTGTACTTGATATATCTTCGGCTTCGCCCGCATATGTGCACCCACAGGTGGCTCACTGCTTGCCACCGCCGCCGTCCGTCGTGCTGCCCTTTGCAGACGCCCAAAAACTCTGCAGTCCCCGTGAAACCAGGAGGGGCAGGCCCGCCTCTCACTGCCACCAGTGCCAAAACTGCTGCAGTTTACTTCAGAAGCCAGCGCCCGCCGGCCGCTCAGCTGCGGGTTCACGCGCCGCCGCCGCAGCCGCCGCCCAGCACTCACCCCGCGCCTCCGCCGCCGCCGGACTGCCGCCGCTGCAAACACCAGCGCCGGTGCTGCCAGACGGCTCCCCACGGGTCGCTGCAGCCGCTGCGGTGGCGGCTGGCTGGTCTGTCTTGGAGACCCCGCATATAGGTTGGGGCTCCTCTTCCGCGCTTCATGCGCCGCCGCCGCCGCCGCCGGCGGCTGCATCAGTGGCGCCGCCGCCGCGGCCGCCACTGGCAGGGTGCTCGACGCCGAAGCTGCCGCGCTGGCGGGCGGCGGGGCTGTCGAGCACGCCGTGCGGCGCGGCGGACAGCGCCTCGGCCAGCAGCCGGGCGCCCGACAGCAGCGCGCGGCCGCTGCCGCTGTGCAGCTGGCGGCCGCCGCCGCCGCCGCCACTGCCCTCTCTGCTGCCGAACAGGTCCACGACGGCGGCTGCGCGACAGCAGAAAGGCAGTTTCATGTGTGTGCGCCGCACCAGCGTGGCACCAGCCCTGATGCGGATTGCGCATGGGCGCTGGCACGCCAAGCCGGTACGCAGATGTGGTGCAGACCGCCCGCTGCTGGACCACCTGCAGGTGCCTTGCATTGAGCTCCTGCGCATGATGCGAAAATGCATGTTTGCTCCAGGGCAGTCGCCCAGCATGCGAAACATGTTCACCTGCTTGAGGCGGGGGGATAGCCTCTGGCGGCGGCAGCGGGTGCAGGAACGGGCCCCGGTTGCTGGTGATGTCCCACTCGATGAATGCCGGCAGCGGCTGCACCTAAGGTATGAGATCACGACAGACAGTCAGTCCCTGTTGATATGCACAGCAGCATGATTAGACCCGGTCCCGCTTGCTGACGGACCACATTCACGCCACGCAACTCTCTGCACCCTGCCCAGCCTGCGCAGAGTGTTGCCACGTGCAAACTGCACCTTCATGCCGAACACGGAGCCTTGGCAGCGACACAAGAATGGAGGAGCTTGACCGAAACTATTCCGGGACAAGGTGGGGCGCACCTCAGCTGGCGGCTCCTCCGCCGCCGGTGCCACCAGCCCCAGCTCCTCCGCACGCCGCTGCATCCGAACCGCTTCCCGCCGCCGGAGCGCCTCCCGCTCAGCGGCGCCGCGGCTCGCCCTCGCCCTGTATTGCTGCTGCAGTCGCTGCCATCTGGAGGCGCCTGCGGGCGCCGGTGCTTCCCCTGCCGCAGCCTCCGCGGCTGCCTCCCGGACCGCCGGCGGAGCTGCCGCGCCTGCGGAGGCCGCCGCGGCGGCCGCCGCCGCTGGCGCGGGGCCTGCACCGGCCGGCGGCTGCTCTGGGTGCTGCCTGTCCGATGCCGGGGCCTCAGCGGCATCTGCGGCTGGCTTCTCCACCGCCGCTGGCAGCTGCACCTGCGGCGCTTTGGGTCCCGAGAGTCCCGTCGTCGCCGCCTCCGGGCACAGCTTGTGGGCGTAGCTGACCTGCATGCACGCCATATCCTGTCAGACGCTGCCGTGTGAACTGCTGACACGTGCCCAGCATGCAGCCCGCCAATGGCTTTCCGTTCGTCCCGTCGCACCCAACTGCTGAGGCCCCGTTGAGTCGCCAGACGGATGGGTGATTACACAAAAAATGAATGCTGATGATGATTCCAGCAGGGGGCGGCACCTCGTTGTCCGGCATGATCACGACAAAGGGCAGCTGCTGCAGCTTGGCGCGCTGCTGCGCCGCCTGCTGTTCCCGCTCCAGGTCGGCCCGCGACCGCCGGACCACCGGCCCTGCAGCGATGTGAGGCATTGTGTGGGGGCGCCTGTGCTTCCGGCACCCAGCCGGGCCGGCGTTACTTGCATGCATGCATCCGGGTCTGCTCCCGTGGAGCGCCGCTGCGACGCTGTGGACACTGGCTCCACTGCGGTGGTCAAAGTGCATGTCAGCATATTATGCACCGGGGCAGATTGTGTGATTCCAGATGCCTACGGAGCACACCTCCGGCGCCGCCGCCGGCGGCGGCCCACCGCCGGCCCCGCAGGCAGACGCACGCCATGGTGACGATGGCGATGATGAGGCCGGACAGCAGCCCTGGGGTGCCAGGCGCAGAAAAAAGCGTCAGGTGGTGGGTTTGGCGCAGCCGCGCAGAAATAGTCTGGGGCGCTGCACAGAGAGCATAACACCGGTGCGGGCAGTGCATGCGCCGACCAACTGGGCGTGCGTGCAGCCGAATGACCGCACATACCTGCGAGAACTGCCAGCTGGTTCGTCGTATTGACTGACTTGCGGCCGTCGTCCTGCAGCAGCGCACGCCTGGGCAGCATCGACCAGCGTGCATCTGGCAAATCCGCTGCAACCAAGGGCAGCGCCGCAGCGGCCGCCGTGAGGTGCATCAAGCGTACGCAGATGCTGCGGTGCCCCTGCAGCCGGTCATGGGAGTTCAGAATCGGCGCAGTGCCGGGGTGCTGACTTGTCACACTGGCAGCATATTTCGAGTGCAGGGCGGCCAGCAGCCATTGCAACCCACCGGCATGGTTGGGGCCTGGAGACAACGCCAATTAGAATTGTTAGCGTCCGTCCGCTTGTGGCTGCGCCCTGCGACAGAGTACAATTTTGAGAGTTTGGTCGCCTGCGCTTGTCCTGCCTATCCGGCAAACGCAGCACAACACAGGTCCGCACCTGTGGCGCCCCTCAAAACGGTCGGAGCAGTCTGCACTACGCCCTTTTGCCGTCGGACGCGCAGCAAAACAGCTGCTGGTGCCTGGACTGCAGCCTATCTGGGTGGCATCGGAGCCGTGAGTGGGTGCCCCTCAGCAGCGGCTGGACAATGCGGATGCAACAGATAGCAGCTGGCTGCCTTTATCAAGTTTTGAGGGTTGGGGCGAATGCTGATGCAGAACGGCAACTGTAATGTGACGCGTGGGTTTGATGCGATGAGTGCATCGTACCGGGCACTGACGATCAGAGAGGGCGCCCTGGGGCCCTTTGCAAGTATCTCATGAAATCACACCATGTTGACAAGCCGCTGGTAGTTTCGTAACGGACGTTTACCGTGATGATGCAAAACCCAAGCACAAGCTGTGCAGCAGTAATCCAACTTACCGATATGCAGCAACAAGTGCTGGTGGCAGCACCCGGCTGAACCTCAACATCGGCAAAGCATCAAATTCGCAGGGACACTTGCAACATCAGTTCGAGCAAACAATACTTCCACACAATCCTGAGCTGCCAAGCGGACTTCCGTAGGCAAAGTCGTGTTCCATCTAGAGGTGGCAACGGCACTCTCCTTCTCCTGAAAAGAAAGCCCCCTTCTGTCCCCGCTGCCAGCTAGGCCGGTCGGCCGCTGCCCGCCGCCGCTTCCGCCGCCGTGCTCAGCCGGGACGCCCTGCAGCAGGAACCCATGCATGCATGTGACGCTGGGTGCACTGTACTGGCACCGCAGCGCCCAGGCACTGTGTGTGCCGCCCTTTGCACATGCGCACTTCATGCCGCGTAAAGCAGGCGGTCGGGCTGTCGCATGCAGCATGCCGGACCGCACGCACACACCACCGCCTGCGGAGGCCACGCAGGAGTCTTGATGCACTTGAACATGCGCCGGACCTGGGGGGCGCTGACGTGGCGTGGAGGGAGGGCCGCCAGGCGACGCCGTGGCGCCACACCTCGGCGAGGCCCATGCTGGCAGACCGCCTGGTGCTTCCTGCTTCCGTGGCGCCCCCGCCGCCGCCGCCGCCCGCCGGCTCGCCGGGCGCAGACCCGTCCGCCGACCGGAAGCTGGAAGCGCGCCACAGGCGGCCGCCGCCGCCCGCGCGCGCCAGCAGCGCCGCCTCTGCATGCGCCACCGCCGCTGGGGGGGGGCACGAAACCGCGCCGACAGGTCAGCAGCTGCCAGGGTGCGCAGCCGGTGAGCAGCATGCGACCTATGCAGGGCTTGTTGACAGTGCAGCCGCCCGCAGCAACCTGTCAAGGCCCGTGCCACATCTGCAGCAAGCCAACCCGCCTATTCAAAAAAGAAGGAACAGAGATGTAGCCCTATCCTGCGCAGTTTTGAAAACCGGGGTGGTGTTGTGCGGCACCTGCTCGGGAGGCGCCGGTGAGGTCGGGCGGCGGCGGCGGCGGGTGCAGGATGGGCCCCCCGCCGCTGGACACGTCCCACTCGATGAACGCCGGCATGAGGCGCACCTGCGCGATGCAGTGGAAGTGTGTCAGACGGGAGATGCACGACCTCTGACATGCTTCGCAAACATTGGGAAAGGCACGGGCAAATCGGCACTCCATGCCAGCTGCCCGCTGTCCCATGCCGCTGGGCAGTCGACAGCGCAACCCGCAGCAGCTGCACGTCGGAGCAGTTGGGGCCACTGTGCCTGAGTTGCCCCGCAGGATACGCCTCCGACTGAGCTCGTGCTCCCGAGCTGTTCAGCGCAGCAGCCGCCGCCGATGCAGCAGCAGCATCTGTAGGTCTTCAGGGCTGCAAACCCTAGGTTATGACCCCTGTGTTTCCACCACACCCCTGAACCCACCTCGGGCTCCTGGGCGGTCGAGCGCAGCAGCTGGTGCCGCTGCAGCCGCAGCATCTGCAGCTCCTGCGCCTGCAGCTCGCGCGCCGTGTTGGCGTCGCTCCACCGCTGGAAGCCGCGGTAGACCCGCGTCTGCATGCAGTATGATGCAGGGTCTGCGCAGGGTTCTCACATCTAGTGGACATGCCTGGTATGTGCACAGATGTGCAGCAAGTTCGTGACAGGTGCTCTGCAACTCAGGCTCCTCAGCCGCCAACGAACTGCATGCAAGGCAAGCAGTGCTCTCTGCATCGTGCTGTGTAGGTTGACAAGCTGGGCGACAGGGAGACTTGCCTGGAACGCCTGGAGGCTGGGGATCCTGACGCTGGCGGCACGCGATCCGGATGGGCTGGCCGCGCTGCTGCCCTGCGGCGAGGCAGCCGTGGGACTGGCCGCCTCCAACCCTGAAGCGCCATCTGCGGGCAAGGGTCGCAGCGCCTGCGCAGCCGCCGCAGTTGCTGAGCTGTCCCACTGCTGTGCTGCTGGCGCCGCCGCCCCTGATGATGATGCCGCCGCCGCCGGCAACATGTTCTGCACTGTTGCTGCCGCCATTGCACCATTTGGCAGCTGTGGTCCTGGGATGCCCAATGCTGTGGCGCCGGATGGCTCTGCCTCATCTGCCCCGATGCTCTCCAGCGCCGCAGGCGCAGACTGCTGCCGCTGTGTCTCCGCTGCTGCAGACGCCGCGACCGCCGCCGGGAACACTGATGCTGGCACACCCGCCGCTGCTGTCGGTTGCGGGAGGACACACGCCGCGCTGCTGCTGCTGGCGGCGCCGTCCGTCATAAGCGCCGGGACGGCCGTCACCGCCTCCGCCCCCGGGCCCAGCTTCTGGGCATAGCTGACCTACAATGCGTGCACAGCAGCACGTCCAAGAGCAGTCTTCTGCAACGGTTGCTGCACCCTCAGAGCGCTATGCGTGGCCTGCTGGTAGTGCGTTCTCGCACCGCTGCGCACGTCACAACCCCATAGCAGCTCTGCACAGCCTGGTGCTGAACCAACGAGCATCCTGCGCAGCTCATCTGAATACGCACCTGGTTATCGGGCGAAACCACCAGGATTGGCAGCTGCACCAGCTTGGCCTGCTGCCATAGAATGAGCTGCTGCTGCCGCGGCTCGTGCGCGGCTGAGTGGCGCTCGCCAAACGCCGCTGCATGCCAACACAAACCCCCGTCTGCAGGGCTGGCTTCCTGCCTGATTAGATCGGAGGGCCGCAGCCGGCGACGCAGGAGCAGCCGCCAGCACAGGGGAGAGCCACCCTGCGGCCGTGCCATTCTACAAGAGGAAATCGGCGAAAGGCAACAAGTGGCAGACCTTCGCGTCTGCCGGGGCGGGGGTGCCGCCGCCGGTGCCGCGTGCACAGGCAGCCGATGACCATGATGGCGACCGCGAGGCCCACCAGCAGCCCTGGAGCACAACGCATGCCGTGCTTGCCTGCCGTGCGTTGAAGCACGAGCAGTGGGAGCGGCCCACCTGCCAGGGTGCGTGCATCTAGGCACGCATGCATGCATGCCTGCTGTTTGCACAGTCGCCACAGCTGGGACCAAGCTGTCTGCCACGGCCGTGCGCATTTAATATGGAAGCAGAGCTGCCTGACACCTGCCTGTGAAGACGAGCAGGTTGTTGACGCTGCTGAACGCGGGGCGGTTGTCACTGAACTGCAGCAGCGCGCGCCTTGGCAGCTGTGGCAGACCGGAGATCGCCATGGCTGCCGATCGAGCGGCCGCAGCGTCTGTGTTGACCACCACTGCTAGGGCTGCCGATGCTGCTGCTGCCCTGGCCAGATCCACTGCCCTGCACACCGGGCTCACAAGGAGTGGAGACTGTTCTGTCGATCAATGGCAGAGCACGCAAATGTATCGCTGCAGCGTCTGATGGTCGAGCAAAATATATATGAGTACGCGCACGGTCCCGCGCACATACAAATGCAGGCAGAGCTGCACTCCGTGCATCAGGCCCACCGGCAGTGCATGCCCCCCAATATCAACCTTGTGTGTCCAGCTACTTCGGCTGCAAGAGCAGGTGATTACCTACCTGCGACGGCTCAAGGGGCCCGGCGGCGTTGCTCGGCTGTGTGGGCAGCTGGCGCACAGGGAAACCAGTCCCTCACGCTTGCATAACCAATCACGTCACAGCGCTGGAGCTTGCGACACCGTCGTGATGTGCCAGACGCTTGCGTACAACATTCAGACGCAGCGCGGCGAGCGAGGCCAGTGCTACAGAATGATGCTCGCTGTGCGGATGTGTCGCGAGTGGCATGGACCGAACAGGTTGTGGCCTTGCCGAGGCCGCACCAACACACCAGCAGACAGTCGTTGCGTCACAACAAGCGGTGCGAAGTTGCACAAGTGGTTGCCGGTGTTCAAAGCGCAGTGCTGCAGAGCCTGAGGGCCTTACCCGATCGGCCGCCCTGCATCATATTCTGCTAACTGCCCCAGCTGGCGCGCTGTCGAAACTTTTCAGAGCTCCACCTGTCCTACCACACAGCTGGCCGCGGCTGTGTGCGTGTATGCATGTAGGTGACAACCCTTCAGTCGTCTTTGTGCCCACGTGCCACTTCCAGTCGTGCTGGATCGACACGTGCCTCCAGGCAGTCTGCTTACACGGGCGCTCGCCTCATGCATGAATGACACAACAGCTCTAGGCAGCAGCCACAAATCACAAAACGGCTGAAACAAATACCTCGCACTCCATCTGCGATACGACGTCCCTGACTGGCGACAGTCGTGGCAGCTTTGAACTATGACCTCCGCTCGCGAGTGGCAGGCGCACAGCTGACAGCGGTATCTCTAGATGGACGGCTGCACCTCTGCAGCGGCAACGATAGCAGTGCAAAACCAGCGTAACACATCATTCATGAAACTCCTGCTGACAGGTCTGCTCCAAATGAATGCAGCAGAGCTTGGCAAGTAGGGTAATCTGGAGACTCAACCGACACGCTAGTGGTCTGTGCCTATCTTCTGTGTGCCACGCGCCAAAGCATTGTTCCCCCTGACGGCCATCCCACATGCCCTATGCCGACGGCACCGCTCTGTCGTGTGACGGGCACTCATCTGCTGCCATTGCGCTGCGGTCTGCAGCGTGCTGCCGCTCCAGAAGGCTGCACAGGCGCTGTCCAGCTGCTGCTGCCGCTGCTGCTGCCGCCGCGCTGCCGCTGCTGCACCGAGTTCACAACCAGCAAAGGGGGATATACTATCAACCAGCATTGCTGGCAGCGCCGCTGTCCATGCTGATACTGTTGCTGCTGGCGGCGCCGGCGCCGCCGTTGCTGCCCTGCTGCCTTCTGGCCCTGCGCACACAGAGCATGGTGCTCAGCAACTTGCGGGTGCACCGTGCTCACCACCTGTGCTGGGCAGCAGCAGCAGGCGCCTGACCCGGACTGTGAAGTTCCTGTCGTGCTCCGAGCCTTGGTGTGACAGCTGACAGAGGTGATCGTTGGGGCTTGACAACCCTCCCCCTTGTGGTGCCTTGGAATCGCGAGCCCAAGCGAGCCCGAACTAGAGAAAGGAGGGTATGCTCACTGGGGAACGTCAGATGTGGCCTGCCGCGAGGGGCGCCACGCGATGCCGTGGCGCCAGACCTGTCCCACCCCGGCGCTGCGGGCGCGCAGCTCCGGGGGACCGCTTCCGCCGCTTCCTGCTTCCGCAGCAGCCCCCGCGCCCGCGGCTGGCGGGGCGGCCCCGATGTCGCTGCTGCCGGCGCGGCTGCTGCTCGGCAGCCCGTCGCGCAGCGGCGCCGCCGCCTCGGCCGCCCGGCCGCCCGACCGCCGGAACACGCTGCCGCGGCGGTGGCTGCTGCTGGCGCGCGCGAGCAGCAGCGCCTCTGCCCTCGCGAGCTCCGCTGCAAACAGCAGAAACGGCTGCGTCTGAGTGCTCACGCACTGTGGAAACACTGCCCAACAGGGGTAGGGTCTTGCACATGTGCAGTGGCAGGCGTGGCGGGGTCCTCAGCTGTCGAACAGGCAGCTGCTAGTGATCACAAACCCAGGTATGCAGGACGTTTCACCCAACTCACCTGCGCGTGAGGGCCTGGTCAGCTGCTGCGGCGGCAGCGGCGGCGGCGGGTGCAGGATCGGCCCCTCGTCGCTGGTGACGTCCCACTCAATGAACGCAGGCACAATGCGCACCTGAGGCACACAGGCAAGTCTTCGTCCACAGAGGAAAGGCGACTGCCCACAAAGATGTCCAGCAGCATTCAACTGACGGGAAAAAACGCTCAATGCAGGGAGTGCACGGCTCGGCGCTGCCAAAGTGACGATGTGATGCCTAGCAGATGCAAACATCGTATGGACACTGTGTTGAGAAGCGGACGTCGCATGGATGATACCTCTGGCTCCGGCTCGTCCTCCGGCCGCCGCCGCCAGGCCATCTGCTGCCGCTGCGCCGCCTCGTGGGCCTCCCGGTCCGCCTCGCTCTGCCGGCTGTGCCACTGCCGCAGCTGGTGCACGCGCAGCGACAGCCGCGCCGCGGGCCCCGGGGACTCCCTCGCCGGCGGGCCGGGGTTCCCGGCAGCGGCGGCGCCCGCGGCGCCGACGGCGGCGCCAGCGGCCGCTGCGGGGATGCCCACCGTCTCACGTGGCGCCGCCTGCGCTGCCTGTGCGCCCGGGCGACCGCCGGCTGCCACCAACACGGGCGCTGCTGACGGTGCGTCGGCGGCGGTGGCGGGACCTGCCGGCGGACTGACCACGTTCACTATCGTCATTTCCACCATGGGTGCCAGGGCCGGCTGCTGCCCGGCGTCAGCCGCCATGCGGCTGACAGCCGCTGCGTCCTCGCCGCCCGCGCTGCGCTGCTTGTTGTCCTTCAGAGCAGCCGCCGCGGCCGCCGCCGCCGCCAGTTCTTCCCCAGGTTCCAGCTTGTGTGCATAGCTGACCTGCAGTGATGCAGGAACATCGGTCTAGCCACGGTACCACTGTTCTCCTATGCGGAACCACTGAAGTGCCAGCTCGCTCATTGGCAGGCACTTGCATGGGGAACAGCTGGTTGAAACATCACCACGAGTGCAGCGGCATTGCACAACAATTTGCATGACCCATTCGCTAGCGCCCAGCATGACTTTACCTCATTGCTCGGCCCGATCACCAGGACGGGCAGCTGCAGCGTCTTGGCCTGCTGCAGCACAATTTGCCGCGGACCCTCCCACCGGCGCACGCTGGGTTGGCCTGCATGGAGCGTTTGCACGGAGCGTTTGCACGATGTGCCGTCATTGCAGACTGGAGGCGCAGATATTCTGTACTGTGCAGTGCAGCGCTGCAGCGTAACCAGGCTCCGACTCAGACTGGCTGCTTCGCGGGCTGCGTGATGGGAAGCAGGGTGTAGGAGCAGACGTCTTATGCGCACCATGGTCGAGGTCTCTTCTCCGCCACCGCAGATGGACGCACAGGCAGAACACGATGATGACGGTGAACGCGAGGCCCGTCAGCACCCCTGCAGCACAGGTGCGCGGGGAGACGTCTTTCAACACCTCGCGAAACAGGTGCATGCCAAGGCATAGCAGCAGCGGTGCAGCCGTGCAGCTGACCAGTTATGCCCGACCAGATGGGTGTTGCCAGCCTCTCTGCGGTCAGCGATCTGAGTTCGGCTGGGCAAGCACCTGTGAAGATGATCAGGTGGTCGACGCTGCCGAAGGCGCGGCCCTGGCCGTTGTTGACCTGCAGGAGCGTCCGCCCGCGCCAGTGCTGCTGTGCAGCCGGCAGCTCTGGCTGTTGCGTCCCACCAGCACCCGGCGGCAGCAGCGCACCCAGAGTCGTCCACACGGAGTTCACGACGTAGGGCGCCATCTGCATGCAAGCCATTGGGGCGGAGTCAAGCTGGCATTGGGTCAACCATGTGACCTGGGCACTGCACGACACAGTGTCGTGCAGGCATGCAGCGTCCACAGAGGCGCCAGCAGCGCTCTGTGAGCAGCAGATGGTGCTGGTGCAGAACGTGCACAGGACACCTCAAGCTCAAGGCACGGCATGCAACGTGCTGGCCAGCGAACCTTGCACGTCACCTTGACAATCAAGTGGCAGACTGCAGGAGCCATGGATTCAAACGCCTACCTTGCAACTCAAGCCCAGAACTTATTCACACGCCGTCCACAGCTTAGCTACGCTTGCGCCTGCGCAGATTGTGGCAAGGCAAGGCCTTCTTCACGCGTTCAGCAACAGATCTCCGGCCCACCGCAGCCGCAGCGCTGCTGTATAATGCTGCCGTGAGGGGCTTGTTGGGGTCTGTAGGTATGCTACATAGAGCGGGCGGTCGCGGTGCATCAATTTGTGCGCCGAGCGTAGCTACAGCGGCCGGTGTGACTGCACCCCAGTGCACGAATACAAATCGGACGACCACAGCACCGAGACGGGCTGCTCTTCACCACCACAGCTGTTGACTCGGCCATTTGCTCGGGTCAAAACGGCTTTCGGTACAGCTGTAGCAGGACGAGAGTTGCATCATCGGCCTGCATTACATGCGATGGACCGCATGCTTAGCCGCCCGGGTGACACTTGGCGACTGGGTGGCGACTTCCAACTTCTGGGACTGAGACTGCCACCGTGGCATGTCGGCTATGCTGTGCGCACTGGATGTGATCCTTGCGAGTTACATGCACACTGCGGATGCTGATCGATCCGTGATATCGACATCACAAGAGCGAAAACACCATCACAGTGGACAAGCCGCGAGCACAAGTTGGCTTCTGATACCATCAGGACACATACATCACGACATCTGAAATTGGTGATCTTTCACAGCAATGGCAAACATGGCACTGCTGCAGAGAGGCCAGTGCCTAGGCTGCACGCACAGCCTGCTGCCTGACCGCCACAGGCAAGTTATGCACTGCTCGTAGTCATGCACCCAGCGCTGTGCTGCTGCGCTGACATGCACCAGCATGCATCGTGACTGCGCGCAGCAGCAGTGCATGTCCGATAGTTGGGACTCCTCAGCATGTGATGCACTGGGTTGTGTGCTTTGCAGCGCCGCTCGGCTGCCATCCTGCAGACAGCGCCAGCATGTGCAGTGCACAGCCACAGTCGAGGCGCCTGCAGGTATGAAAATCTCGCACGAACGGGGCATCCTGTGTGACATTTGGCTCACAGCCCTGCTATGTCCTATGAGCGACATGCTGACGCCGCTGCACGTATGCATGGCAGAACAAACCACACGCCTCAACAAGAACCCGAACCTCAACAAGCTGCAGGCGGGCTACCTGTTCCCAGAGGTAGGTCCTCCTCCACGTGGGCTGTGCTGCCACGACGCTCAATGAAGCACGCTGGACAGCTGTCGTGCAAAGCGCTCCGCACCTGCAATCCTTGTGGGCCCACCGCATTCGGTCGCATGCGCCACTGCATGGGCGTCAAAGTGTGTGTGTCAGCAACCCTGCAGATCGCGAAGCGGAGGCGGTCGCACATGGACAAGCGGCCGGATGCGAAGATCATCAGCCTGGGCATTGGCGACACTACAGAGCCCATCCCCGGCTTTGTGGCGGATGCCATGGCGGCGGCCGCTAAGGGCCTCGGCACTCTGGAGGGCTACTCCGGGCAAGCATGTTGTCCCTTCACCTGATCACGTTCGTGGCAGAAGTTGGCACGTTAGGCATCTACACGTCAGGTTCGTCAAGTGGCATCGGCGGGCATGGAGGTGCCAAACAGCACGGTGATACGAACTGCTCCCTCACCATGTCTGCAGGTATGGGTCGGAGGCAGGGCGGGAGGAACTCAGGGAGTCCATTGCGGGGGCGTTTTACGGGGACACAGTCATCAAGCCCAGCGAGATCTTCGTGTCGGACGGCTCCAAGTGCGACATTGGGCGCCTGCAGATGATGTTCGGCTCCCAGGCCTCAGTCGCACTCCAGGTACAGTCTGTCATATTTAGATGTCATGTTCACCATACATTCAGCCGAGATGCCCTTGCATAGCCTGGTCAGTCCACCTTTGATTTTGATGAACATGAGATGCTGTTGCATGTGCATGCATGCGATGCCAGACCTTTCACGGACGTCTGCAGGACCCAGCATACCCGGTGTACGTGGACAGCTCGGTCATCATGGGCATGACAGGGGACTACAACGCCGGATCCACGGGATTCGACGGCATCCAGTACATGCCCTGCAGCCCAGACAACGACTTCTTCCCAGACCTGTCAAAGGTATCGGAGTCAGCGCCGCAGCAGCACAGCAGCACCTCACCAGCAGCTGGCAGCCGTCTCGTGGCCTGTCACATGTCTTGTCACCTCAGCTGAGCAGGGGGCCGCTTGTGAACCTGCACAGCCTGCACATGTGCTGTACCGATCCGGCCTGATATGGCACGGTCGTCACCAGGCTGAGGAGGTGATCAGGAGGCAAGTCAGCTGTCTGCACGCCGTGACGGTGCACTCGATTCTTTGCAGACCGAGCGGACGGACCTGATCTTCTTCTGCTCGCCCAACAACCCGACCGGCGCCGCTGCCACCCGGGAGCAGCTCACAGTGCGCTACTGACCATGTCAGCGCCACACAATGACTGCCCGTTCTCCCGACCGGTGTCCTCTCTCCCGACCGTCACGGGCACTGGACTCCTTGCATGTGATCCGTGCAATATGACATGTGGCTCTTGCGGCCGAGGCAGTAACATATGAAGGTGAAAGCTATCACCCTCCTGGTGCAGGAACTGGTTGCGCACGCCAGGAAAAACGGCAGCATCATTGTTTACGATGCCGCATATGCGCTGTACATCTCCGACCGCAACTGCCCCAAGTCCATCTTTGAGATTGAGGGTGGGACTTTCTGGCTGCCAGAGAGAGACTCTCCCCCCGAACATGCTCGATGCTTTTGCACGCTGGCAACATGAAGCTGCAGACAGGCTTCACTGCTGGCCCTGCTGCTGTGCTTGATAGAGTCCAGCAAGGCAGGCAACGAGATCGGCACGCTGCAGGCATGCAGCTTCAGCATGCACACCGTGTTCACCCTCAAGTTACACGTGGAACCAGCTTCGTTGTGTTTCTGACTGCAGGCGCTGAGACCTGCGCGCTGGAGACATGCAGCTTCAGCAAGTACGCGGGGTTCACAGGCACGCGGCTGGGGTGGACCGTCATCCCGGACGCGCTGAAGTTTGCTGACGGCAGCAAAGTGCAGGTGGTCATTGGGCAGCACTTGCCTATATGCACATCGATGTGCCTGCGCTACCAGGATGGAGCCAGTTGAAGCATTGGTGAGTGTAGGCCTCTTGACTGGCTCCCTTGTCAGGTGGACATATACCATCGTGCTTATACATCCAGGATGCGTGGGTGCGGGTGGCCAGCACAGTGTTCAACGGCGCCAGCAACGTGTCGCAGGCTGGAGGCATCGCATGCCTCAAGGTGCCCAATCTCGCACAACGAAACTGCGCCCCCAACCATTGATCCAGTACCAGGCTCACGAGCGTGCTGTGCACATGGGTACCTGTGTACCAGAGCCTGCTGTTTCGCACACGTAAAAATGGCGTAGGGATGGGAGCAATGCACACCCTCCATTTTGAGTGATGCTGCCCTGCAGCCGGAGGGCCTGAGCCAGGTGGCGGACTTGGTGTCCTTCTACAAGGAGAACGCCAACATCCTGCGGGAGGTGCGCACCGTTGGGAGTGTTTGCGGCGGCTGCCACTACCACGAGCTGCTGACACAGTGCCACTGCTCCCGCACCTGCAAAGGACACTCTCCTGGTCCCGTCTGAGGTTACGTTTGCCTCCTTTGTACCACCCTGCAGTGCTTCCTGGACCTGGGCTTCAGCGTGTACGGCGGCAGCAACGCGCCCTACGTCTGGGTCGGCTTCCCCGGCAAGGCCTCCTGGTGAGCACATAGCCCCTCGGTGAGCTGCACAAGTGCGCCAGTGAGCTCGGCATGCACTGCGTGCATCCGAAGTTCTCACCGAAGCCTGCACCTGGCTCAGACCCTCGTCATGCATAGCAACGCTCCGTCATGCAAGGCATGCTCCTGCTCCTGCAGAAGAATTTCTGCAGACTAAGGTTGCCTAGGTGTACCTGTACCAAACATCCACCCTCCCTGCAGGGACGTGTTTGCGGAGATCCTGGACAAGTGCGACGTGGTGACGACACCTGGCTCGGGCTTCGGCCCCGCCGGCGAGGGTTTTGTGCGCGCGTCCGCCTTTGCGCACAGGTGCCGGGCTGCATCCCTGACTCACTTGCGGCGGTTGGAGCCAGGCGGCTGTGCGCTGGGCAGGCTGCAGGGCTGCACACTGCAAGCGTGTCCCGCTCAATGGTGTCTCAGCACGAGGGTGTCTGAGGTAAAGGGGATCCTGTGGTTTGCAGGGAGGATGTCCTGGAGGCGGTGGAGCGCTTCAAGAAGGCATTTGGGAAGCACTAGGAAGCTGTGGAAGTACCCAGCAGCATGGAGTGCTGGATCTATTGTTTGGGTAGCAGCAGTTGTGACCAACGATGATGCTTCCCCAAAGCTACATTGCTGGATTGTAAATCGAAGCATTTCACCAACCAGTTCTGCAAGCAGATAGCCAACACGTGCCGCTGTGCTCGGCAACCGCTATTCAGGCTGCAGCATGTCGCTGTTTCTGTCTGTCAACATCATCGTGGCCCTCTCATGGCGGGTCCAGTAGCACTGTGCATGATGTACATCACAGAGGTTCGGTAGCTGCACGTGAGAGCAGTGCTGAACTGTAAGCAGCTCTGCCACTACTGTAGTGTGCCATTGCTTTACATCACCTCCATGCTGCCTGAAGATGTGCAGACAGCCGCTGCGGCGGTCCGCAGCAATCAGATTCATTGCTCGTAGATAGCAGTGCTGGAACAATGTTGCCCATGTCAGATATACGAAGGGATATTCGCTTAGGGCGTGCAGTAATTGTCAGACTCTCTTAGCTGCCTGACTGTTGCTTGTGAATCCGAGTTGATCTACACCAATACAGAATTTCTGCTGCCGCCCATCCAGTTACTTGCCAGCGCCGCCGAAGCGCAGCGCCTGCAGGATGCGGCCGCCGCCCGGCACGGGGTGGGGACCCTTGAACTGCCCGAGCTGCGCAGGGGCACCAGACTGGTGAGCAGAGCAACCATGTGTCGGCAGAGCTGACAACGACCATGCCTGTGGCCAGGTACCACAGGGTGCACGGCGCCCTGCCGTCGTGTTGGTGATTACAAGAGATATGTAGCAATGCAGTACTTCTCGAGAGGGCACCTGCGCCTGGCCATTGGCGACTGCCAGCTGGTACAGGATGTCCTGCGCCTTCTTCACGTTGTCCGGCTCGCCCGCCCACGCCTGCATGTGTCCAGTCAAGCGCGTCATGCTCGAGGACAGCTTTCCGACGATGGCCCCATCACCACGGCCGATGTCAGCCGCCGCCCTGTCGCCAGTCGCCCCACGTTTCAATGCAGTCCTACAGGGGGCACCTGTCCTGCCGCAAAATGGAAGGCGTTGGGAGGGAGAAGACAGCCACCTTGAGGGTGGCGGACTGCAGGGCGCGGCCGTAGCTGAAGGTCATGCGCCACCCCGGGGTCACGCCCACCCGCGCCAGCTCAGTCTGCAGCGCCTGCAGGTTGAGCGTCGACTCCTCCTCGCTCATGCCGCCGCTGCATGAAGCAGAAGAATGTAAGGCCGAGAACAGGTGACTTGTATGAGCAGCCTGCTTCCAGGCCTACATTGCCCTGGATGCGAGTGGTAAGCAAACACAGCCCAACAGGACACATCATCATCATGTGTCTCATGGAGGGTTCAAAGCTTGTGAAAAACAGCAGCTGAAAATCATCCCCTCCTGCATTTCACCTGAGGAAGTGGATGCCGGGCACCGCTGGCGGCACCGTGCGCAGGCACGTCCGCACCGTGTACTTCGCCACGTCCTCCGGCTTTGCTGGCGGCGCGTCGAGGCCTACAAGGTGCATGGCACGGCATGGGGATCACACGGTAATGCACAGTGCACAACGTGCACCGGACACAAGCAGCGACTTGCCGCTGCAGCGCTGATGGCAGCACATGGCCAGGGGAATGGCAAGTGCGTATCGTGAGCGCACCTGGCAGCACCATGTTGGGCTTCAGCAGGATGGCGTCCAGCACCACGTTGTACTCGTTCAGCAACCTGCGCAGGTGAGGCGTTGTGTTGCCGCTGCCAGCTTGGCTGCTCTCAAGCATCGTCCCAGCAGTCAGCAGGGGGCAGCGCTCGGGTACCAAGCAATGTGATCACCGCCAGACACATTGTATGCCGGCACCCCACATCGCGCAGCGGCGCCGCACCTGAAGACGTGGCTGTACACGCGCTCGGACCAGAAGGCTGTCGTCTCGATGTCGTAGTCCCCGGGCCCCAGCGTCACCTCCGGCTCCACAATCGGCACCAGGCCGTTCTCCTGTTGTGAAAGTGTTCAGGGTTTAGGGTTCTGCTCATATGACGCCTTTCAGTGAGTGGGCCCCACTACCTTTGACGGAACGGTCTATGCTGCTAATCTGTGGGTCTTGCGTGTGGCGCTGGGTGTGGCTCATAGATTATTGCTGCCGCCGACAGGCAAGCCCTGTGCGATCTCAACACCAAAGAGGAGTCACGCTCAGGCCACCACGACTTCGCACTGCCTGGCCTCGCTGAAAGAGCAGCACACGACGAAAATGCACCGTGCTCAGGGCAGCAAGGAAGCTCGCCTGGCAGATCTGGGCGTAGCGCGCGAGGCCGTGTGCGTTTTCGTGGATGGCGGTGGTGGAGGGGCACCCGTCGGCGCCGATCTTGATGACGGCGCGCCACTTGGCGAAGCGCGCCCCCTGCTTGTAGTACGCCTTGCACCGGTCGCCCAGCCCGTCCAGGCCCTGCAGTGAAATGGCAGAGTTTCAAAGCGGCGGCAGTGCATACCTCTGGGGACTGAACGAGGGAGTTAGGTTGCATCGTAATTCAGCTTGCAGCGTGCTCTGCGAGTACCTTGGCTGGTTTGCTGCGCGAGTGGTCAGAAGAGGACAGCCGTGGGTGCAGCAGGGTTCTAATGCAGCATGTGCTTGAGCCCTGAAATGAAGTATGTCGACCGCAGAGTCGGTACCTGGGTCGCGGTCTCCCCGTCAGTGCCCGGCAGCACCTGCAGGCCTGCACCACATGCGTCCGGTGTACTCAGAACCTCACTCAGGGCTACTCATCAGGCTGGTGCCAGTCTCTGCTATCGATAAACCACCGCAGACAGACAGCAATGTCCATTGGAGGTGACGACATCCGTTAGTCGGCACAATGCACAGTGAACCTCACCTGTGTCCACCTTGATGCCTGGCACGATGCCATGCCCCTTCAGCACGTCCACAAACTGCTGGCCCTCCGCCGTCGACTGGTACAGGGTCTCCTCGAACATGATGCAGCCGCTGATCGCCTCGCCCAGCCCTGCAGCAGGTGGGGCGTTGCTCAGGGTTGCTGACGAGCCGTTCCAGCATAGCCCAGTTGTAACTGGCTGAGCCGCGTGTCTCCAGTGGGCTCTGCGGCGCAATTGAAGCACCACATTGTGCGGTTTTGCGCCTTGGCTCCGTGAAAGCTGCATTGCTCCGCAGCGCCACAGCCACATGCTGGTGCACAACGCAACTCGAGAGTTGGTGCACAGTGAGCAGGTCGTTGGACGTGTGGCTGCAGACGCACGGTCAGCTGCATGTGTTTGGCGGAAACGCAGCACCCACCGGGCGTTGTGTACAGGGTCTGCCGCCAGTCCCGCCGGTTGTCCTCGGTGTTCTCCACGCCAACAGAGTCAAGCCGCTTGCCAGTCGTGGCGTTGCTCTCATCCGACGCCTGCAAGAGACCAGCAAAGACGGTGAGCAATTGGCCGATGCACTGCTGTTCCATGCCAGGGCGGGCAGCAGCATTGGTTGGAACCTTCCTAACCTCCGACTGGCTGGTGCTTGCCACACCCGTGCCACAGCAGGTTGACGGTTCAGGACTTGCACCAAACGTACCAGGATACCGAAGCCAGGGCGCGAGATGTACTGCGCGGTGGCGCGCATCTCCTCCATGTACGGGTTGTTGGCCTGCAACCCGTGTCAAAGTACTTTGCTGCTTGAAATGATGCCATTCCACAGCGGTGGTCCAGTGATGCTGCCATGTATCCAGCAGTCCGCTCACACCAGCACCGACGACATCCGTCATCTGCCTTCAGGATCACGGAATGTTACCTCTGTGGCTGAGGTCATGCAGATGTGTCCTGCCGCAGCCCGCAGCACCGCCCGCCTGCTGGAAGCGGCAGCGCTGCGCCGCTGGAGCGCGGCGATCGCCGCCCTGTAGCTGCTGCCGCTGGAGGTGGCTGCCGTCCGCGACGCGGCGCATGGCACGACTGCAAAGTTGGTAACACCTCCGTCAAGTGTGCATGCGCATGCTCAGCGCCAGCGCCGGTGGGTTTGCTGCTGATCAGGCATTTATGGAACCTGGAACCCACATATGTAGACAGTTGATGTTCACACTTAGCATGTCATGCTACGCACCTGTGCATTGCGGCCTGCTTTGCTGAAGTGCACCACTTTTGCATACCGGCATCCTGCACTGCATCGTCAAGCTCATGATGTTGCTTGACGCCGGACGCAGTACACTTATCAACTGGCAAGTATGCCAACCTCGTATACACTTGACGAAGTGCAGGTAAATGTGTTGGCGATCTGGCAGGAGCCTGCAGGCTGATCTGAGCCTCAAGGCTGGCTGTCTGACAGCCTCACCTGCACCAGCTCGTGTCTGACAGCTGGGATTTGGCGGCAGCGGGACGATCAGATGAGCGCGCGGCTGCAGACCGGAACGAGCACAGGACCAGGCAGCGCCTTTGTTTGTACGGAACCGCTGCATCATCATGCTGCCCATGGCCTTCATTCCTGCTGTTTTGTGTGCATGTGGGTTGCACACGCACGTTTGTGTCACAATTGCATTTGGATGTCGACCAGCTGTATGCAGGATCAATAAAACACATGCAATGATCGTCTCAATCCCGTTGCGCTGTAGCTGAGCGGTGCGTCTTGGACCGTCTGAGTACATTGACAGTCGTGACCAGGTACGCCAAACATGCCGCATGGGCACCACCCTCAGAGCTGCATGTGTGCAGGCGCATCCTTGGTGGTCGTCACAGGGTAGCGAAGCGCGATGATGGTGCTGAAACATCTCTTTGATCTTCTACGTAGATGGACGGGGGACTGCCGGGCATGATCAGGCGGCAGCAGCCGGGGCCAGCGGACGATATCTGCGCAATGCTCAAGCTCGTGCAGACCAGCGGCGGCGCACCACAGACGGCGATGAGGCCATCAGATAGCCCCGCAGCCCCTGATACAGCGTGTCTGAACGCAAGCGGCAGCGTCACAGATGCCACAGCTTGGCCAGTTGGCATGGTAGGCGCGCCCGTGCGACACAGCGGCGCATATGCGGCTGCAAAACCACCGACGGCTGACCAGGGTGACAGTTGCCAGCTGCATGTGGACCTCAGCGGCCGGTCTGAAGCCGCCGCCACGCAGACACGGCGCCCGCCGCCGCTGCTGGTATTTGACGACTTCAGCAACGTGCTGCATACTGGCAGCAGCAGGAACTCCCACCCTGCGGCACCAGCTCAGCAGGTGCAGCTGCTGCCGCCGCCAGGTGCGCCGCTGGTGCAGCAGCAGCAAGCGCCACCAGTCCAAGCTGCCAGCGGAGCAGTTAAAGCACCGAAAAGCACCGACGGCAGCCCTGCAGCGGAGGCGCTGCACTTGCGCAGTCCGCAGCAGCAGC
Organism: Diplosphaera chodatii; assembly: GCA_032358165.1. Taxonomy (NCBI): domain Eukaryota; kingdom Viridiplantae; phylum Chlorophyta; class Trebouxiophyceae; order Prasiolales; family Stichococcaceae; genus Diplosphaera; species Diplosphaera chodatii. Next base: position 1,501,676 of record JAALGY010000036.1, on the reverse strand, counting down.
CACGGCCGGCTTCAGCGGCACCCAGCAGCCGCCGCCGCTGGCGCAGCCCACTTGCTATGCCAACGTCGCTACAGGGTGTTCTGCTGCACGCCTGCCGCATCTGCCACCGCCTGATACCAGACTCAATCCTTTCAGGGCAGCGCTTTGGAACATCTGCTGCAGCGACCGCCCATGACCGCAGCAAGCACGGCTGGAGCCCAGCCAAGCAGTCATTGGAGGCTTGTGTGGCTCGGGCGCTGCTGCCCACCCTGCAGCAGGCACATGCCGCGCAGCACGACATAGCCAAAGTAGCATCTGCAGCCGCCAGCCACAGACCAGCCGCTTGGCATGAGCGCGGCCGTCGCGGCGGCCGCCGCCATCACCCTCCGGCGCCATTCAATGAACGCCGCAGCCGGCACATGCACACAAGCCGCAGCCGCATCCGCATCCCCAGCCGCAGCCAAGGCACAACACATCAGCGGCGCATGCTACAGCAGCAGTCAGCGGGGCCACACCGCTCCCGTCGAAGACTGCCATGGGAGTCCCCATCGCTGCTGACGGCTGTCGGCAGGTACGATACAGAGGCGACTTCGTGCAGAGGCAGCTTCGTTTCGATTTCCTGCACCTGTATAGATGACAAAACAGAGCACCTGACACGCACCCTGCACATCTGACAGCATAGTCTGATTGAGTTGGTACTGGCATAAGTGCTTGGGCTGATTTTGCTCAGGCGGCCGGAGCAAGACAACATGAGCGGCAGCCTGAGCTTACATGGCCCTGCAGCCCGCCGCCGCTATGGCGCATCCCTTGTAACAGGTAGCTAACTCTCAGTGCTTGCCACTCACACTGGCAAAAGAAGCAAGCTCGGACTTGCTCTGATCCCAAGGGCACAGAAAGTGCAAACCCTTACAGCAGCCGCCTTGTTCTCCTGCTCAGGTCGGCAGCCTCGGACGTTGCCGACGCAGCGGCGGCTGCGGGACGACCCGCGGGGCGTCGCCACCCTGGCGGCCTTCAGGCGGCGGCAGGAAGCGCTGGCGGCGGCGGCGGCGGCGCGGGCGGCGGCGGGTGGGCGGGTGCCCCCCCACCAGCCCCGCAAGCCGCGGGTGGGTAGTGGCCTCAACCGAACTGCCACTCCCGTGACATCGTGGCAGCAGCTGTGCTGCCGCGTGTAGCTGCTGAGTTTTACACCTGGAGCGGTGCACACAGGTTGTGCAGCAGCAGCCTGGTCGCAGCTGTGCAGTCCAAAGGGTGTGCCTGAAGCACATCGGCACCGCTGCACCATGTGCCTGAGTGAAGGGTGCCTTTCTGTGACATGCAGCCTCGGCCGCACAGCGGGCAAACCCGGCAGCCAGCAGAGCGCACAGACGCTTGGGTGCGACGCCACAGTAGCCAGGGGCACTACGCATCGCCGTCACTACCTGCGAACGGCGCTGCGGTCTGCCCCGCTGCGGCTGCGGCCGGCCATTGCCAGCAGCAGCAGGCAGCAGCAGCGCGGGCAGCAGCAGCGCACATCGGGGCGCTGACGTCACCAGGTACACACCAGCTGGAGTGTGCTTCTGGGCTGCAATACATATGCAAACTGTGCACGCTGGGCAAGCCGGCCTGTCTGATCGCAGCACTGCCATCAAGCAACTCCCGGTCGTTTCATCGCCGCACAGGCAAGGGCAGCAGGCAGGCGGACGCGCTGTCGGACGTCAGCATTGCCACGGGGCGGGGCCAGGAGCTCACAGCCCCCGCCGCTGCGGCTGCATCGATACCACTGCCGCCAGTCACAGAGCACGCAGGCGCGCAGCAGCCCGCGGTGCCAGCGTTCTATGCGGGTGGCCCGCTGGACAGTCGTGCAGCTGTTGGTCTGGCCTCCGCAGCCCCCGGGCACTCTGCACCCTCGCTGGGCGTCTCAGCAGCGGCGGCACCGTCTGTGCAGGGCGCAGCGCACGGTGCCGCCTGCCGCCGCTGCGCGACGCTGCAGCAGCTCGCTGCGCGATCTGCAGATCACATGCACGGTGGTTCACACGCACCACCCAGTGAAGATGCGTCCAGCCTGCAGCGTCTGGCGCGGCTGCGCCACAGCAGCAGGAGCGGATCAGCGGCGCAGTCTCCACACGCTGTGGACTGCGGCGTCAGCCCCATTCTGGTGCTGCCAGCACCGGCGCAACACAGCGCAGTTGCGAGCGAACATCCATCACAGCCAACCCGCAGCAAGCAGCAGCCGCAGCAGCAGCCAAGCATGTGCCACACTGGCGCGGGCTGCGCCGCTGCCACAGCGGCCGCGGCTGACGGCTACGCCGCTCTGGACACCTGCAGCCCGGCAGCCGACTGCAGCACTGCCAGAAGCCCGCCGCCGCAGCAGCGGCCTGCCTGGGTGGTGACAGGGCGCGAGCTGGCGGCGCGGCTGCGGCGCCAGGCCGGGCTGCGGGCGGCCTCCGAAGGCGTGGTGCCTCCAGCAGAGGCGGCGCCACGCGACCATGCACTGCGACCCCCAGCAGAGATGGCACCTGCAGCACCTGTGCAGCACACATCGCCGGCATCCCCTGCAGCCGCCAGAGCGCCCCAGGCACCCGGCACTGCGGCAGCAACGGCGCAGCGGACCCCGCACCAGAACCCGCTGTTTGAAGCGGCAGACGCAGCGGAAGCGGCGGGGTCACGGGCAGCCGCAGACCAGATCCAGCAGTGGCGACGGCATCCTGATACTGGGACTGATCCACAGGCAGGGCACATTTCATCGCATATGGCTGGGCGCGACACAAAGTATACAGCCAGTGCTCAAGGCTGAAAATATACCGGGTCACGCATCGCTGAGTAGCTGTCACTTGCCGATCGCCTTGACGCTGAGAGGGACATGCGCTGCAGGACGGCCGTCAGGCCGACGAATCGGAGCAGCCGGCCGATTGGACTGGCCCGCGGCAGAGCATCACCGCCGACCCGGCGTTTGCTGCTGCACCCGCACCCACCTCGGTGCGCAACCAAGGAGCATGTGCGAACCGATTCAAGCTGAACTCTCGTCAGGTGACAGCTGTGGCATGGCGAACCGCACGACCACAGACTGAACCGCTACAGGGTTCTCACTAAGATATACAGATGATTACAGGTTGTGAACGGATGATTGAGGACCTCTCGACCGTCCACCAATGCCCTGCTGGAAGCAAACCCCTGCAGCTGGGCATTGCACGTGATGTGCTGTCGGGTGCATGCGTGTGTGACGGTGCTTGTGTGGGTGTGTACTACAGGGTGAGCCCGCGGCTGTTGGCCTCCTAGCGCAGGGCCGGCCGGGTCCCAGTGGCTCCTCGCGTGGCAACGAGGCACCTGACACGCATGAGCAGGGCAGGAAGCCTTTGCTCTGGCGGCCAGCGGCGCCAGATACCGACGCGGCCATGCCAACAGCCAGCAGCGGCGGTGGCGCCAAAAACATCACAGCTGCCAACAGCGGCATAGACGACCAGGCTGCACTGTGTTCAGACGAAATCAGTAGCTGTGCGGCCTCAGAGCAAAGCGGCCAGCCGGGCAGCAGCCCGGTCAGCAGCGCCGGCGGCGGCGAAGTCTCCACCCACGTCTCCAGCGCCCGGACTGAAGGGGGTGTCAGCAGACAAGGCTCCGGACACAGGTCAGCCTTGCACGGCAGTGGCCGCTTCCTGAGGTTGGACGGAGCACAGGGCGGCAGCCGCAGCCACAGCCTTGGCAGCCAGTGCAGCGTGCGCAGCAGCGCGGCCTCAGCTGCTTCCACGCCTTCCAGTGCACCCAGCGGCGGGGCATCTCCTACGGGCAGCTGCAGCAGCGGCGTCAGCGGCATGGCTGCCGGCAGTGCTGCCAGCACTTTGAGCGGCCGGGGCAACTTGAGCGTGGGCAGCGTTGGCAGCATCGGCAGCAGCCACTCCTGGGACAGTGACGCAGCAAGCGGTTCAGGCGCCACCTGTGTGGTGTCAGTAACCACCGGCAGTGCATCATGTAGCCCACGGTCTCCACAGTCTCCACACAGCAGCAAAGGGCTGGCTGCTGCCACGCAGCACAGCAGCAGCACTGGAGCGGACACGGTGTCGCGGGGCGCTGCTGGGCAGGACGGCAGCAGCGGCGGTGCTGTTGGTGTCGACCACGGGCCAGGTGTCAGGCTGCTCGCGGTCCGGCAGCGGCCTCCGCGCAACGCAGCGTCAGCGGCAGCTGCGGGCCAGCCGGGTGATGCGGCAGCCGCCAGCGCCCTGGCACCGGCCGAGGCTCCGCCGAGCATCGGTCTTCCCAGCCCAGCGTCTGAGGCGACAGATCCCCTTCAGCCGGGTGCCGCCACGGCAGCTGCCATAGAGCCTGCTGCGGCGGAACCTGGGCCAGCTCCGGGTTTCGGGGATCAGGTGCCGCTGCTTGCGATGCATGGTGCCAGCAGCACGCCTGCCGATTGCAGCCTGCAGCAGCATGCAGCTGCTGCCGCGCCACAGCTGGCACCCCTCAGCAGCCAGTCGCCAGCGTCTCTGCAGACAGCCGGGTCTCTCATGTTGTCAGTGGCAGAGTTTCTGCTGGCGTCACCGCAGGGGAGCGAGCGGCAGCAGCCAGCATGGCCAGCTGAGCTACCGTCGCCGGGTCCACTGGATGTGCCCTTGTCGCCAGAATCTGTGGACAGCCTGCGCCGTGGCAGCCATGCTGGCGCGCCAGTAGGCGAGGCTCAGCGTTCAGGTGGGGCCTCCTGATGCTCGCTGATGCTTGACGGCCTGAAACACGTTCCAACCTACGAGATGCATTGCAGCAGCCGTTCTGTAGGCTGAAAACCGAAGACCAATGCTGCCAGGCAGCCGACGCTTTGGTTCGACTCCCAGCATTAACGAATGCCGTACGGAGAGAGCTCACAGCAAGCTGGTTGCCACTTGCTGCAGGTGCTTCCTCCCCAGGAGGCAGCTGCAGCAGCAGCAGCAGCAGCAGTCCTATCGACACACCAGCTGACGGCGCGGCTGCAGCTCGCACCGTCCGGCCAGCAGAGGCACAGCACAGCAGCACGTGGGGCGACCCCCTGCCTGCCAGCCTGTTCACACCCTCACCACCTGCGGCCACGGCACTGGCCACGCAGCAGCCCCCCTGTGCCCAGGAGCTTGACAGCACGGCCACCCCAGCCGCTGCAACAGGACTGCAGGAAGCTGCGGCGGCAGCCGCGGTGCTGAACCCTGCCCCGGCAGCAGCGTCCGCGGCCGGTGCTGCTGGCAGTGAGCAGGCGGCCGTGGCGGCGGCGGTTGCTGTGGCAGTGGCGGCGGCTGCAGCGTGGCGTCAGGTGAACCGTTGGCCCTGACCTGTCCTTGTGGTCTGCATACAGAAACAATTGGGTGCTGGCCCCCGGTGCCAACTAGTCGCCCCATGCATGGGCTTGTTGCAGTTCATTTCATCGTCCCAGACACAGCCTGGACTGAGCTCTTAGCAATCCCGGCAACCTAACCTGGCGTGGTACGCGTTCAACGAAGACGGCTGGGATGGTGCAGGGGCTGAAGCCTGGCACCTCGCAGCACTCCTGGATTCCACGTCAGAGCACGGCGCCTGCGCACGGGAGCGCGATGCAACAGCTGCCGGCGAGTGACGGCGATGCAGTGCAGCAGCAGCTGCTGCCACCTCACGTGCATCCGCCGCCAACTGCTGCGAACGCAGTGCGGCTGGAGTCAGCTGCTGCTGCGGGCAGCGACGGGAGCGTTCAGGAGCTAGAAGCGCCACACAGCCCGCCGCAGCCGGCCCCAAACAGCCCGGCAGCCGGCGGCGCTCCCGGGCAGCCGCCGTCGCCGGGCTGCCTGCTGGGCAGCAGCGCCAGCAGCAGCCCGCTGCTCAGCATCACCGACAGCTGTGACGGCAGAAGCAGCGCCGGCGGCAGCGGCGGCGCCGGCGATGCAGGCGATGTGGGCAGCGCCACCCTTGACGGTGGCAGCGGCAAGAGTGGCAGCGGTCAAGGCATCGATGACAGCGCTGCTGCTGCTGATGCTGCTGCCGTGGGCAGCGCCCCTGGGGCCGCAGCAAGCACCGCCACCCTGCAGCAGCCAGGGGGCGCCGCCTTCTGGGGGCTGGGAACGACGGCAATGCGCAGCGGCAGCGCCAGAGGCAGCAGCGGCGGAACCGGTGGCGGCGGCAACAGCTCCAGCAGCCACAGCCCTGCGAACTCCAGCACGAACGGCAGCCTGCCAGACGCTGCAGCTGCGCACCCAGCTGCACCGCCTGCGCCTGCGCAGCTGCAGCAGCTGGCCAGAGCCGGCAGCGCCACCAGGCGGCGGGAAGCGGGAAGCGGTGATGACACAGCGAGCGAGCCGCTGCCCAAGCGCCGGCGGTCCAGCGGCAGCGGGGAGCAGGGTGGAGGCGGTGGAGCCGGCGAATTTCTGCTGGAGTCTCAGCCGAAGGTGGCTGCTGCGTCTGGGTCCAGGCAGCAGCACGGCTTGGCTGCAGGCCCCGCAGCTGTGGCGCCGCTGCAAGGCGAGGCAGCGCGCACGCTGGACGACCTCCAGCAGGACGCGGCGCAGGCAGCTGCGCCCTCAGATAGCACAGCAGGCAGTGATGTGACGGATGTCAGCACAGCAGGTGTGCCTCCAGGCAGCACAGCAGCAGCAACTGTTGCTGAGCTCAGTGCCGCCCAGACCAGTCTGCAGCTCGGCATTGAACAGAAGCAGCTGGGCGATGGGACGGCGAAAACAGTGATCGGCAAGGCGAACGGCTGCCTGATCACTGCGCGCAGCCGGCGGTCCACTTCAGGCGACGGCTCTGCAGCGCCCCTGTCGTCGCAGCCGTCAGCTAACAGCATACCCACAGGTGGGCATTCACATCAGACATACCCGTCTGAGCATGAACTACATACCCATTTCACACCATAAAGTTTGTTGTTAACAAAGAACTTAACTAGAAGTTGTTTAGATTCTCGGAATCTGCTCACAGGAGTTGCAGGCCCCGCAGCACCAGCGCTTGCGTCGCGGCAGCCAGCTACCAGCGCCTTTCAGTGCCGGCAGATGCCTGCGGTGGCGGAGGCCGAGGCAGCAGCCGCCACTGCAGCGCTGCCCGACGCCGGCCCTGCAGCGCTGCCGGATGCCAGCCCTGCGATGGCATTGGAGCGGTCGGCGTTGCACAGCAGCGGCAGCAGCGGCCACAGCTCGCCACTGCAGCCCCGGCTAGTCCCCACTAGGGCTGCGTCGGACTGGCTGTCGGATGACGACGGCTCTGAGGCTTCAGTGCAGCTGCTGCCGGCTGTGCCGCCGGCAGTACTTTCTGCAGCAGGTGTGCTGCCAGCTTGCAATCGGCATCCTGATAGTCCAGGCGCTGCAGCAGAGAGCTTGCAGATGTCTCAGGACTCGCCACCTGCAGTTGCAGCAGCGGCATCTGATGCTGTTGACAGAGAAGCAGCGGAATCAGCGGCTGCAACCAGCAGTGCAGCCGAAGCCCTGCGCTCAGCTGACAGCAGCCCCGCAGCAGATGAGGCGCTACGCTCTGCAATGGAAGCACTGGTGGGCATCGTCCTGCTTCAAGTGTATGCATTGGGTGTGACCACCCCTAGTCTGCAAGGCCAGCTCATAGCCAGCTGTTGCTCCCCTGCCCTCTGATGAGCTGGAAATCGTCGCATGCTGCAGGATGCTCCCATGGACAGCATCGCTGCCATCCATCAGACAGCCGTTCGCGACGATGCACAACACATCAGCGACTTCGTCAACAGCCTGGTGCAGCGGTTTTGCGACCCCGGGCAGCCGCAGCAGCTGCAGCCGAGCGGGGACGCTCTGGGTGAGCTCCGCCGCAGCTGCTGCAGACTTGATACCACTGTCAAAGGATGTAGCATATTACTGGATGGTCTTCTCAGTAAACCCTATGCAATCCTGCCATTTGTGCACACCATATGGTTCAGCTGCAAGTGAATGACCAATATGTTTGACGTCAGGCATGGAAGCATGGGCAGCGGTGCAGCACGGGCTGCACGGCATGGAAGCTGGAAGCAGTGCAGCGCAGCTGGCATTCGACCGCGCGCTGTTCGACGCCGCTGATGAGGCACTCTGCGCCATCTACGCCGAGGTGAAGGGTTCAGGCATTCGTACCTACTTGCTTCCCGTGCATTGTCTGCAAAGCCGTTGTCAGATCATGCACCTCGCAAGCGTTGGATACTTGTATGCTGCGCAGGCCGATGAACATGGGAGCAGGGACTACAGCACCGGCGCCGACCTGCCGAGTCCCCTGGCCGGCGGCCGCCCCCTGCCGCGGGGCCCTGCGGCGCTGGCGGCGGCGGTGCTGCGGCGCATCGCCCCCTGGACGCATCGCATCACCGGCAGCGGCAGCGGCGGCAGCAGCGGCGGCAGCAGCGATGACATCGATGCAATGCTGCAGCACGTCGCAGCTGAGGTGGGCGCTGAAGAAGCGAGCTGCTCATCAGTCAGTGTTATCCTCTCATAGCAGGGAAACACAACTGGACCATGCACACCTGCGGGTGCATCTGCTCCACGCTAGATGACTGCACACGCCAGCTGGCGGCTTACGCAAAGATTGGCCCATGTGTGGCGGTGACAGAGACACGATGAGAATGCGGCTGAGTTGTATTTGCAGGATGCAAGCATGTGGAGGGTGACTCTGAGTCAGGGCAGCCCCCGATTTACAGGTGCAGCAAGGCCTGAGGCAGCTGATGGCCACATGAGTGGACAAGCAGAGGCACTGGCCGATGAAGGCCTAGCAGGAAACCTGCAATCGTACCTCTGAAATCAGTTGCACGATGCACACCTCGCTGTTGCTTTGGACACCTGTTCAGCACTGCCCATGTATGAACGAGTGACGGTGCAGAGATGGAACATGTAAGTGCCCATACTCTTATGGGACCGTTCTACCATGTCCTGAACGCAAAAGGACCCTCCTGCACTGCATGCGGTGCGGGCTTCACAGCGCAGTGGGGTGGTGCATCTCATTCACCTATGCGGTCAATGCAACCTAGCAAACACTGCCCGACTGGGCAGTATCAGACTATGTGGTGATCATGTGTGCGGCCTGTGATGGCGCAACATAGGCATTGGTGCCAGGGACCGGCCGGCAGCGGTGCTTTACTGCCACCACTGCGGCGGGTCTGGAAAGTCTTCTGCCGGGTCGTCATGCACGCCGCCGCCCGGGCTGCCGGCCTCGCTGTCCGAGTCCTCGACATCCTCTGCTTCCAGCTGCACACGCCCCACCTGCCGCATCACCAGGGTATAAGGTGCATCGCCATCCCCTTCGCAGGCAAAGTGCTACAGACCGAAAGGATGAAACGATGATCCATTTCTAAAAATTGGCCAGTTTTGTCACTCCTCAGAGTCACCATAAACCAGGCTGACATAGCCCTGAAGGCCTGTGCCCCTCGACAACTGTTATCTGTACGCATATGGCTGATACATCAAGGAAGGTCGACGACTGGGAAGCATGCACGATCACCTCCATGCCCATGACGAACAGCTCCTCAACTGCCTCATCCAGCTGGCGGCACACATAGTCCTCTGCCAGGTGCTGCAGGGGCAGGCCAGTGGTCATATTGATAAGCTGCACCTATCGTAACATGCCTCGGCAGTCAGTCATGTATAATGCGTGCCACATGTCTGTAAGGTGCAGCAGCGGCAGACCGACTGGGCTTATCACCTCCATGTGCTGCATGCACAGCTGCTTGAATCCGGTGCCCTCACTTCCGGCAAGCGTCATGTCTCCACCACAGAGGCAGCGCATTATGAGCATGTCCATTGTGTCCTTCCTGATAACGCCTGCACATTGATCAAGAGCGTCACCAGGCAGCACTCACTGTGAGCAGCCTGCTCTGGCCAGGCAGCTAGCGGTGTACGGCAAAGCGCCCCACCGTTGCTGTATGGAGGTGCAGCATGGTTGCTGCCATCACAACGGGCACCAGGTTGAGACGCCAACTTGACGGACAACTACGCAGCAGTACAGCACGTACACAGCGCATATCTATCATGCACCTGCGACCTCGTCACGACTCAGCTCCCAGGCAACGCGCACGCCCTCGTCTGGCGGCCCCGCCGGCCGCGCCGCCCACCTGCAGACCAGCAGTCCCGCCCCCGGCATCACTCGGCTGTGCCACCAGTGTCGAGCAAACTGGGCAGGGCAGTCTGCAACAATCCGTTCATCAGGGACGGATGGCACGCAGTGGTTGGTGACGACAATGACATGCATGTCTGCCGTCTGGCATGCTTGCACCACATCAGGTAAGACCTGGCCATGCCGGATGCTGAGCATGACTCCATGTGACTCCATGTCGGTAGCCTGCCAGCTGTGCATGTGACACCGCAAGGTACTTACCCGACTGCACAGAACACATCTGGTCACTCATGTGGATGGTGGACGCCAGACTGCCCATGCTCACCCGCTGCCACGGTGGTCCTGCCACGGCGTCGCGTCGACTGGCAGCTGCGGCGGCGCAATAGCAGAGTGCGCAGTGTCCATGGCGTTGCTGCTACCTGAGCTGCCTGCAGCATCAACACGGTTGCTCGATCTTGGTGTGTAGCCGTGGCGTCACACCATGCTGTTTAGTGTAGGTGACACAAAATGCGATTTAGCAGAGTGTCTCACACATCGTCCAGCTGCCCGATGACCTGCTTAACGGTGAGCTGCTGACCGAGGTGGTATCAATTGTGGTGCTGGCAGATGATCCACCATTTGCGCTGTGATTTGACACACGGTGATGCCATAGCTCCTGCACCTGCGCCTGCCTTGTAGCAGCTCCCACCGCAGACCGTGCCGCCATCAGTTATAATTAGCCGGTTGCTGGGCTCACCACCGTCCAGTCAATTAGAACCACGCAGTTGGAGCTGTCAAAGCTGCGAGATGATCATACAACTCTGCCTTCCAAGCTGACACGCAGTGCATGTCTCAGGAATGGCGTGCGCACTGCAGCCTGAAGATGTACAGACGGACACGTGTGCTTTGATCGAACATCTGCCTACGCCACTCGATCAACATCGCATCTGATTCAAATTCTCGTACTCCAACTGGTCAGTCTTGACAATGTTGCAGACGTGTTTTTGTAAGAGTGGGCAATTCGAGCCAGCTTTATGGACATGCATCCATCCCGTGCTGCCGCAGCTGCCGTATTTGGCGGCAGTCTAGAAGTGCAAAGTGAACGATAGGACTACCGCTGATCACATGTACATAACACATCATGCCCGATATCTGATTCTTCTATCAATGCCTGAAGTCCAGCACATACAGATATAACGCGTAGAGTATGTAACCTGTGAGCAACTTCAGTCAGCCAGCCAACCTGCTGGCAGGTGCACTACTTATAAGCAGAAAAGCATGCTCAGAAAAGCAGCGGCTGCTAAACTTGCTGCTTCTTACTGCCAAAAATTGCAGCAACTAGCCAGGGCTGCTGGCAACGCTTGCGCACCGCATGTTGCACCCCAGAGCTCAAGCTCCCAAACGTCTAGCTGCAGCCACAATGCCCAAATGGGTTGATGCATCCATCGGCATCAACTGTGCACATGCGTGCCTGGTTCTCTTTGTCAAACACCATCATTACTGCCACGAATGCCACCACTATGGTGAGTCCGGACTGTCGCCGCCTTGATCATCATGCGCGCTGCCGTCACTGCTGCTGCTAGCTTCGTTGTCCTCGACATCCTCTGCTGGACCGCTGTGCATGCCGGACCCCGTGCTGTTGGCTTTGCTGTCAGAATCGTTGGTGCCACCGGCTGAGTCAGCGTGCATGTTTCCTTCGGCGCTGTCGGCCTCGCTGTATGATTCGTCGGCATCCTCTGCTTCCGTCTGCGTGGGCCGTACCCGCCAGAGCATGTGATGATGTCGCAGCGCCATGTTGCACAATGCAGTCCACTGCGTCTAGGGCGTGCTCATCTAGCAGTTGTCATAAGCTTCATGAGACAATTGCAGATGTGTCCCCATTGTTTTGGATAGTAAACAAGACCTTGCCTCCTTACTTGGCAAGCAGCAGGGCAGCTGCACATGCATACTTTGGGCAGGGAATTCTTTCATCATGTAGCAAAATGGACGGTCCACCTTCAGACCCAAATTGACCAGCAACTCCCCGACAGCGTCATCAAGAGCGCGGTACATGTACCGATAAGCCCATACCTACACGGATGTTGAGCAGACACTCAGACTCAGAAGGCGGTGACTGTGGCACTGATGTCCTGGATATTTGATGAGTAAGGCATGCAATCCATGAGTACAAGGCAGGTGTGGCAGCAACGTGCCGTACTGTGCCTTCTGCATCTGCATCTCGGTTGTGCACGCCGCTCTGAAGCTGCCTTTGAGGTCCAGAGCGCCACTGCTGCTGTGATGCTGCTCCACGAGTAACTCCAATGTTTGATCACCAATCATGCCTGCGAGAATGTTCAGAAGCACAACACAATCAATCGTAGTGGCCCGTCGGCTTTGCCGTCAGCACCAGCATGGCACTTAGATGACTGCTTGATGCCGATCAGCAGTACAGCGTTGCGCCGTTCAAGCAGAGCTGCCTGCTGCCGGCAGTGCAAGTGACTCATAGGTTGCACGGAACGCGCAGAGCACAAAGTGGCCCCGTCTGGCGCTGACGTGCAGGTGATGCATCTAATGCGCATCACTGGTTCACACTGGCTCACAAACAACAATGTAGCACCTCGGACGTTTCTGTGGTTCTGTGTCAAGCAAGGTACACGCTCGCCGCTGGCAACCCAGGGGCGTGCAGCTCACCTGTATTTGAGCGAGAAGGCAGGAGTTTGACCTGCCAGCCAGGAGCTGTATGCTGACGTGACTGAGACAACCTGCGCTTAAAAAAGCACATAGTCTGGTGCAGTCAGGGATGGTCTCGCACTGCTTGATGACATGCAAGCCAGCCTAACTTGCAAGATGGCACCAGGGCAGCAGTGTGAACCATGCAGGTCGGCAGGTTGGCATGCCACCATCCATGCAGCCTCCGGCGCGTCACTGCATCAGAGCACCGTGCATCATCGAACCGGACTACAAACAGCCATCCTGCGGGGCATGCTTGAACCAGCCCCACAGTGAGGGCATCCTCAGACCACTTGATGCTCTGCTGGCTGGCATGGTTGATAATAATGGTGTGCATGCCTGACAGCATTGGCATGGGGTATCTGTTTGCTGCAGCTGGGACGGTTCTCCTGGTTACAGCAACACGCTCCACAGCACGACTCCAGGTTTACATGAGGAGCGAATCACAGAACATGAACGACACAGCACGAGTGACTAGTGGAAGGCAAGACAGTCGGTCATGTTGCCGCAGATGCACATATCTGGCAACCTTTTCGGCGTGCACGTGCTGGTGGGCTGGATGATCGCCGTCTGAGCACTCAAGGCAGTAGCCACGCACATTCACAGCGTTTTGCTGCAGCAGGATGGCGGCACTGGCCTAGCCTGTCAGTTCCGTGTTGCCGCAGGTCCAAGTGCAGCCCATGTTGTTATGTCGACTGCAACAACCACGAGCCTGCTGCCGCCTGGTGCTGATCTCACGTCCGCCGTCCGCAAGTCTGGTCAATCAGCGTCCTGATTGCGACATGCTGAGCTGGGTGCAGCAGATTGGGCTCCGGCAGACAAGAGTGGTCAGATGCGCTGTAAACACGCCCAGCAACGCAGAACCTACCCATAGCATCATCTCAGATGAAACTTGAAAGCTGCAACTGCTTAGAACCGAGAACAGGACAGGGTCTGCAGACGGCCATCACGTGACAATGGGCACATGCACGTCCGACATGTGCAGCATGCGCTGTTTCCAGGATGTCTAACTGCGCTCTTACCCTGAACAGCTGCAGCCGCTGTCTCTTGTTATCATACCTGCTGCAAAGTACCTGCTGCGCGGAAGTTGCGCTGTATCGTCAGATGATGGACGTCAAAGTCGGCACCTGTCACGCTGCCATGCTGTCAGGCGTTTGACACACAGGTTGGTGCAGCTGCCGCCGAGGCTTCGGCCAGCAGCTCGTATGACATCAATTGGGGATCTGCACCTATAAGTGTATAGAAACGCCCATGATATTACCTGCCTAACGTGTGGTGGTCCCTAAATGTACGCACAGACATGCGGGTCTCACGTAGGCTGTAGCATGCCAAGCTGCCTTGTTTGCTGTCGTACAGCGTGAGATCAACTGAGATACATATCGGAGGAACATGCCTGCCGGCTTGCGTGCTGGCGCACTGGCCAGGCTGGCGTGACACTTGCTTCCTGGTGAGCACCGATCCCCTGGCACCTGCACACTGTGCCCTCCCACTGCCTGCCAGGCGAGCGCATGCATGTCTGGCGCTCCTTTCTTTTTGCCAGACACTTCATTTGAGACCCACATCCGCGATGTGATTACAGGTACATGCCCCAATCCCGCCCAGCTTCAGCCTTTGTCTGTCATCAGTGCTTGCTGGGATGATGGATGTGCAGCAAGACGGTGCAAGCAACAACACAGAAGTCAGCGGTGCAGCACCGCCAGCCAGCCATTTGGCGACCATACAACAGGTGTGATCTGCTGAATTGCTGTCCTTTGCAAGTGCCGCACTGTAGCAGAGCAGCTGTACTACACGCGCACACCACCATCTGTACAGCCTTGGTGTGCTGCTTGCTATACATATCGGCTGCCGTCACAGGAGGTTCTGGGTGCGTAAGAGCTGAAAATTCAGGTGCCAGAGCTGCCTGATCATCAAACTGACGTCTCTCAGTGCGCTGCTGCAGGTGTACCGGCAGGAGCGGGTGTTCATCAGCCACGCGGGCCCGCAGAAGGGCTTTGCGCTGCACCTGCGCACCCAGCTGCGGGACGCCGGCATCAGCACCTTCGTGGATGAGCGGGACCTGCTCCCCGGCGCTGATCAGTGTGCACCCACAATGATGGAGGCGGCCTGCCGGATGGCACAGCTGGTCGTCTTTGTGGTCACGCGCGACTTCCTGCGACGGGCTGCCACGCTGCAAGAGCTGCGTTGGGCGCTGGACCAGCGTCAGCGGCAGCAGGAAGCAGACGCAGCCACAACAGCTGACAGCGGACCAGCGGCGCCGCTGCCGCGCTTGCTCACGGTGATGTACCCGACGTCAGGCAGCGCAAGTTGGCGGGTGCCCGAGCTGCGGCAGCTGCTGCTGAGGGAGCTGGCGCCCATCTCAGATGGCGTTGACATCGACACAGTGGCGGAGAGGCTCAATGCTGCCGCGGTTGATGACCCCGTGGATGTTGGAGAGCTGCAAGACGGCAGCCTCAGTGGACTGCTGCAGATGTACCATCCGGCTGCAGGTGTGGCTGGCAGCGCAGTGGCAGCTGTGACAGCACAGCAGGCTGCTGCAGATATTGCACATCTCGCTGCAACCACTGTTGTCCGTGCCGACTCTGTAGCCAGGTAGGCGAGGATGCTGGTGCAGCTCGGTTCTGGCAGCTGCACAGGCGGTCGTGCATGTGTTGTGGATGGCTGCTTGTTGCGTCTGCATTGCATGATATGTGCCCGACATGCGCTCCTGTCTTGGTGTGCAGGGGTGACGATCTGCTGCTGGGGGACACGCTTTCAGCCGTGCAGCGCATGCTGCGGCCCAACGACCAGCTCAGCATGGGGCAGCTTGTTGGCCTGGAGCCGCAGCTGCTGCAGATCAGGGAGGCGCTGGGCATGGGCGAGCGCCCACGCAGCCCAAGCGTGCTGCTGCACGGCCTGTATGGTCTCGGCGGCATCGGAAAGTCCACGCTGGCGCAGCGTTTCTATGAGGATGCGAAGCCTCAGTTCAACCGCGCTGCGTTTCTGCACGTTGGCCAAGATGCGGTGCTGGGCGCACCGCTGGCTGCTAAGCAGCGGCAACTGCTCAGCAGCATTGGCGGCCTTGTTGACAGTGGCAGCAATGACGCCTATCTGCGCAGCTCGCTGCGCCACAGCTTTGAACATGGCGGGCCGCTGCTGCTGGTGCTGGATGACTTGTGGGATAAGCAGCAGCTGGTGGCGCTGCTCGGCTGCCGGGCAAGCGACTCTATCATTACAACCGTGGCAAAGCTTGCCCCCAGCAGCCGAGTGCTGCTGACGTCGCGCACCAGCGAAGTCCTAGCGGCTGCCGTGCCGGCCGCTGCAGAGCTTCAGGTGGTCAGCCCCCTCCCAAAATCCTACGCACAGCAGCTGCTCTGCCTCCGGGCATTTGGGCAGAGCACGCCTAAAGCGGGTTTTGGTGACAGCCAGCTGGCGGCAGCTGCGGACATCTGCGGTGGCCTGCCGCTCACGCTGCAGCTGCTGGGCGGTGCACTCTGTCAACACAAGACCACCGCCGGCTGGCAGGTGTGGTGGCTAGCGCCGACGCCTTGCCCTTCTGGGTCCCAGCAGCTGCGGCGGTGCATCTGCGCACACCACAGCAGGGGGCGAACTCCAGATTCGATGCTGCTGATGTTGCCGTGCAGGCTGTGCTCGACGAATGGGGAACGGCGCCCGGGGCCGCAGACGATGTGCGGCTGCTGCGCAAGAGCTACGAGGCGCTGCCGGGCAGCACGCACCACCGCATGTTCCTGGACGCGGCGCTGCTGCTGCACGGCCGCCCGCAGCGCCACCTCACAGCCCTGTGGGCGGCACAGTTGCAGCAGGACGATCTCCACAGCGGCGGCGGCCTCGTTCTGCGCGGGACAGGGTGGCGCAGCCGGGGCAAGAGCATCCACGACGGCTCGCGCCCGCAGCGCGCCGTGGAAAACGCCCGGCGCTGTCGAAAGATCGCTGAGGGCACTCTGCAGGAGCTTGTGCAGCGGTCTTTTGTAGTCCTGGACAAAGGTGATGGCAGCGGCGTCTCTGGCGTCATTGGCCGCAGCGTCGGCAGTTCCGGCAGCAGTGAACCCGGCACCATCGTGAGGTGCGGTGGGTTACCAACCGCTGAGCGTCTGCGTGCAGGCTTCGGCTCCTGAGGTGGCACTCTGCAGCGTAGGCCACGGATGGCTGGCATCGCAGGCGTCTCACCCACTCACAACATGGATGTCCTGCCGCTGTGCTTGCAGGCTTGCTGTGCACGACCGCCTGCGCGATATGGCCAGCGAGATCGCCCAGGACTGCGGCAGCCCGGCACGCTGGCTGCTCAGCGACCTGACAACTGATGACACGCCCCCGCAGGTGCGGTCCGCAAGGACGGCAATTGTCTACGGAGGCACTGCTGGATACCGCTGGTGTGCCAACACTGCAATGCTCCGGGGTTCAGCTCATGAACATCGCAAAATATCTCAGCTGGAGCCACGGTCTGTGAGAGGGTCAGCCCCACCCTCGCTTCATGTCTCCGCAGGACGCGGTGTACGCAGCTGACCGCATCCGCTGCTGCGCAGCAGTTAACGCGCTGCCCACCTTCACCGTCGGGCAGCTGCTGGAGCAGCACTCCGTGCTGCAGGCCGCGGTACTGCCCTTCGAGCTGCTGCCGTCGGGCGCTGCTGCCCCACCCAGCGGCCACACATCACGGCTGCTGTACCTGCGGCTGGCCGGCACGCCGCCAGCCTGGCTTGGCAGCCTGCGGCAGCTGGCAGTGCTGGATCTGAGCGGCTCGCAGACGCTGCAGCAGCTGCCAGACAGCCTGGGCGACCTGCAGAGCCTGGAGGTCCTGGATCTCGGCGGCTGCTGCAACCTGACGCAGCTGCCGGAGACCAGCAGCGGGCTCGTCAGCCTGCGGCACCTGGTGTTGTCGCGGTGCCGCAACCTCGTGCAGCTGCCGGCGGGCATCGACCGGTGGACGGGCCTGCAGCAGCTGGACATGGACGGCTGCTGGGGCCTGCGCCAGCTGCCCGACAGCATTGGCACCCTGGTCGGCCTGACGCAGCTCAACATCGACGGCTGCACGGGCCTGGGCCAGCTGCCGCACAGCATCGGCAGCCTCAGCGCCCTGGAGCAGCTGCAGGTCAGCGGGTGCGCGGGGCTGGTGCGGCTGCCGACCGGACTGGGCGACCTGGTCAACCTGCAGCGGCTGTACATGCGCGGCTATCGGGTGCTGCCAAAGATGCCGCTCAGCATGCAGTACATGACCTGCCTGCACCTTGACGTCAGCCGGTCCGCAGAGCTTGAGGACCTGCCGCTCAGCAGCAACGAGAAGCTTGACGCCTGGCAGGGGCTGCGGCGCCTGGACCTCAGCAGCTGCCCCAGGCTGCAGCAGCTGCACCACAGCATCAGCTGCCTGACAAACCTCACGGTGCTGGACCTCAGCGGCTGCAGCGCGCTGCTGGAGCTACCGCACGTCAGCGACAACCGGATGCTGCGCCGGAGCATCACCTGCCTGACAGCCCTGCAGCAGTTGAGCTTTGCGGGGTGCGAGGCGCTCCAGGATCTGGATCTGGAAAAGCTGCGCAGCCTGCAGCACCTGGACGTCAGCAGGGCGCGCAGCCTGGTCAGCCTGAGCCTGCGCGGCTGCTGGTCCCTGGCTGCCCTGCCGAATGGCATTGACAGCCTGAGCAGCCTGACACACCTGAATATCTCCGGCTGCCCCAACCTGTCGCAGGTGCCATGCAGCATCACCAGCCTCAGCAGCCTCCTCGAGATGGACCTCGGGGGCTGCTCAGCTCTGCGACAGCTCCCGGACATATTTGCCGCTCTCAGCCGCCTGCAGCGGCTGGGCATCCGACACTGCGTGGCACTGCAGCACCTGCCGGCCAGCATCGGCAGCCTGACCAGCCTGCAGCACCTGAACGTCAGCGGCTGCTGTGCCCTGCTGGAGCTGCCACCTACCATACGCAACCTGGGCGGCAGCTTGCAGGTGCTGGACATCGCAGGCTGCCAAGCACTGCAGGAGCTTGACATGACGGATATGCGCAGCCTGCGGCACCTGGCTGCCAGCAGCATGCGCAGCCTGGTCAGCTTGACCCTCCGCAGGTGCTGCTCCCTCGAAGATCTGCCAGACTTCGTGGGCGGCCTGAGCAACCTCCAACACCTGAACATCGCCGGGTGCAGCAGTGTGCGCTACCTGCCAGCCGGCTTTGGCACCCTCAACAGCTTGTTGAGCATGGACCTCAGCACATGCGAAGGTCTACATGGCCTGCCGGACCTGTTCGCTGGACTCTGCAGCCTGACGCTGCTGCGTCTCGGGGGATGTAGCGCCCTGCAGCAGCTGCCGGACAGCATCAGCTGCCTGACGAGCCTGCAGGACCTGGACCTCAGCGGCTGCCGCGCCCTGATGGAGCTGCCGCGCGGCGTCCGCAGCTTGGGCAGCAGCTTGCGGCGGCTGGACGTCACCGACTGCCATGCGCTTGACAAATTGGAGGTGGTCAAGATGCACAGCCTGCAGCGGCTGGGTCTTGGCGACTTGGGGCGGTTGCGCAGCCTGACCATCCGCCAGTGCTGCGGCCTCCAATTGCTGCCGGATGGCATCAGCAGCCTGAGCAGCCTGACAAGCCTGAACATCGCCGGCTGCAGCGGTGTCCAGCGCGTGCCTGGCAGCGTCAGCAGCTTGGACAAGCTGATCAGCATGGACCTCAGCGGCTGTTCAGCGGTGCAGACCCTTCCAGACATGTTTTGCGGCCTGCGCGCCTTGCAAATGCTCAGCCTGAAAGAATGCCGGGGGTTGCAGCAGCTGCCGGACAGCATCTGCGGCTCATGCAGCCTGACTAGCATCTGCCTCGCCAACTGCAACAATCTTAGGGAGATGCCTGCCGGCATTGGCAGCTTGTTGGAGCTCAAGCGGCTCGACATGAACGGCTGCCTGATACTGGAGCAGCTGCCAGATAGTATCTGCAATTTGAACAAGTTGCACACGCTGTCCCTTTGCGGCTGCCAGGCGCTGAAGCAGCTGCCAACTGCGATGGGTAGGCTTAGCAATCTGACGCGGCTTGACATGTACAATTGCAGCACATTGAGGCAGCTGCCGGATGGCATCAGTGAGCTTCGCAAACTGGAGTGCTTGAACCTTCAGTGCTGCTCATCCTTGGAGGCACTACCAGCAAAAGTTGGTACGTCTCGTACCTTGCACCAGTTGAAAATATTGGGGAGCGATGCCTTGCCACACACACCTCAAAGCTAGACTAGCGCTAGGAGGGTGTACACTAGGATGGTATTGATTTGAGTCTTGAAGACAACATTGGTGTGACATACAGTTGTCAGTCATCAGTCCCTCAAGCCAATGAAACCCTGCCAAATTGCATCTACCAAGGTATCGAGCTCAGCTCAGCTCAAGGCCGTTATGCTGACATAAGAATCCTGCTGTCAAACAGTCATGTCATCCCTCGAGTGTGTAACGGCAACAGCAAACCTGCTGCAATCCGTTTGTTGCTGTGCAAGATGTATGGGCCCTTATCAGCTAAGTTAGAATCATATGAGCGCCTGCCGTGGTTGCAACCCTGCAGTCCTGCCACCATGAACATCGGATGTGCCTTCGTCAGCTGGACCATCTGTCAAGTTCAGCAAGACCTGCAGCTGATTCCAAGAAAAGAATCATGCATCGCACCATGGTGTAGGTTTTGAGTGCCAACCAACATGCGCGTGATATCGGCAGCAACCGACTTGCTTCCCCACGCGAACGTAGATGGCTGCACCCATGAATGTTTCATGTTGGTGCTGTCTAGTGCTGGGCAAACTTGCCGAAGCTGCGCTATGCCAAATAGCGGCCCTGCCCAAGGTCCGCTAGATGCTACTAACATGCATCACAGCACCCTGTAGCAAAAGCGGTGTGTGGGCAGTGCGCCTCACTGCGCACTGATGCCTGCGGCTGGTCCCAACAGCCCTCACAAGGCCGCTACCTGCTCTCGTGCCACTGATGCCCAAACGGCTGGGGAATAGCTGGTGTGTCAAATATGGTTCTGCAGTTGACACCGATGCCCCATGATCAGGTGGTCAACGCTGGCGCAGGTGCCACTATATGAGTCTCAGCGGATCTGCCTGCACTGGTAAACAGACAGCTGGCGGTGACAGCGGCTGGCTGCTGTATGTAGCTGAGGCAACAACGACATCCACAGGCTTACGGGCCTCTGGTGGCTGGACCTCACGGATTGCTGCAGCTTGGAAAGCCTGCCAGAAACCATTGGCGGTCTGTCCAGCCTGGAGCAGCTGGTGCTCGATAGATGCAGACAAATCCGGCGGCTGCCGGACAGCATATGCGAGCTGAGCAGCCTACAGCGCTTGGATCTATATCAAGGCTGCCAGCTGACACATCTGCCAGGCAGCTTCGGCAAGCTGCACGGCCTACAGCGGCTGGGGCTTCATGGTTGCTACAAGCTTGCCGTGTTGCCAGACACGCTGGGGTCGTTGTTGAGTTTGCGATATCTGGACTTGGCGGAATGCGACGCCTTGTGCTCGTTGCCAGAGGCTATGAGCCGCTTGGGCGGCTTGCGACATCTAGACATCAGCGACTGCGAGGGCCTCTGGCAGCCATTTCCTGCTTGCATCAGCAAGTTGACCGCGCTGACCTACCTGCATGTCAACACTCTCGACGACGTCAATATGACGCCGCCAGCATGCCTCGCAGGCTGGACACAAGTACGTCTTACCAGCTATAGAGCACGCTGGTCTGAATGGCCGCTTCGTATTACAGTCCGTATGGGTGATGCGTGATGACTTTGTAATTGAATTGTGACAAGCAGCCACCATGCCCTCTATTCCCTTCAATACCATACAGCACATCAAATCTTTAGACCACGAAGACCTGCCTTTCATTCCTATTACGCATGCAACAAGCACGAACGACTGCACCCTGCATCCTGAAACCTCTCTGTCGGATTGGCCGCAATGTCATGAAGTGCTTCGCTTGGCTAACACCTCCGTCTCAGACAGGTGCTTGATACCACCACATACAACACATAAGGGTTCTGCCTTGACCGCAATTGCTGCCGGTCCAACCCAACTGCCCTGCACTGAGGTGGTAACACACATCTAGCACTACGTGGCATGCTCGCAGCATCGCTGCTTGATGCAACAGGCTTCATCAAAGCCAGGTCAGGTGCGCTGTGGAGTCCATGTTACTGCTGCCGCTAGCCATGTTCCAGTTGAAAAGCATCGGCTTGCATGGCGGGTTGGGACCCCTGGTGTATCAGCAACCTCTGCTCCCCGAGTCATAAGCAGGTCCAAGCGCCCACCTCCTTCCTGTCGTGCTCCCAGAAGATCGCCACATCAGCCAGCATGCCCACGATGTTGGCGTCGGCGCCACCACAGGTCAGCCAGCGTGATGCACTGTCTGCTGGCTGGCGCTGCAAACTCACATACCTGCATGTACAGAGACCAACATCGCCTGACGACAGAGCCTGCAAGAAAGAAGTGCAGCACACACCGGTGGACTGATCTGCAATCAGCACGATTGTGATTTGAAGCCAACAACTCTGTGCTGCGTGTTTAAGTGCCAGCCCTAATTTGCCGCTGATACAGTCGCTGACCAACCTCCTGGACGACACGCAGCCCTTGCGACGCGCCGCAGTGCTCCCATGCCAGCTGGTGTCGAGGAAGTCGGTCAAGCCCACGGCTGCTGCATCTATGCAGCACAGGGTCTGCACAACATTGGTGGCAGTTGCTGCAGGCAGTGTCCAGGTGCTGCAAGCGCCAGGCAGCGGAGCCACTGCCACACATAGTGCTGCATTATGTGTCATGCTGCTGGTCCTGGTGCACCTAAAGCAAAATGCAGCTCCCCAGACAGCTGCTGATGTGCAGGCCTTACCATGCAACAGCGTCAGGGCTCGCCGCCCTGCTGCTCCTTCCCTAGAGAGGCTGTCTGCGAGCGCAAGGCACCCCTGCCACGGGTGCTGCCGTGCCCACGACTTGTTCAGGGGCTCACTGCGTGCGGCCCTGACAGCATCGAGCCTGCTCCACTGCCATGCTTATGCCCAGGATGCCTGCGATCAGGTGGTGCGCCGAATACGCTGCTCTTCAGCGCGCAGCACACGGATTTCAGCTCCCAGCAAACTCCAGAGAATGCCCATGTTGGTGCTGCAGGACATCTTCTGACTGTGCTGGCAGCTGGTGATCGAAGCGGCTCCATCACGACAGCGCCTGGGTAACAGGTGCAAGCAAGCAGTGGCAAACCCTTCAGCTTGTAATAGCACACCATTTCTGGTAGCCTACCTGCTGCACGCCACTTGCCAGCGGCAGTTGCCGCACACAGCGCCGCACATATACGACTCGATCACCACGTCGGGGGGCAGCGGCAGGCTGGCCTGCAGCAGTGGCGCCAACGAGCTGCGTGCTGTGCTGCGGTCCTGGCGGTGCTCCGTCCAGCAGCCCACTCCACGGCCACACCCAGCCGCGCCCAGGGATGTGTGGCCATGAGAATGTCGAGGGATGCTCACGCTGCCTGCAGGCGGGTGAAATGTGTCACTCGGCTTGACTGACTTCGGTGCACCACAGCAAGACCACACAGATGTGGCTTGATGTCCTATTGGCTACTGCATGGTTGGCAACGTAGTGCCAATCAAATAGCACTGCCACACAGACCAACTGGTGGACTCAGGATATAAAAGTCAGCACCTGCCACTCTGGTGAAAGCTCTCCTGCCGGTATGGCGAGAGTGTCTGGATCGCCGCCGCTGCGCCAGCCTCTGAGTACTGCTGCGGGCGGCCCATGCATGATCATGATAGGAGCGGCCTCGTGCACCCCAAGCGTGTCGCAGCACTGAATGCTGCTCCGCGTGGATATTTTGACGTGAAGCTCGCCGTTTGCCTGCTGACACAGGCCCCATCTGATGCCAGCAAACAGACCAGGCTCCCTATCCATGACAAGCACGCCCTGTGTGCCTTGCAGCGGCGACATCTGGTCCCATTTGCCTGAACGACAGCGGGTATGGTCGCAGCGACTGAACGCTGCAGGCGGCGATTTCAGGGTACACTCGGCAGGATTTCAGGGTACACTCGGCAGGATTTCAGGCAATAAGACATTTGAGGATGCACAGATGAAGCTGATGACGGCACAGAGGATCAGGTCTGCATGGAAGACATCCTCTTGGCGGCTGCAGCCCATGCAAAGAAGTGTTCGCAGAAGTGTTCTGCAACGAATGCCGTTTGGTCACGTGATCATGGGGCACACGGGCTGGTGGGAAGCCTGCCGTGACTAGTGAGCAGTAGCCAAAGACAATCAGTTGTCTACATCACCGAAACTGAGACGTGTGTGGTGACAATGATCGCTAGCGATCTGCTAATTGGTGCACACAGATCTAGCGCCCCATGCGGCTCCATCCGTGACACGCGGCAGGTGCAGCGGCTGCTGAAGCATCGCCCTGCAGCGTGCGTATGC
Source organism: Diplosphaera chodatii (assembly GCA_032358165.1). Taxonomy (NCBI): domain Eukaryota; kingdom Viridiplantae; phylum Chlorophyta; class Trebouxiophyceae; order Prasiolales; family Stichococcaceae; genus Diplosphaera; species Diplosphaera chodatii. The sequence continues at coordinate 1,477,652 of JAALGY010000036.1, read as the reverse complement.
GAGACGGTGAGCATGCCACAACATATGTGCATGCTGCTGACAATCCCACCCGTCTGCAGCGCTCTGACCCCAAAGACATGCGCCAAGACCAGGATCACTCGCCATCAGGGCGACGTCTGCCGGCGCCGCTTGTGCTCAGCGCGCCTGATTGCTGAGTAGTGTCATCGTGTAGCAGAAGCTGCCCATCGCTACAGAGCTTACGCGCGTGGTTCGCCGAGATGGTTTAGCAAGTGTGCCAGGCAGGCATCCTGCCTGTGTGGCACCTGCGCGGGCTCGCGTGCATGAGAGCATGCTTATCAGCATCTTGTCAGAAGTTGGAACAAGCGTCAGCCTTGGATCGTGCGGTGCGGCTGCAGGTGCCCGTGCCGCCGCCGCTCCACTGACCGCTAGCGACATGGCCGCCCAGCAGCCGGGTGCCACGTCAAGCGCCGCAGTCACCTACCCGGTCCCGGTGTCTGCTGCGCAGGATGCGCCAGGACGGCAGGTGGTTCCCCTGCAGCCCTCTGCCTATGTGCCATTGCCACACATCCGCAAGCCTGTTCAGCAGCCAGCGTCTGCCTGCAACATCGCCGCAAAATGTGCAGCCATTACCTCACGTGTGCTGCGCCATCACTTCAACCTCACAGTGCTGACATGTTGCCTGGCAAAGATGCCTCACATTTTGGCACATGACGCTGCAGGTATACCGGCAGGAGCGGGTGTTCATCAGCCATGCGGGCCCCCAAAAGGGCTTTGCACTGCACCTGCGGACACAGCTGCGGGACGCGGGCGTCAGCACATTTGTGGACGAGCGGGAGCTGCTGCCTGGCGATGATCACTCCGCAGCCGCAGTCATGGAAGCCGCCTGCCGGCAGGCGCAGCTGGTGGTGTTTGTTGTCACGCGCGACTTCTTGCGCCGGCACGCCACGGTGCAGGAGCTGCGGTGGGCGCTGGACCAGCGGCAGCAGCAGCAGGGAACAGCCGCAGCGGGAGGCACCAGCCCGGCTGCAGCGCTGCCGCACCTGCTGACGGTGCTGTACCCCATGTCTCTCAGCCCCAGCTGGCGCGTGCCAGAGCTGCAGCAGCTGCTGTCAGGAGCTTCCCTGCTAGCCCCAGGTGCAGACGCCTTTGCAGTGGCACAACAGCTTGATGTTGCCACCAACGATGCCACCGTGGATGTTGGCGAGCTATCAAGCGGCAGCCTCAGCGGACTGCTGCGCCTCTATCATCCATCTGCGAGCGTGGCTGACGGCGTAGCGGTCACAGCACAGCAGGCAGCTGCAGATCTTTCGCAGCTAGCTGAAGCCACTGTCATCCGCCTCGACTCCGCGGCCAGGTGCCTAATCCATGATTGGTCCAGCGCCGTTTTCCATTGCCATGGTGTGTGTCATGCCTGCGTGTCATGCTGAGTCTATCAGCACCAACACAGGGCATGTGTGGTGTGCAGGGGCGATGATCTGCTGCTGCATACCCTGTTTGCTGCAGCGCAGCGCATCCTGCTGCCGTACATGCAGCTGAGCATGGGGCAGCTGGTTGGGCTGGAGCCGCAGCTGCAGCGCATCAGGGCAGCTCTTGCACCAGGGGCAGGCCTGCAGCTGCACGGGCTGTATGGCCTCGGCGGCATTGGCAAGTCCACGCTTGCACGGCAATTCTTCGAAGAGGCCAAAAGCCAGTTCACAAGGCACTGTTTCGTGCACGTCGGCCAAGAAGCGCTTTCTGGCCCGGCGCTGATCAGCAAGCAGCAAGACCTGCTGAAGAGCATCGGCGGCCAGACAGCAGCAAGCAGTGACGATGCAGTGCCGCGTGCAGCACTGCGGAGCAGCTTCCAGTCTGGCGGGCCGCTGCTGCTGGTGCTAGACGACCTATGGGATGAGCGGCAACTGGCAGCACTGCTTGGGTATGAGCTAAGCAACAATGGCCAGCTGTCAGCAGGCACATGGGCAGTCGGCAGCCGGGTGCTCATCACATCCAGGAACAAGACACTCGTCAGCGGCCGCATTGACGGCGCAGCAGAGCCGCAGCAGATGGCTGTACTGCCAGAGCTTGCTGCGCAGCAGCTGCTGTGCCTGCATGCATTCGAGAAGGGCGTGTGGCCGCCTGAATTCAGCGAGCAGCAGATGGCAGCTGCAGTGGCCATGTGCGGTGGGCTGCCGCTGACGCTGCGGCTGCTGGGCGGTGCGCTCAGGCGGCACACCGGCGCACCTGGTTGGCAGGTGCAGACCCGTGCTGATGCCAACTTTTCTGCCATTTGTCCGACGTAGTGTGATGACCAGTTTGCAACATGCACCATCCAGTGTCAATATCAGTGACAAAGTTCCGTACCACTGCTAGGCTGTGCTTGGCGACTGGTCGTCAGCATCCGGCCCGGCAGACGACAGCGCGGTACTGACGAAGAGCTATGAGGCGCTGCCCAGCAATGCGCACCGGCGCATGTTCCTGGACGCAGCGTTACTGCTGCATGGGCAGCCAGCACAGCACCTGACTGCACTGTGGGCAGCGCAGCTGCAGCTTGATGACAGCCAAAGTGGCGGCAATGCTGTGTTCCGTGGCTCTGGCTGGCGCAGCAGGGGCACCGGTGCTGTCACTGATTGCAACGACGAGCTGCGGCAGAAGCGTCACGCCGCTCACTGCCAGCAGAAAGCAGCACAGATGCTCACAGAGCTTGGCAGCGCAGCGCTTCTGGACGAAGTGGCTGGGGAGAACCAGGTGGCGCTTCGCATCATGCCACCTGTCGCCAGGCAAGTGGGCGGCATGACCGTTGCAAGTTGATTGCTATCACAACCATGGAAGTAGAACTGACATAGTAGGTGTGTGCAAGCCGGTGTCACATGTCATGCCATTCCATGCAGGCTCTGGGTCCACGATCGATTGCGTGACATGGCAAGTCAGATTGCCAGCGAGTTTGGAAGGGGATCTCTGTGGCGACTCAGTGATATGGCAGCTGACGACGTGCTTCCCGAGGTGCAGCCCATTTGCCGCACAATCCTGCATAAGGGCATTCTATCATCAGATTGGGCTACTGGCCATCTGTTTGCAATGTTGTGTATGGCAGCTCCAGCCTGCCCCAAAAATGAACGTTTATTTGCAACCATGGTCACCTTGCTATGTGCATACGGCAGGGCTCGAGCTTTGCAGCAGATCGGCTCCGCTGCGTCCAGGCAGCTGGTGCACAGCCAGCAGTGTCATTGGCTCAAGTTCTGCGCTGCCACACGGGGTTGCAGCTGGCCAGCTTTGAGCAGGTGGCACCTGAAACACGCCCGAGGTTTCGTCACTTGCGGCGCATGCTCGGGACGGCTTTGATAGCTGAGCGTCCACCCGCCAATAAAGACAGTTGACACAGCTGCTGTACCTACGGCTATTGGGACCGCTGCCTGCCTGGCTGGGCTGTTTCCAGCGGCTGGCTGTCCTGGATGTTTCCGGGTACAAGGCGTTGCAGCGGCTGCCAGACAGCATTGGCAGCCTGTCCAGCTTGCAGACGCTGGATGTCAGCGGGTGCTGGGTACTGCAGCAGCTGCCAGACAGCTTACGCGGCCTGTCCAGCTTGCAGGAGTTGTACCTCAGCGGGTGCAGCGCACTGCAGCAGCTGCCAGATGGCATCGGCAGCCTGTCCAGCTTGCAGACGCTGGATGTCAGCAAGTGCTGGGTACTGCAGCAGCTGCCAGACAGCATCCGCGGCCTGTCCAGCTTGCAGGAGTTGTACCTCAGCGTGTGCAGCGCACTGCAGCAGCTGCCAGATGGCATCGGCAGCCTGTCCAGCTTGCAGACGCTGGATGTCAGCAGGTGCTGGGTACTGCAGCAGCTGCCAGACAGCATCCGCGGCCTGTCCAGCTTGCAGAAGTTGTACCTCAGCGGGTGCAGGGCGCTGCAGCAGCTGCCAGACAGCATCGGCGGCCTGTGCAGCTTGCAGACGCTGGATGTCAGCGGGTGCTGGGTACTGCAACAGCTGCCAGATAGCATCCGCGGCCTTTCCAGCTTGCAGACGCTGCACGTCAGCGGGTGCAGGGCGCTGCAGCAGCTGCCAGATAGCATCCGCGGCCTGTCCAGCTTGCAGACGCTGCACGTCAGCGCGTGCAGGGCGCTGCAGCAGCTGCCAGACAGCATCGGCGGCCTGTCCAGTTTGCAGGAGTTGTACCTCAGCGGGTGCAGCGCACTGCAGCAGCTGCCAGATGGCATTGGCGGCCTGTCCAGCTTGCAGACGCTGAATATCAGCGGGTGCAGGGCGCTGCAGCAGCTGCCAAACAGCATTGGCAGCCTGTCCAGCTTGCAGACGCTGAACGTCAGCGGGTGCGGGGCGCTGCAACAACTGCCAGACAGCATCCGCGGCCTTTCCAGCTTGCAGGCGTTAGTTGCCGGTGAGTGCTATGCGCTACAGCAGCTGCCAGACAGCATCGGCAGCCTGTCCAGCTTGCAGACGCTGGACATCAGTGAGTGCTGTGCGCTGCAATGGCTGCCAGACAGCATCGGCAGCTGTTGCAGCTTGACCACGCTGGATGTCAGCAAGTGCAAGGCGCTACAGCACCTGCCGGACAGCATTGGCAGCCTTTGCAGCTTGCAGAAACTGAACGTCAGCAAGTGCGAGGCGCTGCAGCAGCTGCCAGACAGCATCGGCGGCCTGTCCAGCTTGCAGGCTCTGTACCTCATCAGGTGCGGGGCGCTGCAGCAGCTGCCAGACAGCATTGGCAGCCTTTCCAGTTTGCAGACGCTGAACCTCATCGGGTGCGGGGCGCTGCAGCAGCTGCCAGACAGCATCGGCGGCCTGTCCAGCTTGCAGAAGCTGGACGTGCACCGATGTGTGGCGCTGTAGCAGCTGCCTGATGGCATCGGCAGCCTGTCCAGCTTGCAGACGCTGGACGTCACCGGGTGCGTGGCGCTGCAGCGGCTGCCGGACAGCATCAGCCGCCTGTCCAGCTTGCAGACGCTGGACCTCAGCTGGTGCGGGGCGCTGCAGCAGCTGCCAAGCAGCATTGGCAGCCTGTCCAGCTTGCAGACGCTGGATGTTAGCTGGTGTAGAGCGCTGCAGCAGCTGCCAAGCAGCATCGGCAGCCTGTCCAGCTTGCAGACGCTGAACCTCAGCGGGTGCAGGGCGCTGCAGCAGCTGCCAGACAGCATTGGCAGCCTGTCCAGCTTGCGACTGCTGAATGTCGGCTGGTGCGAGGCGTTGCAGCAGCTGCCAGACAGCATCGGCAGCCTGTCCAGCTTGCAGACGCTGTACCTCAGCGGGTGCGAGATGCTGCAGCAGCTGCCAGACAGCATCCGCGGCTTGTCCAGCTTGCAGGAGTTGTACCTCAGCGGGTGCAAGGCGCTGCAGCAGCTGCCAGACAGCATCCGCGGCCTGTCCAGCTTGCAGGAGTTGTACCTCAGCGGGTGCTGGGCGCTGCAGCAGCTGCCAGACAGCATCGGCGGCCTGTCCAGCTTGCAGACGCCGGATGTCAGCGGGTGCAGCGCACTGCAGCAGCTGCCAGACAGCATCGGCAGCCTGTCCAGCTTGCGGACGCTGAACCTCAGCGGGTGCGAGGCGTTGCAGCGGCTGCCAGACAGCATCGGCGGCCTGTCCAGCTTGCGGGAGTTGTACCTCAGCGGGTGCAGGGCGCTGCAGCAGCTGCCAGACAGCATCGGCAGCCTGTGCAGCCTGCAGACGCTGGGCGTCAGCGGGTGCGTGGCGCTGCAGCCACTGCCGCAATGGCTGGCAGCCCTTCGACCAGCTTTGGACCATTGAATAACATCTACTGGTGGGTGCCGCAGCAGCTGCAGCCAAATCAGCAGCCTACCTGCGGGCTCACCACGGCTCCCTGGCAGGTGCTGGAGGCCTCTCAATCTGATCCCCATGACATTTCAACGGACTACTCCACTGCCCAGATACAAACTTTTGAGGGTGCACCATTTGCACACCTGTATGTGTGCCGTCATGTGTGGCCTATCTGAAACTCTGCGCATGCCAATGTAGACACTTTGCGAATGCGTGCTTCAGTCCCTTTGCAATAGCAGCAGCTGACGGGGAGCCATCGTGCTGCAGGCCAGCGTGTAGTGTAAAGTTGCTGCACGTGAGGAGCACCGTGCACAGCACGTGATGGGCTGCCTGATTTTCTGGTCACTGACGCAGGGCACTGTGGCATCTGCCCTGATGGCGATGAAGCTTGAGGTCCACGTCATTCTTGCTCCTGCAGGCAAGAGATGCATACACACATCCCGTGGCGACGGGGCATCACTCAGCGGGTGCAGGCAGTGCAGCAACTCCGCAGCAGGTGAGGGTCGTGCCACAGCTTGCGGACTGAACAGCTGCCCACGTCTGCAAGCCTTTGAGTCCAGGGCATACCGACACATCAAACAGCTGACAGCCCGGCAGCCGCACCTGCCGCATGTTGCAGACTGTGGCTCATGCTGCGGCTGCTCGGGGTGCGCTCAAGCAAACACAACTCCAGCCAGTCGAGAGGTGAACTTTGATGGCTGTGCAAGTGCAACCCTGCACTCAGCGTCAGATCATGCAGCCTGCGAGCTCGTCCATGATGCTATCATATTGCCTAAATTGCAGCAAGCTGGAGGAGCTGCCGGACATCATTGGCAACTAGCGCTGGCTGCGCCATATGTATCTGAGGGGTAGTAGAAATCTAAAGAAGCTGCCGGGCATGGTGCTTTGCGCAGCCTGCGGGACCTGGACCTGAGAGCTGCAGCAGGTTGCCTGCCAGATAGCGTCGGCAAGCCCATCAGCTGTGCGCCCATTCTGTGAAACATCTCCCAGGGCAGGGCGCCTTGCTCAATTAAAACATCCGTATGGTTTGACGTGCACCATGGGTCCAGCCATTTTGGGCCCAAGAATGGGCTCTATAGCAAGCTTTTATGTCGACAAAGGACATGGATTGAGGGGTGAGGGTGATGGGCGAAATCATCAGGCGAGAAATCGTGTGAATATGGTCCAGGTCCATGAACACCCTACTGTGGTGGTCCAGTGAAACGACGGAGAGTGATCATGATATGGTGCCTCTGCTTTCTGATATCAACACTTTCTCACACATGCATGGCAACCACACCTTACGAGCAAGCAGCAGTTGCGCAACACACTTTGATACTTCAATCAGTTCAGTACTTCAGACGCTTCGATACTTGTAGGGCGTGGCTGCTTTCCTGATGAGCAATGCTCGTCACGGAAGAAGGATACGGTCACGAGCTACGCTTCACTCATCACTACGCTTGCAGCTGAGGCCAGTGCAATGCTGATTCTGCTGCGTCACTGCCATGTAACCTATCAGGCCAGCGCTGCCACGGCGGCCACAGCCGCCGCCGCCAGCGCCGCCAGCGGCACGTGCGCTGTAGGAGAGGCGCCCTGGCCAGCCGGCGCGGGTGTCGGTGAGTCCTCTGGTGTCGTCGGTGAAGCCTCAGATGTCTCTGGTGTCGTAGGCGAGCTCACTGGTGCCGCCGCCTCCGGCATGTTGCCGCTGCCGCCGCTCGCGGGCGAGCCGGGTCCAGAGAACGTCTCGGCAGACTCCAGTCCCTCGTAGCCCTGCTCAATAAAGTTATACAGGTAGGGGGACGGTACGTCAGGCTTGGTCGGCCAAAACCCTGCACAGATTCCGCACTGCTGCTTCACAACACGCCGCGCCACTGCAGGGCTATTGCTACAGACAATCCAGAAATTCCCGTTGATCACAACATGGTAGAGGAGGGTACTCACGGTGGCAGAGGTGTCCAGGTATGTGGCGGTGTCGCCGGTCACGGCGTCCAGTCCCACAGCCGAGGAGCCGAGCAGGTGCCCATCGGGGTTGGCCTCCTCGTTCAGCAGCATCGCCTTGATCTGTGGCCATGAGAAAATGCCATCTGAGGCTGTGAGCCCAAGATCTGGCCCGACGTTTAAGCCTAACCTGAAGCGAGGTGTCGGCTGCAGAGGTTTATCGAAGTCACCGCGCAGCAGGGGCAGCTTGGATGCGGCATTAGTCAACAACACCTTTCAGCTAGTGCAGCAATCAGAATATATAGGCCTCAATGAGTGTGCCTGACCTGTGTGTCGTCAGCAGCGGCTGTGAGCGCACGCTGCAGAGCGACGATGCCCGTGAAGTTGGCCCGCGTCATGACTGCAAAGTGGAAGCGGACCTTCAGTCTGGGACAGGTGCATGCGTGGTGGGCTCCCGATGGCTGAACACATATTTTTTTGCCACAGCACGCTGTGATCCAGCACACCCATGCACATGCCACGCGGTTCCTGATGAGCAGTCATACTGGAACGATGTGTAGAAAACCCAGGCATTTGCAGGAAGTTGGCTCACTGGCGGCGGTCGGCACGCGGGCCATGTTGCAGGTGGCCCAGGAGTCCACCGGCGCGCAGCCGGTCGCGCACACCAGGCGCAGGTCCGCCTTGGGAACGGTCGACCACGACTGTAGAGCATAAAAAGGCACAGGTGTGAAGCTGCATTATCAGTGGGTTGACAGCGCTGGAGGTTAGCAGTAGGCGCAGTTGGCAGCTCATGGGATCGGCCATGCAGGGCGCTGGAGCTCACATCAGAAGTTGCTGTGCCGTCATGGCCGTGAGAGCATTGTAAAACCCTGATCATCATTGTGGCCGCACCTCGGGGGCGGTGCCATCGGCCACCACCTCCAGCATCGTGTCCTGCTTCGTGAAGCCAACCTGCAGTTGTGGAATGCCATATCATGCCTCACAATCGAGCTGGTGTGCAAGTGTAGGTGGAATGACGCCGGCCAGTTCATTCAAAATTCCAACATGCATATATGCCAAGCATGAAGCCTTGCAGATGTTCATCATTAGCAGCCTAGCGCAGCTGCACTGCATGGGATGCAGCAGGCCACGCAGCAGATGAACGGCAGCAGGAAGGAGCACCTGGCACCCGTCCTCCATCACGCCGCGCACCACGCCGGCGTAGTCGTAGAAGATGTCCTCACGGACGCACGCCTCTGGGTCCTGCAGCGAGCGCAGCCAAGTCCCATTGCCTTTTGGGGCTCACATGACCATCATGCATCTGGGCGTGCATCTGTGCGAATTGCCAGCAACCATGCAGCTCAGCCATGTGCTCGCAGGTCGAATCCTGTTTATCAGTTGTAGTCAAATTTTGTTGCCACGTACACATGGCATATTCACACAGGTTTGCTGTAGAGTTACTGACGCACGTCGCAGGCCGCACAGAGGGGGTCGTAGCGCGTTCCATTGCCGTCTGCAGAGGCGACGGGAGCGCCGCTGTTGGGTCCCTCGCCCATGCGTGTGCCGACAGCACACGAGCCTGCAGAGCAACAGACGGCTCACATCGAAACATCTGACAGATCTGTGTTGAGCGCACAGCAGCCCCTTCCCCCGCATGACAAATGCCGGGTGCTGCTGCATGAGCTTTTACTACAGGCAATAGTAGAAATCTTGCTTTGCTTGAGGCAGGCAGGATGCTACAGCAGCCCGACACACACGACAGGATATCAATGAGTTTCAGACCAAGCACTTGCCTGCAAAGAAGGCGGCGGCGGACTCGGCGTCATTTGCGATGTCTGCGTCCTCGTCGATCAGGGGCATGATGCCGGAGTTGATGAGGTTGCCGATGGGCATGTTCCATCCGGCAGTGCGGCGGTAGCCTGTCAGGTGAATAAAAATTTGCCAGGTACATAATGTCATGTTTGGTTCTGAAAGCTTATAAACACGCATGCAGCTAGGAACGCTTGCACACATCACACTGTCAAGGTTTTTCAAGCCAACTTGCAGATGCAACATGGCAGAGAAAGCAGCCCAGCAATACTGCCCCCGCCCAAACGAGCACTGCAACACCACCATCTGTATCATTGTGTTGTAAGTCCTGAAAGTTGCAATCTTCTGGGCTTTGCAATGCGCACCAGTGTGGCATGAGGACAGATTCCTCAGGTCGGCGAGGCCGAAGTCGTCCTTTGATGCGCACACCTCAGCCTTCACCAGGGCCACGGCATAGTACTGTGCATCCTTGTCCGGCCTGCAGCACAGTGTGAGGCTGAGGACCGAGGCTCATGCACGATACTAATGATTATCATATTCAGCGGGGTGCATACTGTAGAAGTGCTCTTGCCAGTCCAGACCCTCAAACCGTCCGCAAGCACCGAATGAATGACTTCGTACAGAGTTTGAAGCATAACAACATGAATCACGAGATGCTGCTACAGACTCTGGTCCTTGACTTCTGAGCAAGCGCTTTCAGAAACACTGCCTATGGACGACTCACCCCAGGTTTTCAGATGCAATCGCGCGCAGCTCGTGCTCGGTGTATGCTGTGTACGCGGATCCAGCACCAAACCTCTGCATCACAGCTCAGAGCGATGTGAGGAAATTTTACTGGTGTATTGGACGACTGCGCCTGCTTGCAGGTGTCGATACAAAGCCTGTGGTAGCAGAAGCGAAACGTCCAAGTGCCGACCAGCACATCGTGTGCGACTTGCAAGCCTGGCAATTCAACATATGGAGCTAGAGGCAATATATCACGTCACTGACCAGTCAGTCTCAACAGCACAGTTTCAAGCCTGGCCACTGACGTCAAAAGATGACAGCTCGCCTTGATGTCGGCGGTGCCGTTGGCAATGGCGGCGGCGCACTCCTCGTCGTCTCCCACCTCGACGCAGCTGAACTGGAAGCCGGTGTCCAGGGCGTTCATGCGGTCCACCGCCATCTCGCAGGTCGCCGTCTCATTGGCGTCGCTGCATGACAGCAGCAGCAGGCTCATAAAACTCCAAAAAGAATTTTTGTTTTCGATATTCAGATCTGCATGCTCACTACAGACTGGCATGATGTGGTCACTTACAAATGCCCTTTCTGTAGCACGTGTCACCTTGGAGTGCGGATGATGAGCTGGTGGCCGACAACAAGGTGTTGAACATGAACAGTCTGATACATGCCCTTCATCTGTTCATTCTCCTGAGGCCGTAGAAAACTCACGAGGTGCACCAGCGCACGGTCTCCGCCCGCAGCGTGGCCAGGCCGCCAAAGGCCGCAAACAGGTCCGCCCCGAAGAAGGCCGTGAAGTTCTCGCTGACGGCGCGCAGCCCTGAGATGTCCGGCCTACAGCCCATCCGTGCAACATTTGTGCCAGAAAATATACACGAATACTAGGATGACCAGGGCTCAGTTGGGCATATGATACACGCCACTTTAAAATGCACACCGCAGATGCAGGCATCTTGACATGGCAGAATCCTGCAGCTGGGGCTGTCTATGTGTTGTTAGAGCAGCTGAAAGATGAAATGCATGCCAGGGCCTGCCAGCACATGGGGGGCGCAATCGATGCGCACCCGAAGATGAAGCCCTCGCCACCGATGTCGGTGCTGGCGTTCAGGAAGGGCCCCGACTCGGCGGCGGCCACCAGCGCCGCCTGGACGCGCCGCCCCAGGGCCGACGCCTTGAGCGCCTCCGTGCCAGACAGCACCCGCGAGGGCGTCTGCGCATAAGACATGGACGGCGGTGTGAGAAAGACAGCAATAGGAAGAAGCAAAGGGAAGAAGCAACAGGTTTCGTGCAGATCAGGCCGATGACTATGTCACAGCCACCAGTCGACAGCATGTGCTAGTGGCTGGGCGCAGTTGACAATCTTTCGTACCTCGATCTTCTTACTCGCTCTCCATTCGAGTTCAGCCTGAAACGTGCGGTTTCAGGTGCGTCACCACTATACTACACTGGGGCCAGCAGCTGACACAAAGCCCTACCCGGCCGAAGGTGCAGGACTCAAAGGCGTCGGGCTGGGCGCAGCCGCCGGCGGGGCACAGCAGGCGGAAGGCGGAGGCGGGCTTCGTGGCCCAGGCCTCCGCCAGGGAGCCGCCGCGGGCGTACTCCGGGATGACGGTGTGCTACAGCAGTGACACAGCGTTGCATCATAGGGATCTTTGGTAAGCATAATCTCAGCTGCAGCACACTTGACAGCTCGACGGATGGGCCACATCATACGTGACTGCTCGAGGGTGCAGTGTCGCTCGGCAGAGACGTGACACAGGTGCAGTTGCGCTTGGTTGGCGCAGAAAGGCCAGCAGAACGCAGGCGCACACGTGGGGTCAGGTGCTCTGACCGTGGCACAAGTCTTCGCACCTTGAAGAAGGCGACGTCGCCGGCGTCCTCCATGAGGCAGCGCAGCGCGCCCGGGTAGTCCCAGTAGATGGACTCATCATCGCAGGTGGCCTGCACGAGATATCAGGCGACATTTGTCAACCCAACGTGATCGTAAGCTCACCTGCGGGACGGTGTAGGGCGTCATCTGGCTGACAGCAAGCTGCCTGGGCACACATAGGCAAAAGCATGGCTGACAGATAAGCTGCATGGTGACCCGTCAAGAGGTTGCAAAAACGATCGACCCCACAGATACCACCAGGAAGGCTGCAGCTCACCTCACCGCAGCCAGTGCAGAGCTCTGGGATGATCTCCTCTCCGGGATCGAGGCCCTGCATGTACACCACTTGACGCTGACTTTCAGTGCTTCAATTTTGAGGCGCTTGGCGCACTGCAGACTCTGCACCTTTATTCAAGCAGTGGGCGATGCACAGTCTTCATCGTGCAGGCGCATACAGGAGCGCCACGGGATGACAGTCATCGTGTGCGTGCAGCTTGGCATTGGCTTGAAAGTTCCAGCACCGATGCAGTGCACACCTGGGGGGCGCAGGTCTGGTTGAACAGGGCTGCGATGGAGGCGGCGTCGGTCGGCAGCGCGGCCGAGCCGGCCGTGACGGGCAGCACGCCCGCCTCCACCAGGGCGCCCAGAGGGATCTGCAGGCATTTGACCCCCAGGTGGCTGCTGACATTAGGGGTAGTTAAAGAACTTCTTCAACTACCCCTACTGACATCCAGCCGGCGCATCGCGTGAAGCCATTGCAGCATTGAGACGTTGTATCCTCGCTGGGACACTAACCGCACCCTGTCATTTGGCAGGGCTCACAGCGGGCCGACAAGACTTTCAAACTAAGCTAGCGTTACTGAGGGGCACTATATTGGGCCTGGTCATTAGTGATGTTTTGACAAGCGTCACCTGCCAGCCGGCGGTGCGGCCGTAGCCGGTGTGGCAGGAGCGCAGGCCGCGCAGCGCCTCCAGCGTGACGCCCGGCGTGCACAGCTCCGCATTGACGGCGGCCACTGAATAGTAGCTGCTGCCAATGCTGTCCGCGTACTCCTCCGCCACCAGCGGCACCTTTACGGAAAAGGGATCGAACAGGCCCGTGAGAGCAGCTATATGGAAGGAACGCCAGGATTCGACACTCTGATGCCTACAGAGGACTGGGTTTGGGCAGGCCTGCGGTCTGGCCAGTTCGTCTGCCTTATGCATCACAGTTGCAGGCCCAGGCGCCTGTCTGCAAGCTGGTGCAGCGCACACCACACATACATGTGCTTCTGGCAGCAGCATGCGCCAGTCAAGCATGAGTGGCCTTGATGAAGTGTGGCACGATTTCTCACGATGCGGTCAGAGATGTAGGAGGCGTACTGCCCGGTGCCGCCCAGCTGCACCAGCTCCGCGTCGCCGCTGACCACCGCGTCCGTGCAGTTCTCGCCGCCCTGCACATACAGAACCACCGTCGTCCGCCGTCTCCGTGGTGAACTGTCTCCATGGTAAACTGCGACGCCAACTGTGAACGCTTGTGAGGAGCTACATGACGCTGCACAGTTGTGGCTGGCATGCGCGTGAGAATCAGCTGAGCAGCCAGTAACTTAGATGTATGAGCAAATGCTGTTGCCTGGCGCAGCCCGTCAGCGCTGTGTGCTGGTGGCTCACAGCGCCACACCCTTCATCAATCACTTGCCTCACTGATGCTGCCAGTATGATGAAAGGTTGCTCACCCCGACGCAGACGAAGCCCACGCGCTGCGCGGTGCTGTTGGCCAGGCCGACCGCGGCGTCGCAGGCGGCCAGCAGGGTGCGGTTGGTCGCCGCCACCGGCACACAGATGCGCACCGCCTCGACGGCGCCACCTGCATGACATCAGCAGATGTGGAACGCAGAATTGCATCAGGTAGCTGGTAGTAGGAATGTGTTTCATCGCGAACGAGCCTTGGTGACTGCAGGTGCATGTCGTGCTTCGCACAGTGTGCATGGCTGCGTGGGCGCAGTGCAGACCAAATAACAAGTGCAGATTCCCCCTATATAGCGCTGCCTGCATGACTTCCGCTCAAGCGCAGGAAATGTAGCATTAAGCTTTACACACATGACGTGCAGCTCAAGTCAGCTACACCTCTATTGTGGTGACCTCATCGGTCATCAGAACCCCACGCTGCACACCATTGTTGCTCATGCAGTGCGTTTCCGCGCAGATGTCTTGCAGCGGCGATGGATGCACACAAGCAAGCCACTCTCTCTGAAAGCGATATAGGGACGACAACAGGCAATGTTCATGCGGCACGTGTCGGACGGGGCAGATGCATAAAACGCGAGGTTCTGTGCCTGCCGAGATGTGCAGGGCTAGCCCAGTGCGGCCGGTGAAACGAGCGTCGCTGGAGAATAAGTCATATCAGGGGACCTCATGTGCTGTTCGGCAAATTCATGGCGGCATTGACCTGGCGAAATCGTATTGCATGCGTCTCAACTGCTGCCGGCAATGTCATGCTGAATCGGCAGGCCATTCGGGGAAATCAGCTGCATGAGGCTAGCTGCAGTTGGTGATTGTGGTATCAACTGCTGAGTGACTGAAGCTAAAGCGTCGACACGGTCGGTTGCACCTCTCGCGGGCACGCGCCAATAGTGGCGGCGCCCCATGACTCAATACAAAGAGCGGCACTTCATGCAACTCGCAGCGGGTGTCACCACAACGCATCTCGAATCAGCTTCACACCATTCGTTGCCTGCGCGTGCGCGCTGGCGGCGGCAAGCACCAGAAGCGCCGCGAGCTGCACCCCGAACTTCATAGTGACTTTCGGAAACCGCGTGGCTTCTCCTCAAATTTGAATCTTCGGGGTGGTCTGCCCCGTGCACCACCAAAGGCGCCTGACTTCCGATGCAACACTTTGACAACAGAAACAGGATATATTGGGCATGCAGGCGCCGTCATGGACCTTTGAGCACGGCGGGGCGCGTGCCTGTCGTCCGCTGGCTTGTGCCGGGTGGTAGATCCATATGGTAACGATCCAGCTGGGCAGATCTTGGGGTGCAGCACCGCCGACGCTGCTCACCCTCTGCCTTCGACGCCTTTGTCGCCTTTACAGAGCCGTTCCAGACCATCCATGAGTGCCTGGTAGTGCTTTTGGCAGCACCTGGCGTTGGCCTTTTGGCTCGCATCGCACAGCATGGCGGCTGTCAAATCGGGCATACCAGGATCCTTCCGTGCTCGTTTTGCATTTTTGGCGCTCTTCATGCTTCCAAACGCATATGCACAATCCAGCATCGAGTCGCTGCGCCCCTCCGGCAGTGCTGCCGTGAGCAGGTGCGATTCCCCTGTTGAGGTCTGCATGCGTGCGCGATGGCTGGCCTTATGCCGGCAGCTTGCATGGCATATGTGGTAACGAAGCACTGTTTTCAACGGCATGTCTCATCTGGCTGTTTGTGCCGTGCGGTGCAAGTCGAACCATGCATGTCTGCGTGCTGTCTTCAACCAGTCGTGTCCATATATATCTCTTTCGCAGGCTCGGGAGCGGGAGGTTCTTCTGCCAGCCGCAGCAGGTACGCTGCTGCCTGTCACACTTGACAGTCAACGGTACGGCTGCTGCTGATACGCATGCACGCAGCAGAAGGGCACGTGTTCCTGAACAGATCAGCGTGTCATGAAGCCGAACTGTCGAGCGCTCAAACCCTCTCAACGCTGCAGGGGCCTGCCGGGGGCTGGACTGGTCTGGGTGCCAGGCGGCTCGCTGCTGTGAGCGTGGGCCCATGCACCCAGGTGCACATAACTCATGCTGCAAACACCGCTGCGCACTGCCGCTGCGCCTGAATCGCTGGGCATGTGCGGTGCCTGTGTCAGGTGGCTGACTTGTTGTAGCCGTCCGCGACTAGCTGGCTATTTATGCTGTCACCTGTGACTGACCGTGCAGCCTGCTCTTTGCGCTGCCAGGAGCGTCGATACACAGTCAGCGCTGCCGCGGCGCGTGGCAAGGTCGTGATCCTGGTGCGCATACACATCGATTGCGGCAGTTTCGCTGGCTGAGATGCCGCACGTGACCGCATGTGCAGCGCCGCACGTGTGTTTCCAAAAATAACAGGGCCTGAGGGTCTGGAACGTGCCAATCGCTGCCGCAGCTGAGGCGTCACCGCATCGCCGCGGCGTCACGATGCCGAGCAGGGACTCTGATGCGCGGGAGTGTCTGCAGGCTGCTGGCGACTGCGACTTCGCGACGTGGGAGGAGTTTGGGGCGGACGTTGCGGCGCGCGCCGCTGCCGCCTCGGCTGCGGGGGCGGCCGCCGCGATCATCACCCTGGCAAGCGCCGGCCAGCTGCCCGTCCAGATCGAGCGTGAGCCCTACATCACGCTGGGCTGACCCGCGCACTTCAAGTCTGCACGCCAGACGCAAGGCTTGCGTCTGGCATGTTTCCTTCCAACACTGCACCTGCATCGCGGCAGCATGGTGCCATCGACCGCACTGCCACTGTACCTGAAGTTGACAGCCAGGCACAAGAAGTCAATGTGCTGGGTGCTGCTTGTGTCACAGGTGGCTTCACGCTTCCGACCTGCCTCATGGCCCAGGCGGACGGCGCAGCACTCAGGACCGCTGCCGCAGCAGCAGGCAGCACGCCTGCGCAGGTGGCTGGCGTCGGCTCGTATACTGTTGCTGCAACAGCGGGTGCCGCGGCGCCCGCTGCCGCCAACATCTCAGGTGCGCTCAGCGTTTGCCTGTGGGAACCGGTTCACTCAAATCTATATGGTAAAGCCTGACGAGGCAGCAGAGCCCGAAACCGACATGTGAAAGAGCCATGGTGCAACAGATCCTCCGGCGGCAGTAACGACTCCTGTCGCTGGCGGACCCTTGTGCGTGCTGCTACTCATGTCTCCATCAGTGGATGGGCAGGGACTTGCGGTTCACAGCACGCGTGTTGCTGCAGGGGTGCCTGCACTGGCTGGCGCCCCCTCGCCCGCTTGGCCCGCGCTGTTCAACACCAACACCAGCAGGCGGGCTGCCGCTGCTGCCGCCACCTCCGTCACAGCTGTCACCCTGTCTCCAGGTGTGCCCTCATGTGGTTACTCGTAGATGCTGATTCACAAATTTGGGATTGCGGATGTGAGCCTTGCACCAGATTCATATCAGCTGGCGATCGCTATAGGCCTGTCGAGCGAGCTGTGTGCTGTCAGCAACAGTCGAGCTGCAAGGTGATGAGCATGCCTTATGATTGTGTGGCACTGCAGCTTGCCGCACCGCCGGACGCAATCTGGCGGCGCCCTTCCAGGCCTGTGCCGCCTGCTGGGCGGCTGCATCGCCTTTTGGCAACGCTCCTGAGCTGCGCGGCTGCGTTGCGGTGTTGGCAGCAGACGAAGTCAGCATCCGCACACAGGTGCGGGCCTCCGGGTTCAGTGCAGTTCCCAGGTTTTGTTGTCCGTGGCTGTCATGCCCAACATGCTGGACTTCAGCTCGCTGTGTATGCCACAAGGTAAAAAGTCACCTGGTGAATATGCTCGTTGCTTAACAGGCAGCAGCGCATGTGCCGCCCGCATTCAGCTGCTGTCATAGTGACACCTTTCGTTGTCTCCATGCTACACCAAACAGAGCATTTGACTTGCACCGTGCCTGCTGCCTCTCAGACGGCGTGCTTTCCAGAGCCCTGGCATCTGACGCTGCACGCGCAGCGGGCCGGCGCCGCCGCTGCTTTTGTGCCCACAACCTCCGACCGCAGCGTCACGCCGCCGCCTGCTGGACCCGCAGCCGTCGCGGCGGCTCTGACCATTGACACATTCACGTGAGCTTGTAGCGGCCTGTCGATCAGCGTACTATTGTTTCACAAGGTAAACACAAGGTAAACATGTAGTGGGCCAATACCATGGTCATTGGCCTGCTGACCACGTCGCCGCGGTCCCAGATGCAACTTGCATGGAGACTGCAGGATCATTCATCCTGACATTTACATTCGTCAACTGATCTATGTCCCACAAATATGACATCAATCGCAGGCTGCTGCCGGAAGCGGCAAGTGCCCTTGCGGCTGAGGCCGCCGCGGCCACGGCCCAGCCGCCGGCAGCCACTGCCTGCGCCACCTACGCGCCCTACTTCTCCGCAGCCGCCCGCCCGCTGCCCGCCGCCTCGCTGAGCTTCGTGGTGCGCGGGATCACATACACAAAAACCAGAAATAGGATGTCCGAGGAACCATCTCTCACCCACTTGTGTCGGGTGCAACCTCTTGGCAACAGAGCAAGGCCGTCTCTGTATGTGGTGCTGGTGCGAAGGCCTGCCATTCTTGACGGAAACTGTGTTAGAGCAGTTAGACCTGTAGTCCTGCTGCCTGGGCATTGGTCAACCGCCTCCCCTACGCCCAAGCGGCCGGCTCACGGATGTCCTCACATCGGTCGGACATTCACGTCACAACTGCGCAGGCGCAAACAGGGCGCCTTGCGCGGTCGGCGATCGAGTGCGCTGCTGGGCAGGCGGCGTTCAACCCGAGTGCCGCGCCGGCACTGAGCGATGCAGCCGCGATCTTCGGGCACCCTGCAGGTGGGCAGCGTCGCTCTCTGTATATGGGAAGCATGCGTACACAGAGGAAATTTTGTAGCTTGATTGGCAGGGACGCTCTTGGTCTGCTCGCTGCTCGAGCTCACTGTTCTCTGCCAGAGACGCGGCTGGCCCAGGCCTGGTCCGATGCTGTGCGTCAGCACACATCTTGTGGCTCACGCCAGAGGTGCCTGCCTCTACATGAAGCTGCATTTGATTTACTTTGCAGGCTTCTGCACATTTGCCAACCCCAACGGCTGTGAGCTGGGCAGCGGCGTTGCTGCAGCTGCACGTGGACAGGTGCGCAGGGCAGCAGTTGTTCCTTTCAATTCATTGACGCGCTCTTGCATCATGATCCAAATGTCTGAACTGTATGGCTGGGGGTGTCCATAATGCAATGCATGCCCCTCGTTCAACTGATGCCAAGCTGCCCTGCGATACTATTGCTGTGCCACGCTCATTCGCAGGTGCTGGTCCTGAACCAGGAGGAGTGGCGGCCCTTCCACTCCTGGCGCCAGTTTGTGGGCGTCGCCACCGCAGCGCGGGCGGCGGCGCTCATCATCACTGCCCCCGTCAATGATGCTGGTTACACCCTGCAGGCAATCGGCTGTCATACTACACGTTGACGATGCCGCACTCCCAGCTGACAGATATCAAAACCATCTTCGTGTACACTGCCGTTAGTCATTGCCCAACTCCTTTGCTTCAGGCCCGTTCAGAGGCAGGCACTGCAGCGGCGGAGCGTTTACAGCATGCCCTTTTACCGAGCCTGCAATTGCCCACCTGCAAACATGCATTTCCGGTCCATGCAGGACGCTTCCGGGTACCGGTCCCCCATCCCCGTCTTCAGCATCCCGCAGACGTGCGCGCTGAGGGCGGCGGCTGCGGCGGCCCTCAGGCCAGCAGCACTGACGAATGCTGGTGCGCCCAAAACCGCATCATGAGCCATCTGTTACCATTCGCCGTCCCAGCATTTCCCACAGGGGCAGCTGAGGTTCTCCAGGGCTCCTTGAGAACGCCCAGGTGTGGCTGTCCAGTACTGCAGTGGTACATTTTCTCGTGATATCGTGGTCTTTTCCACAGTGTGCTTGCGCAGTACGCGGAAAACTTGGTAGGAAGCGAGCAGAGGAACAGAGGCGTCATGATATGACGTCACGCCCAATGGCCACAGCGCCACCGCCGCTGATGACATCAGCATGTCTCTCCCGCAGGTGCGCCGCTGCAGGGCCTGGTGCGGCTGCCGGCAATTGCCAATGGCGCCGCGGTGATCACCTCCGGCCCTGGGCTGGCTGCCCCGGGGCTGCCGCTGCTGAACCTGCTGTCTGGCGGCAGCCGGCGGCTGGGGCTGCCCGCCACCACGATCCGCCTTGCGGTACAGGATGCAACTTTGCTGTGGTACCAATGCCGATTTTTATTTCGTGTGGTAGCACACATAAGTATGTCTGATGTATGGGCAGTATGGGCACAGCTGCTGCTTCATGCTAGACTCAGCAAAGAGCACTGCCTGATGCAAATCCTGCCGCATGCTGACAGCATGTCGTGCCACAACATGTGGCAAACAAGTGGTGCGATGATACACCAATGACACCTGCTCGCATGGCGGCAAGGATCTCAATGAGCTGTTGCAGGCCAGTGGCAGGGCGGCGGCACGGGACTTTGCTGCAGGGCAGGCGACGTTCAGCCCGGCCAGCCGCACAGGCGTCACTGCATCCCTCGTCCAGCTGGCGCCTGCAGAGGCCTGCAAGAACACCAGATCCGCAGGTACTGTCAGATTCAGCCATGATAGCAGTGCAGTCTGCTGCAGTCTGGCATTGCCTGCTGGATACCACAAGCTCGGTGCAGGTGCTGAGTCGCAATGCGCATCATGTGCATGATCCGGGCAACTAGAAGTCCTGCCATGTGGTGTGCTCGAGGGTTCGAGGTTAGTCGGGGTGCTTTGCTAGGCGCTGTTGACACGCCTTTGTGGGGTATGCGCAGCAGGCGGCAACTGCGCAGCATGCGATGCTCTGCCGGCTGACAAGAAGCTTGTGCCGCTGGGGCCCGACAGAACGCTGGGCCCCATCGAAGGCCGCATTGGGGTGCGGCATTAAGCCCATCGTGTTTACAAGTGGGAATCCGTGGCCCTGCTTTTGCTCGACCGGCGTCCTTTGTTTGCAACTCTGCCTGCTGGTGAGTGATACTACAGCTGCTGGCTGCAGCCGCATCAGCATGCTGCATGTTGGGCCCGCATATATATCCAACTTGCACGTCCATGCCGGCGCAGGCAGCCCAATCACACAGAGCATAGCAGGAGTGTGTAGCAATTTGCTGTGTCGAGCCGCAGGTGTTTCAGCCGTCCGGTGCCTCCTGCTTGCTGCCGCTGGCAAACGTGGCGCAGCTTGCGGCAGCCGCCGGTGCTGTGGGCCTCTTGGTGGCCAATGTGGAGGGTGCGGCGCTGACGCTGGTGGCGGAAGCGGGGAGCGGCCGCGGGAGCATCCCGGTGTTTTCGGTGTCGGCCGCCGCAGGTGCCAAACACAACTGTGTTGGACACTGCCGTCACCACAAGTTAGCCACATGTTTTACGCATCAATGCGCTTGTGTCTACGTGGATTTTGCAAGCCGGTAGATGGCAGCAGCACAGTCCCAAGCATCAGGTGGTTGCAGTCAAGAATTCTCTTCTGTGGTCCAGGGGAAACGATACTTGACGCATTCCAGAGCCGGGAGGATGCCGCCAGACTGTCTTTCCCGGGCATCCGCAGCGGCACCGCCACATCAATTGTGGCACCTGTGACAAACATCTCTGCGGCGCCCGGTGCACCGACAAGCGCTGGGGGACAGGTATGTACGAATACTTTTGTCCAAAACATCATTGGACATGCAATCAGCTTGGCATGTGCAGCCAGTGCTGGATATTCAAGGCTTGGCGTTAGACCTGCAGACGGTCGAGTAGGGCTGTGACTGCAAGGCCGGGTTCTGTATGCATGCCACTCACTTAGGTCCATGTTTGCTCATTCCGGCAGACGGTGGACGCCAGCAGCCTGCCCGCAAGTGGAGGCAGCAGCGGCCTGAGCGGCGGTGCCGTTGCCGGCATCGTCATCGGCAGCATCGCGGGCGCGGCGCTACTGGCAGCAGCGGTCCTGCTCCTTGTCATGTGAGCGTTGGCACTCTTCAAGACCGATGTGCTTGGGTTGGGGCGTACTGAACATCACATGCCTTTTGGCAACAGCATCACATGCATGCTTCACAGCATCCGAAGGGGTGCCGCCAACATCACCATGGAGAGATCCAGCATGCAGCAATTGCAACATCTTGCGATATTGCAGGCGTAGGCGCAGGCAGCCGGAGCTGCACAAAGTGTACGCCAAGTCCTTTGATCGCTGGGGACGGAACAGCGACAACGGAGCACCCAGCGCAGGGGGTGCGTGCAGCTAGGAATTCGCCGATCGTTGACCTGCAAATCTTTCAGCGGTGGCGCCCGTGAGCTCAACGTGCAATGGGCCTGTTCAATGAAGTGATGGTGGTCTCTTTCTGCACTCAAGGTCGTGTAGCCTGTGCTAGTCAGTCTGCGCAAGCACCATGTGCTGCAGGGCCGCCGCCGACCATCATCACGGTGGCGGACCTGCAAGCCGCGCGGAGCCCGGGCAGTGCGGGCAGCCCTGTATCCAATGGTGACGTGATGTCAGGGACTGCCTGCGCACGGACTGCCTCCGCAACTGCTGCAATTCATGGTCGAAAACAGGACCATGTGAGTTGACCTGCAGGAGGAGCGACTGCTCTAGAGTCATATATTTAAGCGAGTCGGGCATCCTACTGCAGGGAGCAGCAAGAAGCTGGCGAAGCAGGCCAGTCTGGCATCGCAGGCCGACCACGTGAACGCTGGCCGGCCGCAGCCCTTCGACCCACCATCGGACCACCATGCACATCTGACGCCATGAAAAGTCAAAGTCGAAGGGTTGTCAACTGCTTGAGCAGCCAGCCACTGTGACACTGGGGAAATGCCTGATAGCATGTGTTGCGTGGAGACTGGCCCTGCCAGTACATAGCTTACTGGCCATCATGAAGTGCTTCACGATTGGATGCAGGGCCATGTCGTGCACTGGATCCACGTTAGCAGGATTTAAAGTAGGACTGAACTTACTAGTTGAGAGTGTATTGCAACCAATAACATTATACCCAATCAAGGTCACCAACCAGTCACATTGTTGTCAATTGCAGTTTCGACAGCGCACTTCAGTAAGCTCTGTTGCCCTGCCCTGTGCTGACACACTGTATGTGAACCAACCAACAACACGTTTATTGTTACTGCCCACCAGACGGACCGCGGTGCACATCACAAGGCGTATTTACTGTGTGCGACAAAGACACCCCCAGCCCTGACTTCTGTTTTGCTTCATGTCGCGGCAACTTCGACATGATGGACGCCTTGCGGCTTTCGGCGTACTTCGCAGCCGCCATGCTTAGCGAGCTCCAACAATGGTCCCAGGGTAGTCGATCGTATACGTGCACTTCTTTGACTTAGCGCCATACTTCGCAATGCACTCAGCCTGCAAAGAAAGCCGCACAGAAGGTGAGGACCAATGTCCCAGCACGTGGCACATGCCAAAGCAGGGCTGTCGACAGTTCGCATGTGCTCCCGCCCGAAATCCGTCTGCCAGGCTACATCAACACTGCTGCCTGTAGACCAAGCCTTTCGCATGCGCTGTCCGGTCAGCCGCTGACGGCATGATACTTTGTTTTCGAGCGCAGTGCACATATACCTTCAGGTAACTCATCACGACATCTGACGTGGTGGAGATGGCATACGCATATCCGGTGGTGGGCGAGATGCTTGGCGGGTTTGGCACATACCTGCAGTTGGGAGACCAGCCAGGCTGTAGGAATGACGGTTGGAGAGATGCTCTGCAAAGTGTTGCGTTGCCGCCGCAGGTTGTGTTGCGCGATTGGCAGGCACACTCTCAACAATGCTTTGCAAGCAGCTGTGGTGTCATCAGCATCGATGAAACACGTACCCCCAGGTGCCGTCTCCAAGCTTGCGGATGGGGCGGTACAGGTAGTTGGAGTTGCCACGCACAATGGTGTACGGGATCTGCAGCAATTTGAAAAGCCATCAGTTCCAGCAGCAGCTAGCCGAGAGCAGGAAACTAAACGCACGCCAGTTCACTTCCAGCTGAAGAGCAGATCAGGCTACGAATAGCAGGCGTCAACCTACCCATGTGGACTTCTCCCCCATAAACTCTAAATGCCCACCTGTGGGTTGCCGGGGTCAGCACCGAACTTCG
This sequence comes from Diplosphaera chodatii, assembly GCA_032358165.1. Classification (NCBI taxonomy): domain Eukaryota; kingdom Viridiplantae; phylum Chlorophyta; class Trebouxiophyceae; order Prasiolales; family Stichococcaceae; genus Diplosphaera; species Diplosphaera chodatii. The sequence goes on along the minus strand of JAALGY010000036.1, from coordinate 1,453,878 downwards.
TGATCAGCTCCGCCACCCCGATGGCTTCCATTGCGGACACGACCTGCACTTGAGTATCCCATGTCCGGCTCCCGGTGGGGCACGGATGTGCATGCTTGACGAAAAGCCATCCGTTGCTGAGCATATCAAGAACTGCATCAACAAAAGCCGACCAGGGCCGACTTGCAAGCCAATTCTCTTACCAGTACGTCCTTCTTCGAGATGGTCATGTTCAGGCCGGCGCTCAGGAAGTCCTGTGCAGGCAGAATGCAAGCAGGTACGCTTTATAAGTTAGCCACTGCAAAAGGTTCAGGTTGTGTGGCTTCAGTTCGACAACTGGACCCGTGTGCCATAGCAGGTGCAGTCAGTTTTGACAAGCAAGCAGGCGGGGCTAGGGCGTTGCAGCCGGCTGATGCGCAGCAGTAGAGGCCGCACCTGGATGTAGGTACGGGACTCCTCATCATACGGCGGCCCTGCAGCGGCAGCGACCCATACAGTGGGCTGTGCTGCAAACTACTGCGGCATGCAGGCACCAAGCGGCGCAATGGGTTCTGGCCACTTTAGCAGCGGCACCCTGCAACTGACACGAAGCGAGGGTCGGGTCGCTGGCAATGCCGGCTGAGATCTTGGCTAGTGTGCACCTGAGTAGAAGTACTGGCTGTCCACCTCGGCGCAGGTGGTGTAGTTCCAGATGGTGGGCGTCGCGGTGCTGCATGACAGGCACTTTCTTTGTCAGCATAAAATTGTGCATCTGTGTCTTGTTTCGTTTTAGGCCACGGGCGCATGGCGGTCCGTGACAGCAACAGGGTATAGGGTTCATGTCGTCGGCCACCGTGAGTGTCGTGCAAGATGAAAGCTCACCTGCTGTACTCGTAGTTGACACCTGTGCCTGACGACATGTTGCCGAAATACGCTGTCTCGTAGTCAGATATCTGCAGACAGCGAGCTGGGAGTTCAATCTGAGTAAACCGAAAGGTGCTGACAAGCTTGCGTCCAACAGCTGCTGATGAGGGGTGAAGGTGCAGGGAATGGGGTGTCACCGTTGTGGTGCGCTTTGGGCGGGCTGCCGCGGCATTGGCGGCGGTCGCCGCAGCCTGCACCCTCTGCCAAAGCACACAGACGCAGTGGTCACGGCTGTGCACTGAAAACCTTTGCTGACTTCGCATTACACGGGTCTGCTGACAGGCGAAAGCGGCAGCTCGCTTGCTCCAGCAACAATCGGCCATAGAACAAGAGCCTATTCGCATGCATTCATAAGAGCTCCGCAGATGGCCGTGGTTCTACAGTTGCGTGCAGCCACAACTTTAGAAGCACCTTTGTGAGCGCCAGCGACCCGGGGTCAGGCGTCGTGAAGACGCACTGTCCGTACAGGAAGCTTGCATCCGGGCCGAATGTGTTCTGCAGACAGGGCACACATGCTATAGCGATGAGTATATACAGTGTCCAAACAGTGCGGAATTGTCAGTGCCTGGCTGGACTGGTCAGTAGTATGCTCGCGTGGTTCAATGTATCTGTGGCCTGTTCAGGTGTGGTCAGATTTGAGGGTCCTCCCGTCAGGGTCAACAGGAGCTGCAACAAAAGATTGCCTGCGGCAGGGAGCACAGGTCGGGCGCGCCGATGACCTGCTGCTCGTAGTCCGTCAGCTTGCAGTTCCTGCGCCAGAGGTAGCAGTCCCCTCAGCCGGTATTTGTCATCCGCATGGCTTGGAGCCGCAACCTACTAATGCCCCGTCATGAGGCACTGAAGATGCAGCAGGCCCTGGAGCTGTGGCCGCCTGTACCGACTTGTGATGCCGACCAGTGCTGCGATTGCACAAACTTTATGTTGTTTCTATTTTCGAGCTGGGCGCACCAGTTTATGGCGAGGGGCGAGACGCAGATGTCGCCGACCCGGGCGATCCTCGCTGCCGAGCCGTCGCTGTTTGCCGCACCGCACGAGTCGCTGTTGATCACGCCCCTGCAGCAGTTAAAATAGCCTCGGCCAGTGGCAATCAGACTCCTCTATCATGCCGCCTCAGCCTATGGCCCATGCTGTCTTGACGCTTCCCAACTGTGGGTTGCTGACCTCTTCCCATGCCGAACAGATTTCGTTCGTGTGCGCACATCATGGGGCGGTAGGCTGACAGAAGTAATAGCCTTGGCATCAGTTTGACGTCAAAGTCAGGTGTACCCACCCGACCTGCGGCGTCCACCCTGAAGTGCCGGAGTAGATGACTTCCTTAATGCGACTAGCGCATTGCAGCACCTGTGCGTTGGAACCGCAAGGTATCAAGCACATGCATCATGCAGCGGAAAATGGCATCAACAATGAAGCACCCATGTAAAATGTGGCGGTCGGTGTTGCACAGGACTGATGCACATCCGCATGACTAGCAGCGCGCACTTCTGCCAGGCAGATGGCGGTTGCTACAGGGCCGATGCCGGTGGCGATCAGCACCACTGGCTCACCGACCAGCGTGCCATACTCCCTGCAGGATGTGCGTGCTACCCTTGTTCATCTCAATCCTTCAGTTGACAGTGGGCTGTAGATGGATGGTGCTGTGCTCGGCAGAAGCCCTCCTCCGCACATCCAGTGCCACAGCATGTCTTGATGCGATATGCGGATCAGCACCGAGGCATGACCCCAGATATGCTCACCTCGATGCACAGACGGTCTTGTTGGGACTGATGAGCACAGGGTTCTTCAGGTTAGCGGCATAGAAGATGCCCTCGGCAACCCCAGTGAAGGTACCTACGTGCAGCAAAATCCGCTCCGTCTATCACACACATGTTGTATTGCAGGTGAACGGGTGTGGCCACTACGTCTCCTGGAACAGCTGCTCGCAAGTTCTAGGCAGAGCAGTGGAGGTTGCTTGCCTATGTCAGCAAACATCACGGCGGTGACCTTCTTGGCCGTGCCGAACGTCGCATCACATGGATCCTTCTTCTGCAGCAAGCAGCAGGTGAGTGGTGAGCCCCAACACGCACCACAGTGACTGCGATGCTCGTCGACCAGCACACCGCTGGTGTGTGCAGCAGTGGTTCATACAGCATCAGCGGGCGATAGGCGATGTTGGGTGGGAAGCCCGGCAGCTGACACGAGGGCACCTTTGGGCAGGGCTTGGCCTTGGGGCACTTGCCGCCGCGGTGGGGGCCCCTGTAGTCGTCGTCATCCCCTTGCTGCTCAGCTGCCTCCTGGCGGGCAGCGCGCGCTCGAGCTCCGCCAGCACGTCTGCCGGCAGCTGGTTCAGTATCTGTACACAAGCAAATCCAAATCAATAAGGGACGACATGCACTGGCTCATTGCCAGTTAGCCAGATGCCTGATGTGTCACAGCGGCCATGGCACTGCCCTGCCAGCTGCCTCAGACTCGTCAGCTTTTGTGCACCTGGTCGTGTGGCACAGAGCAAAGAGGCACATCCTATCCGTTTTGTGGATGATGCTATAAACAGCGTTGGCATGCCGCCACACACGAGCGAAGCATCCGGCTGACATGCGATTCGCAGCGTGTCATGTCTCTGCACCTGGTCAACGGCGGAGTCGTCTTCAGCATGCTCCAGAGCTGCGTGCAGGCGCCGCTTGAGGGAGGGGCCAGCCACCGCATCGGCTGCGGCCGCTGCTGCTGCATTGCCGGCTGATGCGCCAGCCGCGGGTGCAACCAGCAGGCACGCGACCAGCAGTGCGACCACCCATGCCGTCATCCTTTGCAGTTACAGACATAGACAGTCAGCGTGCAGTTCCGCTGCATGTAATTCTAAACGCTGATATCAGGAGATCCATGACATCTGTAGAGCAGGGCACCAAATGCCAATTGTTTGCGCGACACAAAAGCCCTTTCATGAGCAGCCTATGACTGAAGCTGAGGTGCAGCTGATAAGCGCAGACATCATGGTGCCTATATATCTGCTTGGCGTCACCCGACATTAGTGCGAGGTTACGTGATATCCCAACTGCGCAACTGACCCTCCTGTTTTGCTGCTCTCTTTGCTCCGGAAGGAGTATGCAGTCCCATGATGCCATAGAATATGCTTTGGTTACGCCCGATCGCCTGCCGCGCGATGGTGTTGCCCGTGTTAGCCGATACTCTAGCTGGGCTGCATGCATGTCGGCCCGCCCAGATAGCAGCATGCAAACGCAGCTGAGGCTGCACGAATGATGTCGAAAACATCATGCCTCTGAGATTGCATGCTCGCGAGAACTGTAGCACGGCGTGCGCGGCATGCACCTTGGACATGACACATCCTGCGCGGTCCGACTAGACGTGCTCAGTTTGCGATGCCGCCCATCGGACACTGTGTGCAGCCGCTGCAGCCTACATATGAACCATACACGCGCGTCTCATCGCGAATCTCTGCCGGTTGCAGCGACTCCAAATAACCAGAGCAGCCAGCTGACACCGCTGCAGCAGGCGTTTGACGGGGCCAAACACGGTGCAGTGGAACACCGGCAGGACGGCAGGCACTGATGTCCTGTAGTCAGGCATTCGCGGGCGCAGGTGCAGCGGGAGTAGACAGCAGAAAGAGCGGCGTCGCTCACGTGCGTAGGGCGACAATCTGCAGCCTGGCTGGCACCGCGTAGCGCGCGTGCTATAGTAAGTTCCTGCTCCACCTCGACCGATGAAACACGCGGGCCAGAGCTGTAACACGACAACTTCAAAGAAAGCTGTTGAAGCTCGCAGAGAATCTTTTTGCGTCATCATAATGAGCTGGATCGTGAGCTGGCTGCCCCAGAGGGTGCGAAATGTTTGACGACTAATTGGGGTCTGCTGGCTGCCGATTGCCGCCGCTGAGTCTTACAACGCTCTGGTAATGTACACTTGTCGGTGCTGCACACTGCAGCATCCGCTCGCAACACCATTGGTCCTCACATTGCTGGTGCAAACCGGTGTTTCGCGATGTCCATGCTGCCTGCTGAAGCCTCGATCCTGACCTAGCTGTGTACCTGTGCAGCAAGTTGCACAAGGGACGCAGGTGCTGCGCTGTGTTGCGCATGGTACAGCGTACACTACGCCGTGCCGCTGTAGCTGCCGGTGAAAGTGTGTGCACCCTAGGGAACTTGTCGTCAACATCCGCGACTTTGCAGAGCTGCAAGCCTCCATTTGCAGCCCTGCTGTTGCGCCGACCCTGCCATCGCTGCTGATCTGCCAGGCCAGCCCGCCGCGCCAGCTGCCACCCGCACGGTCTGCAGCTCCCAGGCTGTGCTGACAGCACAAGCTCCTATGTCGAATCGATCAGAACCCCCATTGCCGGCATGCCAAAAGGCTGGCAACCTACTTCTTCAGCAGCGTCGGCTCCAGCCTGCCGACGTCCTCGGGCCGCGCTTCCTTGCCTTCCCGCTCTGCTTCCTGCATCCGCAGCAGTTCCCCTTGGTCAGTATCTCAGACTGAATCGCGAACGCTCCCGGCAGTCCGGCAGCGTCTTGTCGCATGTTTCCTCCCCTGTCCACGCGGCTACGCAAGTGCTGCCGTTGCCGTGCGGATGCAGCTCGACCCCTGCACCTGACCTGTGACGCCTTTCACAAGGCAATCCCCAATGGCCCCGGTCAGCACCATGACCCGCCAGCATCTGTGTGTGTGGGAAGCGGTCAGCGCACCAGCATCGCGATGAACTGGTCGAAGCAGATGTCGCTGTCGTGGGGACCGGGGCTCGCCTCCGGGTGGTACTGGATGCTCATCGCCTGCATGCAGAGTGACTCCAGCGGTGCCGCGTGAGATAGAGGTTCAGCAGCATGCAGCCCCGAGGCTGAGGAGTCCAGCACTAACAAATGGTCGGGCAAACAGGCAGTGGGTCGTGCTGATATGCTGCCTGCAAGTGACCTCAACATGCCACTGAGCTGCACCAGAGCCCGTCTTCAGACGAAATCACAGGGGTTCACCTTCTCGGTGGGCAGCAGCAGGCCGGCGCAGGTGCCATCATTGAGGTTGATGTGGCTGACGTTGGCGCCGTCCGGCAGCGTGGCAGTGTCCACCGCGTAGTTGTGGTTCTGCGCGCTGATCTCGATGCGGCCTGCGGCCTCAGAAACGCTCGCATTAGGATCGCATTGGCTTCAGCGATCATGCTTTTCAGCAGTGCAGTGCGCTGCCGGCATGCAGTGGATGACCTGCTGAAGCTGGGGAGTCCGCAAAGTGATGTCAAATCTAGCAGGGGGTTGGGGGTGGGGCCCCCACCGTCCTTGTTGTGCCGGATGGGGTGGTTGCCGCCGTGGTGCCCGAACTTCAGCTTGAAGGTCGTGCCGCCCACCACCTGAACAGGCAATTTATTATTATAAGCACGCTGATTTATAGTCCAGTCCTCAAGGTTGGCCCATGCTGTGGTGGGCTGGCAGCTGGTTTGCATGACCAACGACACGACCCTGAAGTTGCAGGAGCCACAGAAAGTGCAGACAACAAGTGGATGTGCGGTCATGCAGAGGCACGCCTGCTCCTCTGATCCGCGGATATAAACCCTGCTGACCGTGAAAATACAACAATAGGATGGAGCATTGCTGGAAGCTGCTGCTGAGGTGGAGAGTCTCCAAGATGCGAGATGCTTGCACAGGCCCCCGGGTGCCCACCTGGCCCAAGATCTGGTGCCCCATGCAGATGCCGAACATGGGCTTCTTGCCCAGCAGCGTCTTGATATTGTCCACGATCTGCGGCACCGCGCTCGGGTCACCCTGCAGCCCGGCAGACAGCGGTGTCACAGCATGTCATGCGGCTTTGCGCCTGAACTGCGTAACAGCGCCACCCCAATCCTCCTAACAGCCTGCAGCGCAGTCAAGCATGAGCATGGTTCCGCATGACTCCTCCAGGATCTGGCAAACGATGTGCAGCAGTCCTGTGCTCACCGGCCCATTGGACAGGAAGATGCCGTCGGGCTTCATGTCCAGGACCTTCTCCGCGGGCCAGGCCGCGGGCACCACCGTCACCTTGCACCCGGCGGACGTGAGCCGCCGCAGGATGTTGTGCTTGATGCCGAAGTCATATGCCACCACCTGCATATAATGCTGATGGTCAACAATACTCCTCACACTGCCCGCAGACGAAATACATGGTAGCGAGGTATGCTCTGTGCCGCCACTTTGGCATGGTATGGAGAGCATCTGTGCAGGCGAGGGTGTTCGAGTGGTCAAGGCATGCGCCTCGAGCGGCAAACACGACAGAGCGCAGGGGGTCCCACATGGAAGGGCTCGCTGCCGGCGCGGGCCTTGACGGCCGCCGAGAACTCCCACTCGTCGATGGTGGGGTCCGTCCACTCGTACGGCTCGCTGCAGGTGACCTGCGGCCCCAGTTGCCGGGTTGTGATGTTGCACAGTATTTGCGGCCCTTTGGTGTGCAGCACTTGGTGTCACCAGGAGCACAGGAGCGACCAGATGCCGGGCCCCTGACACGGTGCTTCACGCACTCAAGCTGGCAGTGCTGGCATTGCCGCAGTGGAGACTGTGCACAGGGTCATAGTGCCACTCTTATCGCCTGCTGGCACTGGTGCAGCTGACAGCCATGTCGCAATCGCGAGTGCCTGAGCAGCATCTTCGGGGGACAGTCTGCAGCAGCGCACCCACCTCTGAGATGAGGTCCTTGCCCAGGATGGACCAGGACTTGGCCTGCGCCAGCAGCTCGTCGTCGGACTTGCTGGCGTCGGTGCAGATGACGCCGTTGAGGCAGCCCGTCTGCCGCAGCGCTCGCGTGATCGCGCGCGTGTCCACGTCCGCGATGCCCAGCACCCCCTGGAGCGAGGAGTCAGAGGCTTGGCAATCGGCAGGGCGGCCGCCCGCGGGCGGTGCCACAGCATGCACCAAGCATCTCTGGGCGCCCTGACAGACAGCATGCACCACTTACGTGGAGCATGCTGTTGCCAGGAAACTCTGGCCGCACACAACCGCCTGACCGCAGGTCGTCTCCGCATGCGCCAGGCCAGCTGCTCTGGCCCCGAGACCGCTGCAAATGCCGTCCGCACAGTCCCAGAGCGTCCTCGCCATTTGTGTGCGCCTCTGATTACACCCCTCACCTGCTCCTTCAGGTACTCGTCCAGCGACTGGGTGGAGCGGTAGTTGGACACCACGCACGACAGGTCCCGCACGATGACGCCCCCCAGATGCGTCTTTGATGACTCGGTATCATCTGCGGTGAAAGACGCGCTGCGGCCGTCAGTGCCTGACTCAAGGCTGACATGCTGCAGCCAAGCAGGCTGCATCTGTTGCATGTGCGTTGACGCTGTGTTGAGAAGGAATGCCAGGCACGGCTCCTGATGCCGGCTGATTCTAAAGCAGGGTTCCAGGGTACAGGGTGGCTGTCCAGGCGCACCGAAGTTGATGCCGGTGTTGCCTATGTGCACGTGCGTGAAGCACACGAACTGGCCCCTGTAGGACGGGTCCGTCATGATCTCCTGCAGGCATAGTGATAAGCACCTCAGCTCAGCTCTGAGCAGCGATGTCAGACTGCCATTCCACGAGTTGCTTCACGTAGGGCTGCATGTCAGCTGCGTCGTGTATATGATGCTAGTGAGAGCGGGCCTGCTGCTGACATGCAGGGGAGACGAGCATGCGGACGCTGCTGCTGGTGTGGAACATGTCCCCGCTGCCGCCGCTGCAACCCTAGACACCGATTGGCGCGTCTACTGCACCATCAGCCTCCGGATCCTGTGCTGCCGGCTGCATGCAATGCTGTTGCACCTCGCCTCAGCCGCGTGTGGGGCAGCTTGAGGCACAGTGACTGCACCCAACTCGAGCAGCAGATCCTGTGCCCAAAATGGCACAAGGACCCCACCTGATAGCCGGACATGGAGGTGTTGAACACCACCTCGCCAACTGCCTGCCCCGTGGCGCCAAAGGCCACGCCGTGCCACACGGAGCCATCCTCCAGCACCAGCCGGGCGTTCTTCTGCTTCCAGGGCGGGGATGGGGCACTGCTATTGGCCTCCGCCCGCACGCTGAGGCCACTGCGGGCGGCTGATGACTTGAAGCATGGCACCAGCAGTGCACGCTGCTTCAGACGCTGCGCCTGCTGCCGGCTGCTGGCCAGCTGAGCGGCTGCATGCCGGGCTGCCGGGTGCTGTGCCGATGGCAACTGCGGTGCTGATCGGGTGTACGTTGCCTGGGGCAACGAACGCAGCTGCATGCCCGCAGCCATCATGACACTGCTCCTTGATGGTGACCGCCGCAAAGTGCCTCTGCACAAGGCGGAGGGCGCGATCACATGGACCGAATAGGGTCTCGGCCGCAGCGGCGGTGGGACCCTAGTCCCTGCGGGTCTGATTGGTATTCCTTTGCTGACATTCCTTTCCTCGAGGACCCGGGTGCATTGAGCATCTGTCTTGTAAGTTAGCTTTGACCATCGACGCGCCCGAAGTTCATACGACTTGAACATCTCTCATCTTCCGGAGGGGTGCACCCACGCACGGAGGTGAGTACAACTTCTGTAGCTTGCCGAGTTGCACTGCCGTAGCTGCGATGGGCGTTACCATGCTTATCGACGCTAGCGCGATCGCCCTGCATTTGCATGTCGGTGCCCAGTTGATGCTCCGTTTTCGCGCGAGCGTCACATGCTGCGACGCCAGTTTAGGCCCAAGTGCCTTGCTAGAGCTGAGATTATGCATGAGTCAGTGCCCGCGTCCAGCCACGCGTCCGGCCGCAGAAAGACATAGCTCAACATTCCAGCAGCATTGTAAGCCTCGTTAGGCCTCGAATATGCAATCTGCGGTGCCACAGGCGCTGTCTTGGGGGCCTGCACATGCCACAAGAGATTAGTAGGACCCACGTTACAACGCGCCGTGCAGCGCACGGAGGGCACGCCGCACCGCGCAGACTCCCCCACAGTACCGCCACGACTTTGAAGGCGAAGTGTGTGTAGCGGAGTGACCACGCTGCTCCACATCGGGCCTGTGAGAAAGTGAACATGTTGGCAGCGGTTTCAAATCTATATGCTCGGGCCCGTCGCACTCAACTGGGGCCAGGCCGGGCATCTAGGCCAGCAGCTGCATGGGTGTTATGGCTTCACCGTCGTGCCGATGTTGCGCTGTGCCAGGCTTCGCGTAGCGTGTCAGGGCTGCGGTAACCCGCAATGCATTCGTGGGCAACGGCTCCCGCAGCCGCCCCTGCTTGCTTGAGATCGTGAGCAAGCTCTAGCACAGGGTTACTATGTGCAAGGAGACTGCTAAACGTGTCTTTTCTATTTTCTGACGTGCACCTCGCCGCGCAGGGCGGCAAGGCGCAGGCACTCACGACGCCGATCCGCCTGCACGATGGTGGCGAAAATGGCCACACTGCTGTGCGCAGCCTGCTTCATGGCCCTGGCAGCGAGCTGCTATGCCGCCAATGCGGCCGCCGGTGCGGCGGCGGGGACGGAAGGCGCCGCGGGGGTCACCCCGGCCATGGCTGCGGCGGCGCGGCAGGCTGCGGCCCGGAAGTTGCGGGCCGCCCTGGACCGCACGGCCGGCAGCAGCTCCGTCACGGAGCAGGTGCGTGTCAGCTCCGTGAAACTGATGGGGACTCAGCGGTTTGGTTGCTGTGCACCATGTAGTGGCGCAGTGCTTCGCTCCAGGGCAGGGTCCAGGGACAGACAGTGAGGCAGTGTAGAGGCACGCAGCCCTGCTGAAAGGATGCTGCCCGGCCTGCAGATCATCGCGCAGCTGCCGCACAAGGCGGTGGTGGACGTGACTGCAGCGCTCGTGGCACAGCAGCCGGAGGGGCGCCGGCAGCTGCTGGGGAACCACAATCAATGGAAGAAGCACCGGAAGCACACGCAGAAGCACGACAAGCCGCCGGTGAGCCTTACCATTGATCAGTGTTTGGCCCCTGCAGAGGCTGCCACTTTCCGACGAAGACTGACACAATGGCATTCGCTGACCGCAGGCTGACCCATGCGATGCAACATTTGGCACAGCCAAGAAGGTGACGGCAGTACTGGTGGCTGACACAGGTAACACTGTCACACTTGAGTGCTGTGCTCGAGGGGGCTGCAGACCAGAGTGCCTGGCGGTGCTGCCCAGTGGTGTCACTGTTCCGCATCAAAATTTCCGCCCTCTTTCGCGCTGCGCCGGCTGATGACTGCAGCAGTTGCCCACCCAACCCACGCACAATGAGCTGACAGCACCTGGCGTGCTGCGGCGGCTGCAGGCAGCTTCTCGGGTGTCGCCGAGGGCGTGTTCTACGCCTCCAACCTGAAGAACGCCGTGACCATCGATGCCAACAAGACGCTGTGCGCCGGGAGGTGGGTGGCAGACCTGCCGGGATGTCCTGCACTCCCGCTGCGCGCCTGGTGATACGTGTTTTCCGCTGTGAGTGCAAACATGGCAAATTGTCATCGCTGCACCAGCAGACCAGCCCGCATTCAAATAGGTGCTGTAATCCTTGCAAATGTTGCATCTCGCAGGTCGTATGGCACGCTGGTGGGTGAGCCCGTCGTCCTGGCCGCCACCGGCATCGGGCCGGGCGCGGCGATCATCTGCTTGGCCGAGGTGCTTGATCCAGCTCCACTCTGCTGCCAGACTGCTCAGCAAGCAGTGGTCGGTCCTTGGAACCCTGTGTGGTGCAACAGAGTGCTGTGTGCTTGTCGCTGGGATCGTTTTAGAGCTTGCTGGGTGCAGAACTGTCGCAGCGGCCCTCTCGTAGCTGGGCGTTCAAGGTGAAGTCGCAACCCCGAGTGCGATGCAAGCTCACGGGGCCTGTGTGCCGTATCTGCAGCTGCTGCAGTGCGCCAGCCGCATCAAGGAGGTGCTGTACTCGGGCACCTCAGGGTGGACGCCCCAAGTCGGGTGAGCCCATGTCGCAAACCCTCGGAGCTGCTGCATGACAGCGCGCGAAACTCGGCACGCCACATTCCCCATCGGCCGATCCGCTCCTGAACTGCTGGCCGGGCACAGATGGCCGCTTGTTTGCTGGCTGCAATGCACTGATACTTACATGAGTCCTGGCGCTGTGCAGCGGCGTCATCAACAGCGACGAGTGCGGCACGGCGCAGTCCAACGGCGCGCTGGGCACCCTGGCCCGCATTGGCGACGTGTGCGTGTCGCCGTTCTCCATGAACTGGTGCGCCACGTACCCACGTGTGGGGTGTAGGTGGCAGCGCTGCAGAGTCCTGCGCTGAGTCCTGCGCTGAGAGGACCCGCTGAATGTCGTCACCAAGTGATTGCCCCAACACTGCGCGTGCCACGGGTGTGACTTGCTTTTCTTGGTTTTGCATTCGACTTCCGATCCTGCAGGGGGCCCCGCACGTCAGCAGGTATGGGGCCGTGCTTGCTGTTCCCGATTCCCGGCCACCTGCCCCTGTGCAGGAACTGCAAGCTCGCGGACTACAGCCAGCAGGTCGTCGGCGCACCGGATCTGTGCTCCCTGCCGCAGGCAAGCAGCCGTGTTGCCACTCACCGCTGTTGTACGGACTGCACTGCAGCCTGTGTCGTCATGGGGGACGCCACAGGGGGTGCATCAGGACCTGTCCACCCGACCTGTACCTGCTGTTAGTTAATGATGTCGTGCCCCCTTGCTGCGTCGTCCCACATTTGTGGCGTTTTGCTGCCACCAACATGCTTGTCGACCAGCACGCTCATAGGCAACGGCCTGTGAGCACACCAAATCGTGCCAGGGCTGTGCTGACGACGGTCGACGCTGCTGCAGGAGACCAACTCCCCCGGGGACAGCTTTCTGTACGGCGAGTGCATCTTCACGACGCCCGACAAGGGCTCCATGGCGCTCACCAATGTGAGCGCCCTCTGCGCCGCTCTCTGTTGCCCTGCTGCACCATGCACATGTCTGCAGTGCATGATTACTCTGAACGGGTGGACCTCCGCGCTTCAAGCATCTTCAGCCGGGCTTGGGCATCAGCCCTGGCAACTGCAGCTGTGTTTGAGTACCCCTGGCATCCCAGTACAACAGCAACTCTGCTGCGTGCAGAAAATGTACGAGACGGCCACATCCCCCAACGGCATCAACAGCCGCCCCGTGCGCACCTCCATGGTGCGCTTTGCCCACCCTGCAGCTTTACAGCACAACATGCTGCTTCCCGCACGGCAAACCCGGCATCAGGCTCGAGAAGCACTGCAACCCTGCGCACGTCACCAGGACTGGAATATGCCCTGCATATAGGTCACAGCCTACGAGGATGCCTACTTCAAGTCCATGGGCGCCGGCACTGGAGTCGACTACGACTACTCAAGGTGCGGCCTTTGGAGGGGGTTGACGGTTCAGGAGGCTGCCTCTGTGCCGGAAGCTTGGCAGCTCTCCTGCTGGCGTGTTTGCCCTAAGCCTACATGACTTGGCCGTCGTGCACACCTGGAGCAGAAGTGAGCAGTTCTGTGTGACACATCCACTGAGCGGCAAGGCTGCATGCTGCAGCACCGCCCCGGCGAGGGTGTGGGACTACAAGACGTGCATGGAGGTGGACAGCCAGTTCTTTTACTCAGGTGCCGTCAGACGCCATCTGCGCCCTCTGCACCTGGCAGTATTTTCATCATTGCTAATGCAGGCTGGGCCACAGAAAGTGTCCCGTCATCTAGGCCCACTGGCATTCGTTGTGCATCTAGCAGCAGGCTGTGTGTGTTGCTTCAGTGCATTAAAATGCTCCATGCGCTTCATGCAGGTCCGCCATACGACGAGATTGCGCGCGTCTACATTCAGGTGCTGATGCACATGCAAATTGCTGCACACCCGTACCTTGCTGATGGTTCTTGGCAGTATCTGCACCTGGCGCTGAGCAGACTCGCAGCATCGTGCTGAGGTCACATTTGATGCTCATTAGATTTTAAGGGTACCCACGAAACACGTCGATGTCGTCACTGCAGAACTACCTCAGCGAGGGCCTCAAGATGAACATCAGCAAGAAGGAGGTCCTGGTGAGCCAGCTGCGAGCGTCGGAACCCTGCTTTGCTTGTCTCAACTCGTCCCTTCTCTGCACATGGTGTGCGATGCGGGTCGTCATGAGACAGCTGCCGAGGTGCCTGCCAGGAGCTGGCGCCGGTTCGCAACCGCCAGCATCACAAGCGCAGCGGCCATGCTACATGTCACCGTGCACGACAGCAAAGCTGCCGTTGCTGTCATCGCAGGTGGTGTCTGCCATGGAGGCAGTCGGGGTGATGGAGCTGCTGACCAAGTGGAACGCCAAAGCGCAAAACCCTAAGGTGCCGTTGCACAGTGACCCAGTCTTCATTGGCCATATTTTTTGGCCAGTTTTTGCCATTTTCTTCAACTGCCTGTGGACTCTGCGCAGATCCCTTATGTCATGGTGCGCGGCAACTCGGACTACCTGTACAAGCCCATCGAGAAGTTTACCAATGGCACCTGGGGGTGCGCTGCGATTGCACATGTCTTGAAAGTACTTGCTGTTGCTACCGTCCGTGCATTTGCTCCACATGCACCGTCAGTACCGACTCCAGCATGCTATACTTGTGTGCCGCGCAAGTCGTTTGCATAAGCACCAGCTTTCCGTGCTATCACTCAGTGAAACTGCTCAGCATGATCAGCTGAGATGTCTTCGTGTCCGGCAGGTATGTGGAGGACCCGCCGGAGTTCAATTTCAGCACGGGGTATGCGTACGCCATCGCCACCACCTCCAATGTCATCATGCAGTACCTGAAGACCGGCTGCGTTGCAAAGTACGGCGCCAAGTCGCCTAAGTGCACCTATGTCATCGACTACCCCGGCACAATCGTCAATGCATGATAGTCAGATGGCGCTCGACGACACCCTGCCACATGCCATTGAGACCGAACGCAGCACTGCAATCTGAACGGGACAGCCCCCATGACATCATGCAATCAAGGGGCTGACCTGTGCATAGGATCGTCAGGCTGACACAGGGCACTCTGGGTCGGCGGTTTTGTTGAGCATAGCTTCGCACTGTCATGACCATTGCTCGTGTTGTATTACTCCATACGTTTACACAATGGGTTGGGAGGACAATCCAATGGGTGTTGCTTCGCATACTGCTGCTATTATGGCAGTGTCGTGAGGTTTGCCCCAAACATCACGAAGTGTCCAGTTCCATACCATGCAAGGGATGCATGGTGAATGAACCACGTCCAACTTCCATCCCAGCCGCAGCAGCAAGCCCCTACACATATACATTTGTGCATGCACACATGCAGCACCCGCTGCTGTAAGCTGCTCCTGCTGTTGCCGGCAGTCCCACTAAGTCAGCTGGTCCAGGTCATCCCGGATCTGGCCCGACTCCATGTCGAAGTACCGCATCGCAGCGTTCACGTCCTTGTCGCCGCGGCCGCTGCAGCACAGCACGATGCGCGCGCCCGCCGGCACCGTCTGCGTGAGCTCCTCTAGGTGCGCGATGGCGTGGCTGGTCTCCAGCGCCGGGATGATGCCCTCTGTGCGCGACAGCAGGCTGAAGGCCTCCAGCGCCTGTGCATCGGTCGCCGACACGTACTCGGCGCGCCCGATGTCCTTGAAGTGGCTGTGCTCCGGCCCGATGCCTGGGTAGTCCAGCCCTGCGGAGATGGAGTGGGGGTCGATGACCTGGCCCTCCGCGTCCTGCAGCAGGTAGCTGAAGCTGCCGTGCAGCACGCCGGGCGACCCCTTCGTCAGCGTCGCCGCGTGCTTCGCCGTGTCCAGCCCGTGGCCGCTCGCCTCCACGCCCACCAGCCGCACCCCCTCCTCCTCCTGTACACACAACATCAAAGCGGGGATTGGTGCCTGCCTTTCATAACTGAAATGCCCTTGAATAGTAGGAACCCTCCACGCCCACCAGCCGCACCCCCGCCGCCTCCTGCATGCAGGATCTGGGCCTGGAGCACCATGCTGAAGCAGAGCAGGCATTGCAGGCTCTTGTCGATGCTGCTGCTGTCGATGCTGGACACCATGCTTGCAATGCTGGTGCTGCCCCTGGCAGCCTGACACGCTGGGGATATTTTTGACATGTGACTGCCGCTCAGTAGACTCCCTCACAGGCAAGCGCTCAGGCAGAGAAGCACGGGACCGCATTGGATGCCCGATCACATGGCGTTGGCCACCGATGCAATCCATGAACTCCCCTGCCTGCACGCCCATCGCTTCAACTCGGCTCATGAGACTTATGGTCACCAAAACCAGTGTGATCAAAGGCACACTTGACTGGCCGCCGCAGGCCGACATGGATGCGCACCCCCTTGCATCCCTTTTCATAACACCTGAACAGCTGCTCAGAAGCACCCGATACCGTATGTGAAACAGCCGCGCACCACGAAGTCGTGGAACAGGCCGATGGCGTTGCTGCCGCCGCCGACGCAGGCCAGCAGCACGTCCGGCAGCCCGCCCCACGCCGCGCGGCACTGCTCCTTCGTCTCCCGCCCGATGATCGCCTGGAAGTCGCGCACCTGCACGGCACCGCCCGCCTTCAGCTGGCACGCTCGCTGCTGCTGCCAGCGCCCACATCACACACACCCCGAGCGGGTCTGGCTCTGTGATGATGGGGTTGCGGTGGTGACCATGTGCGTCTTTCTACCCGGTAGAGTGCAGAGGTCTGCAACAGGCTTGCGGTTGGGGTGAGCCATGGCAGCAAGCCCTGCCTTGGCTTGATCATTGTGTGCGCACTGCCGAAAACCTGCGTCACCAGGGCGCCTGGATCACCCACCATCATGGGGTAGGGGTGCGGCCCGGCGGCGCTGCCCAGGATGTAGTGCGTCGTCTCCACGTTGGTGACCCAGTCGCGGATCGCCTCGCTGGTGGCGTCCTGCACCAGCGGCCAGCGCCGTCAAATTCGCTACTGCGAACGGGTGATGGCAGGGTTGTGGGACCCTGTCAGTTGCAGGACCCTGCTCACGCTGCACTGGAGATGCGGCGGTGGATTCGTGTGCATTGTTCCAGGGGCCGCCCTTTCTGTGTGGGCACAGCTGTGGTGCGTGAGACCCCGACCAGCGATGCCGCCAGCAGCGACGCACCTTGAGCGTGGCAGTGCCGGCGGCCACCTCCCGCACCTCCGCCCCCAGCAGCCGCATTCGGAACACGTTCAGCTGCTGCCGCTCCATGTCCTGTGTTGCAGCATGCACAGGGTGATGAGGGGCACAGAACAGGGCCGATGACAGCTGGTGTGGTTCCAATGACGCGGTGCATGTGACAGGTGCATGCACCGCCGGCATGCCAGCAGCGGCAAGTTGCTCATGTGCTGGTTCCACGGCACTCGATGTGGGAGAGGGCTGGCAAGGCTCACCTTCTTGCCCATGTACACGATGCACTTGAGCCCGAACTTGGCGCACACGGTGGCCTGCACGGTGGGAAGCACGGCGTCATCGCGCCACAGCACGCCGACAGCAGCACAGCGTGTCGCCAGACCAGTCCCAAGCTGTAGGCGCAGCGCATGTGCATCCTGCGCAGGTATCTGCTGCAGGGTCTCTGCCCCTAGCTCACCGTGGCCACACCATGCTGCCCAGCGCCTGTCTCTGCGATGATGCGCTGCTTGCCCATGCGCCGGCACAGCAGCACCTGTACACAGCGGCAGTGAACAGTTCAAGGTTGAAGACATCAGTAGCATTGCATACTCATGATGATTGTTACCACCAAAGTAGCTACTGCAGCAAACGCGCAATCATGCCGCCAAAAGCTGGTCACCTGCCCCAACGAGTTGTTGATCTTATGGGCGCCAGTATGGTTCAGATCCTCCCTCTTGAGGTAGATCTCTGCGCGGGTGCCGTCCGGCCTGTGTGACCACCAATTGTCATCAGGTAACTCGCATGTGGTTAGCCTATGCGGCGCCAAGTTGGCATGGCGAAGCTACACACATTTGCCACGGTGCCATGCTTCGCGGAATGTTCTTGAGCACATCCTTGCGACAGTTTGTGCACGCAGTCACCGTTTGTAGTGCTCTGATAGCCGCTCGGCATGGTACAGCGGCGAGGGGCGCCCGACATAGTCCTTCAGCAGGGCCGCATACTCTTTCTGCGGAGCATTTGGTTGCTTTCAGACTAGCTGCGGCATCCCTGATAGGCCATTTGTCCTCGATCCAACGCTCAACATGGCTTGCACTCGACCAGATATGCTCGACACTGATGACGTCGAGCATTTGGGTGCAGATCATTATCATAATCTGGGTGTACATGCGTTGAAGTATCCTCACCTGGAATGTGGGGTCTGCCTGGATCGCCCTGTAGTCCTCCTCAAGCTTTGCAAGCGCTGCAATGAGCGTCTCCGGCACGTACTTGCCTCCGAACCTGCCGAACCGGCCCGCTGCGTCTGGGCGCTGTGCGGGCGGCTTGGTGGGCAGAGGCTGCTCTGGCATTGCCACCACCGCTGCTGCTGCCATTCTGCAGTCGTTCCTGCGAGCGTGCTTGCGCTGCAACCGATGAATCACTGCTCTGAAACTGGCCTGGCGGCCTCCTGTGGGCACCGCAACATGCGCACAGCCAGCAGCCCGACCACTGGTGGATGCCACGCTTGTCATTGTGGTGATGCAAGTTCCTTAAGATTGCCACTCTGCCGAAGCGCGTTTCTGAATGCATTCTCTGCGACGAGAGTCCCGCCACCCCATCGGGAAGCTAGCAAATCGGTGGTGAAATCAGACCCCAGAGATCTGCCACCAAGCGATCACTGTTGCCCCGCCTGTGCGCCGGCAAACGCCTCTACAAACCTTCCATCGCGCCCCTATCGGGCCAAGCTCCAGACCGTACCCAGCAGTGTGGCGCTCGCTCCTCTGCAGCCGGCCTCAAAACCGAGTGTACCGCAAATGGCCGTGCTGGCTTGGGTCTAGCTCGCCGCGGGCACGGACGCAGGCGCCCTGCCAGCCCTCAGGTGCCGTGTGCGGTACTCACGTAGCGTTCTGCAGACCCTGTGGAGGGGTTTCGACCCGCATGCATGGCAACGGGTCTGCATGGACCAGCAGGGACTGTCCGTGGTTTGGTGACGGTGCAGTTCTTGTGGTCGCCTCATAATGGGGGCTTGTCCTGAACCTGCATACTTCTTTGCATGCACATAATGTTGAGCAGCTCCGTGGGTGGTCCCGGCTGCGCATGTGCCCCAGGACCATAGGGATCCAGTCTGCCAAGTGCCCACTCCTGACGTTCTGATCCCCCACAGCCGCCTCTTTGACACTCTTTCATTTGCCTTTCTGCAGGGCACCAGATACTGCGGTAGCGGGAAGCGCGCAAACATCAGCAGCTGCAGCCACGCAGCACTGCAGCACGCGCTGGCTCCCTGCCCCGCATCGCAGCGACACTCGCAGGCCGCCCCTGGTTGCGCTCGACGGTCACCAGCATGGCGGCGGCCGTGCTGAACGAGGACGACCTTGTGGACGAGCTGCTGCATGACGACCACGATCGCTGCGAGGGCAGCAGCCCTCCAAAGCGGCCCAAATCCGGCGGTGATCACCCCTGGCAGCACAGCAACAGCAAGGCCACCAGCGCGGAGGGCTCAAAGCCCCTAGCGTCAGCAACAGATGGCGGCGGCCCCTTCAACGCAGCCAGTAACCTTGCGGCGGAAGCGGCCAATGTCTTCTCGCGCCTGAGCACCAGCAGCAGCGGCAGCCCGGGGGGCTCCAAGGCTGCGGCGGAGGCCGCGGCGGCCTTTGCGGTCGGCGATGGCAGCGCACAGCCGCCGGGGACGATCCATCCGGGCGGGAGCGCTGCGCCGTCTGGAGAGGTGGGCGCAACTACCAAGAGTCCACACATGTCGCCATATGTAGATCTTAAAAAGCCCCTTGCAGATGGCGCTGCCTCGTGAGGGCCTTCATGCCCTGAGCAGTCTGTCGTTTATGAGGACGTTGACCAGAGCAGTTGTAGTCCTGGGGTTGACCCTGCAGTTTTCGTCGTCCTTTCTCCAGCACCCAATGGATCTGCAGCAGCTCCTCGGCTGGCGGCATGACTGCTGTGCGGCCACCAGCATCATATCAGCCTCTCTTGGGCACTGACAGGGCTGCCACGTGCTGCCCCGCAGAGCGCGGCGGACCTGCAGCGGCTGCACGACCGGCAGTGGGACTGGGCGCTGGCGGTGCACGGCAGCGAGGAGGCCGCCCTGGCCGCAGGTGCGCCCCCAGACTCCTTGTGCACTCCCACGAACCTCGCACAGCGCCCCCGCATCGGGTTGCGGGGCTCGCGCGCGACAGCCTGCACGGAGCCAGCAGACGTGCGCAGTGTAAGGCTTGAACTGCCGATGTGGAACGCCGCGGCGACTCGCAGCTCCAGCCGCCGACACACCACGGCTGCTCCCCGCAGGGTGGAAGGCGAAGGACGAGCCCGACTACGCGCTGTACAGCGTGTACATGGGCAAGGTGCGCAAATGCCTGGGCGCCCCCGACGTCGAGGACGCGGCCTCGGCGCCCGGCGCCCTGCTGCTGCGCATGGTACTCGCCTTCCGCGCGTACATGGCCTGCCTGGTGAGGCCCAGCGGCTGGTCATGTTCATGCTGCAAATCAGGACACTACCAGGCCCTTGCCCATTCTGGGACATGCGGCATGCTGCCCGAGAGCATTGCCGTGCACCTGCGTGGCTGGCGCTCACCCGGCGGTGTACCCAGCAGCTGCGTGTGCAATGACTGCTGCAGGCAGGGGCTTGTCCTGCACACCTGCAGTGACTTTCGTGCTGGTGCCTTTCTGGGCATTCTCGTTTGAGGGACAAACCTCAATATTTGCAGTACGCCAGCGCCACCTTTGTCATGGAGCACCGCTACTCCAACCTGGAGACGCTCAGCCAGCTGGGGGAGCTCAGCGCGGAGGTGGCCACGCTGTCCGGCGGCCGGGAGCAGACCGCCTACAGGCGCGGTCCCTTTGCGCGATGCTCGTGCGGCACCCCTATGTCCTCTCTGCACGGCAGGGCTGCTGGTTTGCCTGGGCGATGCTGATGTCGGGGCCATGACCTGCGCAGCCTCGCTGCTCCTGACTGGCGTCGCGCCGGCTGTCGTTCTGCAGGCCAAAAGGGAGCGGCGCCGCGATCAGCAGCGCCGGCAGCGCAGCGGGCGGCGGCGCCGCCAACAGCCCCACCGGCGCACCGGCAGTGGAGGAAGCAGCGGAAGCCGCGCAGCCGGCCCGTGGCCGCCGCAGCGAGTCGGCGCCCGTGGTGCGGCAGCTCGCGGGGCTGGCGGCGGGCACGCGGGACGGGTCTCCACGGGGTGGAGACGGCCGCCGGGGGCGCCGCTCCCTGGACCTGGCGCCCCTCAGCGAGAACAGCGCCACGCGGCCCGGTGAGCTCACTTATCGATCATGGAAAAACCAACTGATTTTCGGACCTCTAATCTCCTTGCTACTGCCTGCGTTTGCTACCACGATTGAGCGTCCGTGATTGTGTGTTTGCTTGGCACACGTGCTTGGTCCGGTGCTGCGTCTGTGCAGTCCGAGCTATGGCCCCTGCGGCTGACGCGGCGCTTCTTTGTGTGCCCTGCTGGCCACCTTGCTCTCTGCGTGCTGGACACCCGGGACTCACAGTCCACCTGATGCGCAGTAGAATCAGGCTGTTTCACCAGCTCCGACTGCTCCGCGCGTCGTGCAGGAGCATTGGCTGCTGCTGGTGTCGCGTGATTCGCCTGCTGAGCATATGGGATGCTGTGTGCGCCCCAGCAGCGGGACACAGGTACACGGCATGTCCCCCCGCCCACAGCCAGCAGTTTGCTGCCACTGACCCCGCAGGCGCCGAGAAGCTGAAGAAGGCGTACCGCGACCGCGCCACCATGGACGTGCGGCCCACCATCGCCGCCATCAGCTTCAGCGCCGAGCAGCGGCAGGAGGTGCTGCAGGTATGCGCTGCAAGCCACAGCATTTGCTGGCCACATGGCCAAGCGCTGACGCTCGGAGTCAGCAGGGGCTCGAAGACGGGCTGACTCAAACATCGGAAGGCTGCCACATGATTGCGTGCAACTTCTGATTGTGTTGGGGCACAAACTTGTACCTGCGGCAAGGTGCCAATTTGTGGTATCTTCTAAACAGCTGGGATGCTCGCTGTTGATGGCAAAGGTCCTTGCTTAGACTGACCCTGCCCACCCTGCAGCGGCGGCGGGCGCTGGACGCTGAGCTGGAGCGCAGCCAGGCTGACCGCAAAACCCTGCTGGCGCGCCTGCAGGTGCACTTGCTGAGCCGCTGTGCTCACGTTGATCTGTCAGCCTCCCAGACGTAGGGACTGTCAAGGTCGTACTTGGTCAGGGTGCCGTGTCCAATAGTGCTAGCGCGGCACACCTGCCAGCTTTGCGGGCTGTTGGCTTGTGCTGTTTCCGCTGCAGCAGAGGAGCTGACGCATGACAAACACATGTGCTGAAGCGCCGGCCATCCACATGACAGGCGTCTAATAGTAGCTTTTCATCCACGCAGATGCTGACGATGCCGGGCAGCAAGGGGCAGGAGAGCGTGGTGGATGCGTCGGCGGCGCTGCGGTCGAACCTGGACGCCGAGGGGCGCGTCATCACGGACTTCTCCTCCTGGTTCACGTGCCACCTGCTGACCCCCCTGCAGCACGCGCGCTGCAACGCCACCTGCTACCCCTACATGGTGCGCCCCAACCATTGGTACAAATGCACTCATCAGGAGGTGCCATTTCCAGCTGTTTTGGCAATGCGTTCGACAGAACGTGAAACCGAACAGCACCATGTGCTGGTACAGCATACCACTAGCATCTAAGCTTCATTGTGCTCTGGCATGCAGCCGGATGTGATTGGCATTTCCGATGAGCTGGCTGCGGAGACGCAAGCAGCCTGAGGCACCTTGGACTGAGAATGCTGGCGCCAGCAGCACAACAGGATACATGCAGCCGGATGCAGCGGCAAACACTGACAGCTGGGGCTGCAGCCTGACACACTGTGAGCTGTTAAAAAACGGAGAAAACTGCGGACAGTACGGTATTCAATAGACAACAGGCAGGAAGTCAAAGCAGGGCATTTTGCGAATGGTTGGTTGCTAAGGCCAGCACCATGTCATGCTTCATCTGACAACAGTGGCGCCACCCATCTGGCATCTTGGCAAGTTGATATCTGCTGTCTGCTGTGCTAGTCAGACAGACCAGTGTCGTGACATTGCCCTTCCACCGCTGGCCAGCTTCAGCTACCTACCGTGCACTGTCGATTGGGTTGCCTTGGCACCCCTTCTTGCTAGTGGCATGCATACGCAGATGGAGCGGCTGTGTGCAAGCTGCGCAACACTACTTCAGGGTATCAGCGCAGAACACCCTGAGACTTCCAGCCTGTTTGACCTCGGAGGCAAAGTGAGGTTTTCGAACATGCTGCAATAAGCGCACACGGACCACGCAGCCAGAGTCCTAGTAAAGTCTGATATACTTCAAGGGCATGTGTGGCCGCCGCTGTTGACTTGTTATTACCAGGTACGTGTTACGAGCTAGTCACGGGGTTAGGCTCCTCTGCTTTGCTCGTCCGAGATACTTTCCCAAGTCAGGAATGAGGGTCATCATCACCACATACAGCGCTCTCTTCTGCAGCAACCTCTTCGATTTGAGTGCCGGACACCACATGCATGCGCAGCTCTCTGCTGCAACGTGCCCCAACATACCGGGCCACCCGCAGCCGGCGATCAAACAGGCGCGCGCTGCTGCTGCCGAAGTCCTCGTGCATGGCCTCGGCCAGGGCATCAACCCTGCAGACCTCATCCTGGCACCACTTTTGATGACCGCTTGCACCTCCATCTCGGAAACACTGTCAGGCACGGTCAGGCCTTTACAATCTCAATAGGTCCCCAACGCTCAGAAAGCAGCAAGCGTGGAGACACAGCAGCCAGAGGTAGATTTGTGACTGCACCCGGCATGGTCTAGCCTGAAGATGGCCGCATAGGTTGCAGGGAAGGACGGCGCCTGGAGGACATGCCCAGCAGCGTTTGGGCCGCCTGTATGTGCAGAACTTTCGGTCATATTGGTGATGACGAGGATCAACCCTGCTGGTGAGTTTGTGAGAACAGCACGGGCAGCAGTGCGGACCTCAAACTCAGACATTTGGCTGTAGGCCTGACCAAATAGGTAGTCCGAGTTGTGACGTGACTTCACAGCACTCACTGCCCAATGCCGGGTCGCTACCAACTTGCAGGTTTTGTGGACATATGTATGGTACTTGATGCAACACAGCTGGACAGCATGCTTTTGCCCTTGCAACCCAGCACCGTTAGGAAAGCGCACCATCGTGACTCGTCAGCCAGTTCATCCAGGGATAGCTGAGGCAATGTGTGAATGATGCCTTTGACGGGCATAGAGCAGTGTCATCTTATGAAGGAGACATGCCTGATGACTCCACGACCAGTGGCTTGATTGGCACATCCAGGAACTGCTGCCATTCCTCAAGGTAGTACCGATGATGGTGGAACTTCTCGGCCTGAGCACGACGAAACTCCAGATCTGCCTGCATGTGGAGCCGGAATATCTGTCGACCATGGGAACAGGGTAACCGCCAAGTACACAGAGCGTCCTGTAGTAAATCATCAGTGATCGGATGGTGACTGTGGCTGTTATCAGGCATTCCGCCTGCTCCTTCAAGCATCTGGCTGTGCTAGACCCATGTGTGGGCTACGTCACACGGGTTCGTGTGCACATTCACCCGCAGTGCCTGTGCCAGCGCGCTGACTCAACTGACGCACCTCATCAGTCACGAGCTTGTTGTCCTTGCGCAGCTGCACGTTCGTCGTGATGGCCGCCACAGCTGTCAGCTGGCTCGTCAGCGCGTCCACCTGTGTAGCCCACAACTATCAACACACAGACTGAAGAATGCATCCCGCATGGCTGCTGCAGGAGCTGCACTGCTCGTCAGCAGACGGGGCAGCTCCAGGCTGTGCTCAGTGCTGCCTCTCAGATACCCAGCGCTATTGACATCCACAACAGGCTTTGCTGGCAATACCGCCAGGCGGCCGCATGAGGAGCAGCTGTCCGCACCTGGCGCTGCAGCGCATTTTGACAGTCCACCAGCTGGTCCAGGCGATCCACCACAGAGCCCACAATCTCCCGCAGCGCGCTCGTTTCGGTGCGTAGTCCTGCACACATGTTTTCCATGGTGTACCATGGTGTACGGCATTGGCACACGCAGCAGCCTGTATCATGCGTGCAGAAAGGCACGGCAGGTGCGTGCAGCACCGGTTGCATACACACCAGGATTGAAGCAGCACATCTGCACGCATATGCATGTACGTGGATGCGAGTCGCTACTGGAGCATGCACCCGCTATCAGCTCGTGCTCCAGAGGCGGCAGAGCAGCCGCAGCTGCTGGCGATGCAGAAAGGTCAGGTCCACTGCCGCCCATCGGGTTGAGGCATCCATGCTGCAGACCTCCCGGCGGCACACCTGCGCCTATAGCCGCAAGCGGCTGCAGGAATGGCAGCTGCGACGCAGGAGCGTGACCTGCGGCATAGACCCCATGCATGTCTCATGCAACGTCCACTCGGTTAACAGCAGGACAACGTCGTGCGTGCGCAGGTGCAGCGTCCATAGAACCCATAACCTGGCTCTCAAGCAATCCATGCTGCTAGCAGCACTACTGATAGTCATGGCGCGCCCAGCAAGGGGTCTGGTAGCTTGGCGGTTGCAGATCAGGAATCGATCAATGACCTGCTGTGCAAAGCAGGCTATCGATGCTGCCGCAGGTACACAGCAGGAGCAGCAGCCGCAGGAGCTCAGACCAAACTGGACAGCAGCCTACAGCACGTTCCATACTTGCTGCTGCTCAGTGTGACTGAGGCCCCAGATGCTGCAGTCCCGACATCGATGTATTGGCGCAACAAAAGCTGCTCTGCTCTTGGCGATGGGGCATCCCGGCATGGGTGCCTGCTTGTCCATTTACTAGATCTTTGTCAGTGGCAGCTTTGGCACGGAAGGCGAATACATGCAGGGCTATCAACCAGAGATGATTGCCTGCTGGGCTGCCCAGCAGGCGGCTGTCAATTGCGCCAGGCTGGGTGGCCAGCGGCTGCCCTGACAGCAGTGCAGCCGCCGCCTCATCGGGTGCCATCAAAGGCAGTGCAGACCCTGCAAGCAGTTTCACTACTTGTTGTATGCTTATTGACAACCGGTGACTATCAAGGTGTGCCCATGGGAGGTGCTGGACTCATCAGCAGCAACCCAACTGATAAACGCGCAGATTGCTGTGTACAGATCTTCGACGGGAGTATGCTGACCACACTGAAGCCTCTGCGGCATGTCAGGAGATGTCGATGTGGGTCTTGCACTGCACGGCACACCTGCAGGTGGTTGCTGATGATGCTTTGACGACATGTTGCCCAAGCTGCTTTGAAGAGGCGTATGACAGTGCAGCCGATGACACTGCCAACAGCGATATCGATGACGTACGTAGGTATGACTTGGGGACGGGGCTGGTTCCTTTCAAGAGTTTACCAGCCCAGCTTCTGCCATGAAGTAGTGACTCGAAAACTCATCAGTGCTGCTGCCTGCACAGGCAGCTGGATGTAGCACTGACAGTTGTTGCCTCGCCAGCGCAGCCTATGTGTCGTTCGTGACAGGTGCAGCCAGGCTGTACACCTAGTACACCTTCACCTTTGCCTCGCTCTGCCATCCTTTTGGAAGCTTGATGCCGCTTGGCAGCCAGCAGCAGGACGTTCAAGATTGCAACCACACACTGCAGATGTACGGCGGGCTGCAATATCTAGGCACTACATGAGCCTAAGCAGCCTGCTACTACGACAAGACACAGTGCAGCACGATTGACGGAAAATCTGGCGGCACCTATTGTAGGGGTCGGGTTCGCTGGGTAGGAGCGCTTGCCTAGCTCGCCTTGGACCTCAAGTGCAACAGACGGAGACGTTTTCATCAAGGTGTGCGGGGGCTTTGATTTGCACACAGATGCCCTTTTTCGTCGTTTCTTGCAACTCTCTCTGCTGCATGATATGAGCCTTCTACAAATTGCTGCACTGATTGGAGAGAACACCGACGCATCTCATGAACCTCGCCTCTCCATGAACATGAGTGAACCTCTACCGTGTTTCAGGACTGCACAGCATGTTTAGCATCAAGATTCAGCTCCTTACCTGGAGCTGCCCTCACATCCACAGTAGGTGCAGCGTTGTGGCGGGGGCGCAGATCAGCTGGCGCCTGCCGCGCACGAGCAGCCATGGAGCGCAACACTCTGGCCACCATCCCCGAATCCGCATCCAAAACAGCGCCTCACTGGTGGGCGCATGTGAGAAGTAGTCAGGTGCGTTGCTTCTCAGCTGCTGCCGGCCTTGGAGGACCGTTATCTAAGCTGAGCATGTCCAGCCTTCGGGGGACAGCGCTGCACAATGGCAATCGCACTGAACGAATAGGGCTTCGCCCGAGAGTCACCAGACAGCCGGCTCATCAGCCATGCCGAAGCACTCTTTCCATGTTGCACAGGAGCAGGCGTGACTGGAGCCAGTACACACTGCGTGTGTTGTACACTGTGCTGGCGGCAGCGGTGCTGCTGATGTGCGTCATATCATACCACCAGCAGCCCGCTGTCAGCGGACGTGCAGCACCCGCTCCAGATGCTATGGGCCGCATGGTGCACAATGATCAAGCTGCAGCCAGCGACAGCGCAACGATGTGTGCAGGGCAGGAAGACACACCTGCGTGTCAGAACAGCACCGCGGCAGTGGTGCAGGAGCCCTGATTGGGCAACGGTTGCCTCAGCCGCGGAGGTTGCTTGCATGTGCATTGCGTTCATACAGGGGCAGGTGATGGCAGTGGCGGTAGCCCGGTGTGTTTCCTGGCACTAGACCTGCAGTAGCACCGAAATCACTTCTAGCGTAGTTGCAGGATTTGCAAGCTTGCTCAGCTCAGTGGGCCGGGTCAGCGCTTCTTTAGCTTTGCAGCCAGTTAGCCAGATGGTAGACGTAACCAGCGGGTGAGCAGTATCAAGTACGATGAAGAGTTTCAACTGCAGTTTCGTTATGTTCCGACCACGGCACAAGCATGCATGATCTAGGCCGTATTGCACAGTGTGGATAGTTGCGGAGCGCTGATGGTGCTGAGTGATTTGTAAGCTCAAGGGGAGATTGAAATAAGGCGTCCAGTTTTATTTTTTGCACGGTGAAGTGTAGGGTCAAGCGCAGCACAGCTGGCTGAGAGGCCATCGATGCAGACAGCCGTGATGTACTGCGCTGGTCAATATCTCGACATTTGGGACACCCTCAGCGCCCACTCTCAAACATCAATTTGTGCACGTTGCCCGGTGCTGTCAATGTGCGGCACTGTCATCAAGATTGCAGCTGTGCCATCAATCCACCCACGCTCTAATTCGTCCGGATCATCCTCGCAATCGAATATTTTCCAAATGTGCGTGTGGGTCGATATGTTCACATCTTTCTGCGGCAATGCAAACAACCGTCTGAGATACGTGACACAAGTGCATTTGCATGACAGCCATGTGAAGCATTGTCAAGAGCACCCTGCAATGTCAGTTGTTCCCTCACAATGCACCTTGTTGAGCCACACCACAGACTTCGCATCGGCGGCACCGAACTCAGAGAGCAGTTGCCTGTTGTCTTGGGCCGAAGTGCCGCACTCTTTCAAGAGTTTCAGTCTCTTCGTCAAGGTTTCTTCGTCAAGATCGTCCAGATGAAAGCTCAACGCCTCATCACCGTATGGGCTGATGATTTGGTATAAGTCTCTTGGTCCGGGCGTATCATCGTCTGCAAGCCAGAAACCACGTCCGAACTGGCAGGTTTCTGATCTGACACATCTTGTCGCAACCAGGTATGCAGCTGTCCAACTTGTCAAGGCAATAATGCACACCCTGATATAACTGCATGGCGCTGTGCATGGCACCATCAATACAATCGTAGACCACAGCCTGCTATGACGTTCACCATGCGACCAGGTTGCAGCAGGTTGCTGACGCAGTGACATCGAGTACTCAACACCTGAACCGGACTTGAGGGATGCCTCCTTCTCGTTGAAGACATGCTCCAGCGCGGGTTGCAGCTGTAGATGTTCTGCCACAAAATATACCATCGCATCTCGACCTGCGCAAGAACACACTGGCAAGTTGAGTCCACATGGATGGGAAACGGCTGATTGCTCTGATGCATTTGCCGTCGTCAGTTGGTGTTCCGATGCCCACCGTTGAGCATATCTGGCGCCACCCATCTGGCGTCCCTGCTCCACCCTGCTTGCTTGCTGGTGCAACGTACTCCCAGCATGCCACCTTCATACGTGTTTGGACCATCGCTTCAAGATTCAGATGTGAGATCTGCATCTATGTTCAGCATGAGCGAGCTGCATTGTCAGGTGGGGTTGTTTGCCAGTTCAATGCACTGCTGGCTCAAACTCTCATACTTGGAAGTAGCAGATGTTTGCACACCTGCCGGCAGGAATGTCGGGTCTTCGAGGGCTGCTTGTAGCGCGGCGTACAAAGGACTGTCCTTGACAGTTGCCATGGATACGGCAGGGATGGGCCGTCTGTCAACCCAATCCATTGGCATTCTAGGACTGGCAGTGGCAAGCTCGTATGTCAGGGTAATTTTATGGCCGCTCTTGATCGGCTCAACCTGCAATTTCCATAAGCACCTTGGTGCAGTGTATGTGTGCAAGGAGGTGTCAACAGCAGCGAGGCGACATCATATGCTGACACTGCAACGCCTGAATCGTGCTGATCCAATGTGTGTTTTTCGCAAGTTCCCGTGAGTTGTTGTGTTAGAATGAACTGCAACAAACACACCTGTTGTCTGCATGCTGTGTTAAAGGCCACCCACCGTACCCTGTGAGCGGTGCTGCTATCAGCAGTTACCGGCATGCTGCGAGCCTTTCAAAGCAGTAGACACAGCTTTGTGACCACAATGAAACCGGCAGATTGCTGCAGATGGTCAGGACCTTCTACAGGTCAGGTGCATTGGCAGCGCATGTGCCGGGATGCATGGAGACTGCAGTCAGTGCATGCACTACTGCCTGGCAGGCGCTAGCGACTGTTGACACACCTTCTCATTGCCTTCATGGTAGACCACCAAGTTGCCACCTTCGTGAACACATGGCAGGCAGACCACCAACAAAAGGACTCTTTCATCAGACGATGGTGCTTCCTATCGAGGAAAGAAGCAAACCGGGCCGGTTACGCTTGCACTTCAGCTATCGATGCTCAAGCTCAGTTAGAATTGCACACCAAAATTGGTGGCAGCTGACGACACACAATACACAGATGCAATGATGAGTGTCGCAAGGGCATGTGGGCATTATAGGAGCACCTCATGCGCGTTTACAATGCCGCCTGGTCCGTGTACAGCCACCTTGCACAAGCGCGCGGTGATTGTCTGGGCATTTGGCACGAGCAGTGTTTGTACATCCCGCAAGATGGGATGGGCGATAAGGTCGAAGTTGCTGGCAAAGCAGTCAATTGGCAGCAGCCCACCCTGCCAGCAGCCATCTTGAGCCTGTTAGTTGCGGGGGACTTGATATGCAGTTTAATCAAGATAAAAGGCTGCAGTGTTTGACAAGCATGTAGCCCGCTGGTGCGTGCCAGCATTCACAACCAACACGAGAAAGGTTATCGCATGCTCCAGATGCCCGACTATGGAGCATCATCGGATGCAGCTGTATGTCAGCAACTGCCGCACCTCATCTGACGATCCTCCAAAAATGCTGGGCACACATGCATCCAGCAGTGGCTGCAACGCCGCTGTGTCTGCGGGCGGCAGTGTGACAGCAAACGGCGGACTGGACTGGCTCTGACCGTATACTTTGACAGGCGAGCTTAGCTGCACAGCGCCCTGGCAAGCAACGACAGGGACCCTGCCAAGCTGCAGTGCGTCAGAAACACTGCGTAGTGCAGCATGAGAAGGCAAGTCTGCTGTGCCATTTCTAGTAGCTGATCTGAAGTCGGAGCTGTCTGGAGCGGGAGATGGGCCTACTCGATCGCAACGGTTGTCGGGTCGTGACGGCACGTCCGCGCAGGACAGCCTGCTGTGAGCCACAAGTAGCATACAGTGTCGTCAGCATCTTGTGCGCTGTGTTGCAGACTGGCACATGCGACAGTTTGCATGTTGTTGAAGAGACAGCGTCACTTAAATGTCCAAGGGAAGCATGATACACCCTCGGACTTTCCGAGGCAGAACATGCACTACAGGGTGGCGGATTAAATCAGTAGGCCATCCAAGCAGCAGCACTACTACAGCTTGTGCCGTCTGCTGTGTGCTGCCGAATGCGCTACATGTAACACCGGTACTCGATCAACCCGGAGGCTCACTGCAATCAATGGCAGAGCCACGAGGGTCGTTGCAGCGACACCAGTCACTGCATAAAGCCCCTGCAGCTTGGCGGTTATATTATGGAAATGTTGGAGCTCATTGCCGGCTGCCGTCACACAGGCCTAGGTGTCTGCGACACCAGTTCGGCCGCCTTGTGATCTGATTCGAATAGAAAAGCATACAACGTGCATGGATATGGCAGTGCAGATGTTGCCGTACTCCATATATCTATAGGTATGCCATGAACACGTCGAAATTCTGAACCTGTTCCAGCCTATTAAGTAACGGATGGCCGGTTGGGACAGCAGGAAAATTTGCAAGCCATCATTAGGATGACAACCGAGATGATCCAAGCAGAAGGTGCGAAATGTACACAGGCATTCCGGACCAGATCTTTCCACATCATCTTTCCACAGTACACTCAGGTGAGCTGAAAAGCAATCGAACATCAAGGTTGCCAGTATGTTGCATGCCTGCATCAGCGGTAGAAGTGCAAAAACCAGAGCAGCGTCACGTTTCGGTCTGATAAAGCTCACAGCTGATTGAGCAAGCAAATGATGTTGCATGCACACGGGAAGCTCCGCGGCAGTGTGTAGGTTTTGTATAAATATTCATTTGTTGCTATATCTGTTGCAATACGACATGATGCGTATCAGCTGGCTACGGCGAATTCCCTGCGCCCCTTACTGTCCACTGGCGGCACCGTCAGCAGCATTGCAACCGCGCCATCCATATCACCGTAGTTTCTCCAGCGACGCTCGTAATCGTCAAGGACTCTCCACTCGTGTGAGCGTCTTGAGAAGTGCAGGTCGGGCTGCAGCAAACACATACGTGTGCTTCAGTGTGGCATATGGCAATAGCAGCCAGACTACATACATCTAGGAGGGTTGGCAAGATCAGCCCGCTGGCCCTTACCAGCCAGCCGCCACGCACCTTGTTCAGCCACACCACAGTGTCTGCAACTGTGGCACCCCTCTCCAATAGCAAATGCCATATGAATGCTTGTCCATCCCGATCACCATCCCATCCAGATTGATCCACCTCCTCCTCATGAAACTCTAGTGCCTCAGTGTCATATGTGTCAAGGAACAGTTGCAGTTCAGGGTCATCGTCGTCTGCAGGCCCAGAGGAACGAGCCGAGTCTATAACTGAATGCCATGAACCGCTGCATCAGGCCGGCGATCTCTATGGGCTTTATGTGCCAACAGAGAGCAACATGCATGGTACAAATGGCACAGAGTCATCAGGCGTGCTACACCATCCAAGCCAGCTGAAATGAAAAATGCTGTTTATTGCGATGGTTTCAAGACCATTCACCTTCCTCGTCAGCGTAAATATCCTCCTTGTCAAACACATGTTTCAGCGCCGGTCGCAGTTGCAGATGATGAGCAACGAGATCAAGCATCTTGTCTCGACCTGTGCATGGACAGTTACGTCAATGATGACTGGAATGCAGATGAAGGCAACATCTTGCTGACTGGTTCCACAGAAAGCATCTGCTGCTTTGTGTGTCCATGTGCAGTCAAAGGTGCACACCACTGAGCCTGTCTGCATCCAGCTGACCATGAACTGGGCTCCACGGGCTTGTGCGAGGCATGCGTTCAGGATTGCAAGGTACGCCTAGCGTCCCACCTAAATGTTGCTCAACGAACCAATTGTGGTTACTGGTTACCAGGATCACAGCGTGTCTGTACAGCATTTTGCAAATGCACATCGTCTATTAGCCCTGCGTCAGCGTTTTGCATGCAACTGTGGCAAGCTTGGCACACCTGCTGGTAGGAATGTCGGGTCTCGAAGTGCTGCTTGTAAAGCGGCGTACATTGGACTGCTCTTGACGGTGGCCAAGGATATGACTAAGTGGGGCGGTTCACGCCACCATCGTTCAATGTCCGAAGCAATCAGCTGATACGTCAGGAAGATGCCGCCATGCTTTGTTACCAGCTCCACCTGCAGATGAGAACGCAACGGACTTGATTGAGATACGAGCCGGCTCCAGATGTACCGCATTGCTTACCGGCTTCATGGCCATCACATGCTTGTTGCAGCCATGACAGCCATGTACCTTACTTGCAGCGTCTCAAAGCCATGGACACATGAGTAGCACACCTGGCGCTCGCAGTCGGTGCGGAATGCCGCCCACTGCACCTCAACAGTGGTGTTGCCCTCGGGACTGCTAGAAGCGATGCGAGCCTACAGCATCATAAGCACGGCTTGTTGTTTGAGGTAGGATGGGCACCATGTTGCATTGGTCATGATTCGAAGCAAGCTACAGGAATTGCATCTCAATCCACAACTGGGCATGGCCACGAGGATGCTATTGGTGTGAACTCGGCTGTTGCTTGCTTGCCTGTTCAACGCCATCATGCCAACAGACCACCAAATCGACACCATGGGGGGATGGCAGACACACCAACAGCTGGCCAAACTGGTCATCAGAACTTGGCTCAGAATCCTATTGAGGCCAACCAGACACATATGAACCGTATTTCCATGCACAGCATTGGCCCGCAGCCTGAATGCTGGAAATAGCAACTGCACACAATGGCAACACCTACCTCGAACGCTTTGAACGCTTCGCCGCCAGGTCTGTAAACACTCAGCTTGCGCAACTGCGCCCTGATC
Source organism: Diplosphaera chodatii (assembly GCA_032358165.1). Classification (NCBI taxonomy): domain Eukaryota; kingdom Viridiplantae; phylum Chlorophyta; class Trebouxiophyceae; order Prasiolales; family Stichococcaceae; genus Diplosphaera; species Diplosphaera chodatii. Next base: position 1,420,299 of record JAALGY010000036.1, on the reverse strand, counting down.
GACTGAGCGTCTGGAAAGAGCAACGCATGAATATCTTGAAGGATGTAATGCGCTGGCAGGTCAAAGCTACTGGCAAAGCGGTCGGTAGGCAGAGCCAGAGCGCCATCCAACCCCTGATGATGCCCATTGACAGGAGCTTGTTGCCGCTGCAACATGACAGTTGCATAGGTGGACACGATGGAAGAGCTAGATGATGCATCCAGCAAATCGAATATCATATCATGTGCTGAAGCATGCAGATCATGCAAGGCGGCACCCTTCAACGTACGAGAGCCAGCGCTGGCAGCACCTGCAAAACTTGTCCCGAGCCTGCGGGCGCACATGCGTCCAGCAAAGGCTCCAGTGCTGCTTCGTCTGACGGCGGCAGCTGCACCCCCAAGTGCTGACCTGACAGGTTTTGTCCAAACACCCTGACAGGCGTGCTCAGCTGCACGGCGCCCTGACAGGCGACAGGGCCCGCGCCAACCTGCAGTGCGCTGTAAATGCTGCGCAGCGCACCGCGACAAGACAGGTCGGCAGTAGTCACATCCTCGGCATGCGCTGATGCGGTGATCGCAGCTAGATGCTGTCCTCGAGAGTGCGGGATGAGTCTGCTCCTTGCCAGCGGCTGCCGGGTCGTGACAGCACGTCCGCGCAGGACAGCCTGCTGTGAGCCACAAGTAGCATACAGTGTCGTCAGCATCTTGTGCGCTGTGTTGCAGACTGGCACAAGCGACAGTTTGCTTAGTGTTGCAGAGACAGCGTGACTTGTGTGTCCAAGGCAAGGCTGATGACAGCCTCGGACTTTCCGAGGCAGAATCTCAGCAACGTGATGTTTCTGTCGAGTCCCTTGATGATATTCCCACATAAACCGCCACCTGAGGAGGGGAAGCAGGCAGCAGGTGCCGATGCAATATCGTGGTTGGCCAATCCATGGACAGAAGGTCATCATCTACAGAAACAGAATGTGGTTGCTCAGCGAGGCAGGTCCATCTATGAAACATTACACTGTTCCTTTCTGCCGCTGACATGCAATGGTAACACTCTGCTGACGCCTTGATATCAATCGGAAGCTAGGAACATGTGTGTGAGTCACTCCATATCCAAATCCCAACAGACTTCACACACGTAACCACGGCAGTTGTGCAAGCCCATTGACGCGCAGCTGCTGTGACCGATGTGAGCCTGTTGCATGAAGTCACGAGCCCCTATTGGTGCTGCCGCACATACTCATACACCGCTGTCGACGCCGCCACGTGCACATTCAGGGAGCGGATGATGCCATGCTGCGGGATCTCCACTGTGGCGTCTAGTATCCCCAGCAGGTCAGGAGGTATGCCCTCCCGCTCACGGCCCAGCAGCAGGACAGTCTTGGCCGGGAACCTAGCAGCAGCATGACCAAAGTCAGCCGCATTGCAAAAAAATATGTGCAGTCAACACTCGGCAAGAGCCCCAGCCTGCGCTGCGTGCATGTCACAAACCGGTTGCAGATGCATCTTCTACTTCCCTACATACAATACACTCTATGTCGTGCAAAGGACAATTCTGCTTGCCCACCTGTAGTCTGGCAGCGGTACAGAGCCTGTTGTCTGCTCCAGGCCCACCAGGGTGTAGCCGGCCGCCCGCAGCCTGTGCAGGTGCGCCGCCAGCGCCGCCACCGCGACCTGTCGCATCGGCAGCTGCATGTGCCAGGTGTACGGTCAGTGCCCAAGAGTGCGAATTCACAGAACCTGGTGGTAAATCACCCCTTGTCATCGTATGCTATCAGAGGGTATTGATGTGTAGCAAGAATCAGGGCCATCAGATAGCAAGAGCCGTGCTCTTGCATGCAGTGCAGGAAACAGCAGGTCAACATATGCAATCACATTTGCAAAGGCTGCGCACCCATTGCTCAGCGGTCATCGAGATCTGCTGGAACTCGCGCGCTGTCGTGACCCGGGTGTCGGCCAAGACCAGCTCAGCCGCCCTGCGCTTGTGATACCAAGGATCACAATCGAGTAGGCGCTATGCATGTCAGTGTGACCCATACCTTGTGCTGACATGAGGTTCGAGGATTCTGCAACCGTCAAGTTGGCAAATGAAGGAAGCGCTCACACATCCTTCGTGTCTGGCCTATAAAGCACAACACTCGTGAAGGTCCGAGATGCTCACCCAAACACCTCGCAGGTGCGCGTCAGGCCCGCCAGGTTGGGCACCTTGTCCACCAGGCTGGCGACCAGGACCAGCGGGTGGCGCCGCCCGCCGTTGCCGCTTCCGCCTTCCAGCGCGCTGCGCAGCGCGCCGTCCACTTCTGCCGCCTGCAGACCACATCAACGACTTCTTGGCAGATGACTACGCAGGTGACTATACATAGCAGCCGCGTCAGCAACAGCCACCCATATAGTCTCTGAAATCACGTGCGAAAAGCGTGAACGTGTGCATACAAGATGGTGACGTGAGTGCAATCTGTGCTGACCTGGCCTGGTCCAGATGCGAGCAGGCCGAGGCGCTCCAGCTCCGCTGCAGGGCTGCCCACAGCAGCTGGCGGCCCGCTGGCGCCTGCTATGAGGGCCGCCCTGGCTGCGGGCACCGCCTTGCGCTGGTGGTTGGAGCCCTGAGGCACGCCTGCACATCGGGGATCGATTTTTAGCAGAGGTCAGGGTTAGAGCGGTAGCATTGAGGGCAATGCTTGTGGGAAATGATACCAGGATCTTCTCATCACAGTTGCACTCCAGCATATCTGGGCGGTGGATCGCAGTTAAACACCGAGCGACCACCAGCTAAAGGCACATTAAGTCTGTAAACATCCAGAAGCCTTCATGCTGCATGTCTGTTGACAGCGGTGGACCGACCTGCATTGCTCCTGCTTGTTGTGCTGGCTGCTGCTGCGGCGGCGGCCTCTGCCGCCTGTGCGGTCGCTTCCGCCGCTTCCCGCTGCCGCCGCAGCCGCGCGCGCTCCTGCACCAGGTACGCCTCGACGGTGGCGACCAGCGACTGCGGCGCGCCCTCCAAAGATAGCGTCTGCAGGAAACAGGCACGAGCACGTTTTGTGCAGGTGTTGCTGCAACCCTGCGTGCCTGCACAAAGAGCAACCAGCAAATACCCACAGATGTGGCGGGAGTGATCAGTCTCGCAGCAGAGGGCATGCAAACGAAACCCTCTCGTAGACGAGAGATAACTCGCTGTACAATCCAACCACTACGACCTCGTTTGTGGTGACAGTCCATGACGGGCAGAGGCCAGACATTCCAATCCACATCATTGCCATCATCTTGTTGGAAGGCACCTGTTTGTCGCCCACGTCGCTGCACCCGCCGGCGAGCGATGTCCCCGCGTGCAGCACGCCCTCGGGTGTGACAGCTCTCACCGGATCCACACCCCGCAACCCTGCAGTGGCACAAGCAGGTTGCTTACGGGTTGATGGTGGCAGTGTCTAAGAAGGGGCCGTGCTTCGTGAACCATCATCTCTGCTGACATGCGCTGCTGCGCTGTCCTCTGGACCATGCTGCGTGCTGGCTCCGATGCGGTCGTCACTGACATGCAAGGGAAAATTTAAAGCAGCATGAACTTTGCAAATCAGCTGTGCAGGCTGCGTGACTGCACCTGCACCAATGTTGCGGCTGAGCAACAGCAGGGACACTGATCGGACTCGTGTACAGCCGAGAAACTACATGAAGGAGCTGAAATTGATAGGTTTCATACCTGGCCCCATGGCCGCCTTCAGTCGCTGCACGTCAGGCGCCTGCGCCACAAATGCTACCACCGCCGAGCCTATGGCGCTGTCTGCAAACGCGCCTGGGAACGCATCTGCCAGCGCCTGCATGGCAGAGAGCAGCAATTCTTGAAAACATTCGGGACAGCCAGTTGCCAGCTGACCTCTGTCTGGCATCAGCAGCCGGACGACCACTGGCATGCAACAGGCCTGTGATCCAGTTGCATGAATCAAATACCAGAATAATTCATTTGCAAAGGTGTCAGATCCATGATCGTCATGTCGCGGAGGACCTCACAGTATATTGGATGGCAGCATACTGGAACATGGGATTTATGGAGACGCACGTGCAGCCATTAATTTGTGTTCGATGACAAAACACAGTGCGTCGCCACGGCACCTCTGTCTCAGCATGCTGCCAATGTAGGACATGCACAGCACAGGCCTAGCTGATCACCCCTTGTCAGCTGTCCCAATCAGGCTGGTCGCTGATAACACAACATATGTATGGTGATGCTGCACTTGGCATTTTGTCTTGGAAGCCCAAGGCAATGAATTCTTTTCCAGAGCAGAGGTCTCAAGTGCCACACCTCGAGCACCATGACGGCCATGGCACGAGGTGCATGTTGGTGTGTCATAGCCCACGGCGCGAGGGCGGAAATGAGCTGCATCTGCAGGGGTGAAGACACATCCACGGGCGTATGCAGCAGGAACTGCGCTGCCAGCAAAGCCAGAGATGGTACAGCTTCGACCCTGCATAGCAGAACGCGCGCCAGAAATGTCAGGACAGGCCTGTTGTCCCCTCCCAAGATTACGACGTCACCATGTGCAGGGTTATAAGCTTCGAGCAGACGCATACAATGTTGCGCACGGAATGCATTCTGTGGCTTGATTGGGCAGGTAGATGCACGCCAGCGCTGAAGCTTGCTGTGTAATGGCCCAGTCAGCACTGTACTGACTTGGATCATGCCAAGTTCAAGCTTACAGAATCTTACGCTTTGGTGTCATAGCGCATCAGCCGAGGCATCAGGAAAGGCTGCGCCAGTGCAGGCTGTGCCAGAAGCAGCTGCAGGGCAGCCGCCTCCTGGTACTGCTTCACATCGCCCACATCGTTGGCCTGCAACACACCACTGGGCTGCAGCAAGATGAGGGTGTACATGTTGTCTGTGTGCAAGAGCCAAGATGCAAGCGCTGCAGCAACTTGGCACTGCTTTGGACCGCCCAAATCACTGACACATATGAGCTAATGAAAGCTGAGAAACGGCAACATATCCCCGGTGCATACTGGCATCGGCTCACTGACAAACATGAGTACTGACCTCGAGGATGGTGTGCAGCTGCTCCAGGGTGGCTCCGAGATCTGCAGGAGGCACTGCCGGTGACAGGATGCACAGCGCCTGCCACAGCCGGATCTGCACCAGCCAGCACCTTCACTTCATACTTTCCCTGACATCCGTGGCACGTACATTGCACATGTGGCTGCACATGCACCTCTGGGGTGTTGTTCAGTGTCACCCAGAATCGTTTGAGCATGCACGCGCCGCCAGGTACGGCTGTGACGGCAAGCGAAAACTCCCAGTTGCAAGTGCTCAAACCATCGAGCACATGCCTTGCGGCGATGGACGGGGCCGCTGAGCCTGTACTTGCGTGCTGATAGCGCCTTGTCATTCTGCGCCAGGTGCAGCAGCTGCACCCACAGCTGAGCAGCCACCGCACCTGCACCAACGAAGCATCAGGACCTGAAGCCCTCATGTAGAACGAACACACTACTGCTTTGAATTGAGCATGAACTCCAAGCCATTTGGAACAACATCTGAAAGCACATGTTGACGGCTGCAGTCAACCTGGCACACCTTTGCCGAGGCATGTGTGGTTGGCAAGCCGAGGCTCAGCAGCAAGCGACCTGACCACATTCAGCCCTGCACATGTCACAGCACAGGGGTGCAGTTTTAGGATCTATTCACCTGCTGTCGTGTCGCTGCTGGCCACCAGGCTGTGCACGGCGCACAGGGCCATGACCCGTGGCGCCAGCTGCGTCGCCTGCAGCGCCTCGGCGACCGGCTGCCCCAGGCGCTCAACAGCTGCCCTGTAGTCACCAGCGCCAGGCACCGCATCCTGCGAGCAAAACAACAGATTACATGGCAAATTCTTTTGCAGATTGCTAACGTTTATCCACCATCCAGCCTCCAAATGACAGTTTAAAATTAAAAAAAAAACCACTAGGAGCTATTGGCAGCTTAAGATGCTGGAAGGGCACCGCAAGCAGGTCCGCTTCTGCTGTTGGAACTGCTTCCAGCTGCCCGTCCAGCAGCAGCGCCTGCACCTCGGGCAGGTACATGCCCGCCAGCGCTGGCGATGCTGACCTGCAGAGCAGATCCGGTTCTAAGACCCTATGAGCTCAGCCCCTGACAATGGGTGTCCGCAGAGAGACGCGTCTGTATCGTCATTGGTTAATCAATCACCGAGAATGCACACACCAGGCTGCTGCTAGTGGCGCGGCCGCCGCTGCCCGCACACGCAGGCTGCGGTCCCCAGCGGCCAGCAGCTGGCGGCACACCCACCGGATGGGGCCGTTTTCACCGTGCAGCAGCGCCCTGATTATTTGTTGGAACAAATTTCCAAAAATAATAATATTTCTTGCATAAAAGTTATTGTTGTAATCACGAGCTACTATTGAATGCACGGTACTTCAGGAGCAGGCGCAGTGATAATGTGGCTCGTGCGTCAGACGGCAATGCAGACGACAGAATGGTTCGCGAGGCAGGAATGTCCTGCATCCTGATGGCTGCAGTGCATGGGGCGGGGTCCTGCCTGCATGCTCATGAGTGCCGCACTGCCCATGTGTCTGCCAAGGTTCGAATCAGGTCACAGGTGGTGCGGCTCACATGAGCTTGCTGGAGGGGTCGGCCGCGAGCAGGGCTGGCTGCAGGAAGGCGCTGCAGAAGGCGAACGCCGTCTCCGCTCGCCTGTCTGCATGCAGATCAGGGCTGCCGGTCTGCTCGGCATATATGCCACATGTGTGTGCTTCAATGGTTATTCTTCAACTGCTGCTGTGAGTTGTGATGAGAGCACTCCGCTGTAAGAAGGATTACAGGCTCGCACCACAGACATATGGCTGCTGCAAATGGCACTGTGCATGTGTGCTGCATGCTACTGCTGCACTGCGAGTATTGTGCAGCATGTTAGCGCCTCACCCGTAGCGTCTGCAAGGGCTTGCCAACAGGGGCTTGCCGCCAGCCACACCGCTGCACAGAAACTGCTGCCGTCCAGCATGCCACCTTTAGACTGCCCGCTGAGGCTGTCCATGCCGTTGCCAGCAGGGGCTGCTGTGGGTTGCGGAGTAGAAGCCATGGCCTGGGTCGCCATCACAGCAAGGCACACCCTGTATGCAGCGCAGCAGCTTTGCAGTGCAGCAAGCAACAGCATGGAATGGGCTTAGATCTGACACAGATAACGAGAGTGTTTGCGAACTGGCAGCGTTGAGGAAGTGTGCATGATCCCATGTGCCACACACCTGACACAGCTGAGCAGATCCAGCAGCGCTGCCGGCTGTGCAGAGTCAGCCTCAGCCGCTGCTGTCGCAAGCAGGGCCGCAGCAGTCGAAGCATCCAGTCCCGCTCCAGAACCCAGCTGCCCAGCTGGCTCTGACTGGACCACGGTGGACTGGTCGGCTGTCAGGCTCTGGTGACTGGTCGCAACATGCGTGCCTGTGCTGAAGCCGCCAGCGCCATTACGGGGTCCGGCTGTTGCAGCAGGAGCAACGGCAGCTGCCACGAATGCCCACTTTGCCTGCAGCAGCGCTGCCTGTGCCTGCACAGGGTGGATCTAAGATTGTGGAACGAGGTGCCCCATATGTTTTCCGTCCAAGCCAGCCCTAACAAGCAATGACAAACATTTGTCTCCTGACTGCCATAGGCCTGCAAGTCATTGTGCCTGCGTGTGCAAAGCGCAGACTATGCAGATGATGCTGATGTGCGTAGTGCATGTCAACACCACTCAAAGCAGCCCACCTGCTCGGCAGTTGTCAACGCCCAATCAACCAGCCGGTTGGGACTGCAGCTGCCCTGGAGCATGCCCATGGCTCCCAGGCAGCTGATAAGCGGTGCAGCTGCAGCAAGCGCTGCTGCCGCAACCTCTGCTTGAGCCCCACCCTGAGGCAAGTGCAGGGCTGTCCCCAGCTCAGTCGTGCAAGAAGGAAAGGTTTGTCTCCTTACACGGTGTGACTTGGCTATGCGCGAGGAATGAAGTAGGGCGCTGCGCATATCGAGCGAGTGTTGGTGCAGACCAGTTGAACAGGTGTCTTTGCGAGTCATGACACAGCGCAACCCGACCCATACTGAAGACATGCGCACACACCTTTGCAGGTTGACGCCCGTGCGTCAAGCTGGACAGCCAGGCGACTGCATCAGATGCGAGCACCACCAGAGCTGCGCCGCTGCCCTGCACACTATCCGTGCTGGCGCGCAGCACTTCCAGTGCAGCCTGCAGGATGGCACCTGAGCTAAATTTGCAGCAGCATCCTCAGTCCAGCCATAGCACGACTGCAACCAAATTGCAAGTGCACAGACCGACGCACCGTCACCTAATCGACGAGCACTGTCAGCACTGACATAAGACAGGCGTCAACCATGCAGGTGGTGTGTTAGGGCATCGTATGATCACACCGCAAGGCATTCCAGCGCCAGGGTGGCGAGCGACACCTCGGCAGCCAGATCCGGCGGCAGCTGTGAAGCTGCTGCGCCATACTCTTTGGGAAGCGCCGGGCCCTGCGCTTAGGCATGTCATACAATGCTGTGATACATCATGGAGTACCAGTGACACATCTGAGCGTGCCACAAAGCACAGCCAGCATTCAAAGCTTCCCTGACATGCCAGAGGACTCAGCTAACAAGGGTGCGAGACGTTGGTTGACATGATGGTGGCGACATGGTTGCAACGTAACAGGCAACAAGCATAATGGCCGCGCTGCGATGACATGTGTGCTCCCAAACATTCATGCACCTGCTGCTGTGCTGGTGACGTGGTGGCTGGAAGAGCGTGCTCTGCCCAGCTGAAGACCGCCACTGCAGCCTGGATCGCTGGCGCCAGCTCAGCGTGCTGCCTGGCCAGCAGCAGCGCCATGCGTTGCCGCAGCCAGCTGGAACCTGCAGTGAGCGCTTGTATGCGTCAGCACTACAAAATTGGTGTCATTGCATGCAGCACCTGAGCTGGGTCCTGCCGGCAAACGGTGTGTGACAGCTAGCTACCTGCATGGTTCCTGCGTCCGCAGCTGGCCAGAAAGGTTTTCCATAGTGGGGTGCCGATCAGCTCACCTATAGCTGCAGCATGCAGGTGTGCCGCCAGCAGCGTGAGCGTGGCCTCCCGCCAGCCGTGCGGCGCATACCGCCGCCGCCACAGCCCGCCAACCTGCACCACAGGCAGGGTTTGACAGCGCCTGTATAAATGGTCCGATCGGCAAGGACGGCGTTGTGCGAATGAGGGCAGGCACGCAGGCAGCTTCGACGTTCCCGAGGTGTGGCTCGCGCACAATTGCAGCATGCACTGCGAGTGCCGTGGCACTCATGCCCAAGCCTGCAGCAGGAGGAAGCCAGAGGTGCACCTGGTTCTCCAGCAGCTGGAGGGGCTGCTCCCAGCTGCCAGGGGCGGCGCTGCAGCTTCCGCAACACGCCACAGCCAGAGCAGCACACCTGGTGCACCCCCTTGCATGATTTGCAAAGTACTTGGTTGAGTTTGGTGCTTCAGAAGCCTGGAGCTGGCTGCAAGCCCAACCAGGACAGAGTGAAAACTGTCACCTGTCTGCCGAGGTGCGCATGGTTGCTAGCTGCTCAGGGCTTATTGGCAGCTCTGCATCTGCTCCGGAACCCCTGCCAAGACCTGCGTCCTGGCTGCAACGATCAATGCTGCTGCCAGGATCACTGCTGCTGGCGCCGTGACCATCGACTTTGCCATTGAGCAGTTGCAGCATCAGCGCCTGCACCGCGGCTGCCGCCTGAGCGCTGGCGTTGCTGTCCCCTTCTGGCACCAGCCACCCTGCAGCAGTAGGGAGGAAGCAGCATGGCACACGATGGCTCCGACTGGTGCATGACAATCGGCGACGCAGGCTATCAATCGCCGCTGAGCCTGGATCCTTGTGCACAACTGCAGCTGAAGTGCTGAGCTCACCTGCCGCCGTGTCGTGCAGCTGCCCGCCGGGTGCCAGCTCATGCAGCGGCACCGCCGCCAGCAGAGCAGCTGCACCTGACACATCATCCTCCAGGGCGTCCGGCACCAGCGCCGCAGCTGCCTGCAGTAGCCCTGCCATGAACAATGTAAACTTCGGCAAATATGACGGATACACTTTGCAGGCTCTGCCGACAGGTCATGACCGAGTGTTGGCTTCGGATACCTCATAAGCGTGTGATGTTCACCTTTCAGGGTGGATACACTATACCGGGTGCTGCGTCTGCCTGGGATGCACTCCGATGCCTTCAGCAGCAGCCGCAGCACATCGCCAGGCCATGCGCTGTCAGCTTCTGGGTTGCCTGCATGAGAACACGCAGCTGGCCAAGCTATTTGTGCAGTTGTCGGCCTGCGTGTTTGATGCTCTCGAAGGATGCTGCGCCGCAGTTTTCCATGCGTGCGCAGACCGTGCCTGCGGTTAGCGGTGAAGACGCCTTCGTAGCATTGCGAGCAGTAGAACATGCTGCTGCCAGCACACAGGCGAGCTGCAGGCGATGCGCCGCCTGTGGCATGTGGCGCGCTGCCAGCGGCGCAATGAGCAGCATGGCAAGCTCCCGTCTGCACAGCACAAGGAGTGCTATAGATAGTGTATCGCTTGCAAGGTTAATCTCCTCTGATGCCATCAGCACGGCCGGCTGATGCAGTGCACCAGTGGGACAACAGGCAAAGGCGGCGGGAGGCAATGATACATATCAGAGCAGCAGGTTGCAGGTGTGGCAGTGCTGCAGCACGCGCCGCTGCTGAGGCTGTATGGCTGCTGCGTGATGCCGCATAAACGCTGACAGGCTCTCCAGTAGGCTGCTCTCGAGTCTGCCTGCAGACCACATCCAGCACAGCACATGGCACAGTTTCAGCTTGCTGTGCCAAAAAGAAGATGACTCTGTGCTGTCAAGGGAAGCCAGCACAGTGCCATATCAGATGGTGGCACAGCAGATGACGAAAGAGTCAGCAATGTCGTGAAATCGCATCCACCTTTGTGGGTGACCAGGGCCTGAGCTGTAGGCACCAGGGCTTCTGCCACAAATGCTGCGGGCACGTCCGCCAAGTAGTCGGGGGAGCGCCAATCACGGCCCAAGAATGTGACCAGCACCAGCTGCTGCACCTGCACCGTCCCCAGCAGTCAGTTCATGGCCTGAGGACTGAATAGGCAGAGGTGGTAATGTCGAATTTCACCAGGAGTTTCGTACATAATCATGGTGTAGCTGCATCAGTCCTGCACCTTACTCCAGGCTGGCAGGCTCAAATGGCATACTATTATGCCATAAGAGCACTCCCAGCACAGGGCAGGATGTGCAGCATCTTTCAGTCACACATCAGCCTGCAGTCGCATTGCCGATCCAGCAATTCCAAACGACTGAAGGCCTTCTCACCGAAGGGTTGGAGCTGTGCACCAGCCCGTGCCGCCACAGCACCTCCATCCAGTCGAAGGGCAGCGGCGGCTCTGCTGCTGCCGCCCCAGCCACCGCTGCCGGGTGCAGCCGCTCAATCGCATCCCATGTGGCCTGCACAGGACATGCTGGATATCACGCAGCTCTTGATGCAGACCAACAGGCTCAGCACACAGCAGATGGTAATGAACACATTGCTCAGTAGTTGCACCGCCTACAGAAAGCCTGTGTCAGCAGTACAGGGCGGTGCCCTGGAAGATTCCGAAGAACAGTCCTCTGCAATGCAGCGGGCCACCAAGTTGGGCTTGCGGAACAGCGCATCTCACAGCTTCATTCACCTCGACCCCGTGCAGCGAGAACTCGTCAAGGCTCTCGTACAGCTGCAGCAGCGTCGCAAGCGATGGCGCAGCAGCCGCCGAGCCGAGGCTGCGCAGCAGATACACCGCGCGTTTGCGGTCCAGTGGGTCGTCACAACCCTGAAGACACCAGTGTCTCGTCGGTACTCTGCACGCCGAAACCATGCCAGAAGTGGCAGGCTGACGAGGCTGGGTTAGTGGTATGCTGCGACACCAGGCGGAGGCTTGATGCTCCTTTTGGAAAGAGACAGCACAGCATATGCAGACAGCACACGGCAGGTAGTCACACATGCATCTGTCTGACCAGCACAGCAGGCCTTGTGCATCGTCACATCCAGAGATGCTGCAAGCAGACACATTGTGCGACACACGCACCAAGGCATTGCGCATGAGACGCGGGAACTGGGCATCTCCGCCAAAGGCCACATCATTGCCAGCATTGGCGGAAGCACTCCTGCCTGCCTCAGGCCCATCAGCCGTACTGTCGTGTACAGCCTCCGCTGCCACATCACTGGCGCCAGCAGAGGCACCGCCAGCCGCCTGTGCCGTCATCAGCCGGGGCGCCAGGGAGACCAGGCACGTGAGAGCCGTGCGCCTCTGTGGATTGCTGTCGAGACCGGTATCTCTGAGCAGAGCAGAGACTGGTCAGGGTCTATGTGTTGCGAGCTGTGCACAGAATATGGGCTGTAAAAGGTGCGCGCCCACGGCAGGTGCTCTCTGATGCTGAGTGTTTGACCGGCAAGCATGTGTGCCCATGCTAACAACTCAGCACCTGCAGTTTCCTATGGTCCTGGAAGACACTTCTCTGCAGCATGCTTGGTGGTGTGAAGCACCGGGATGCAGACATGGCCTTGAATGTATGAGGGTGCGCCTCACAGCATGTTTCTGCTCGAGCACGATGCAACTCACATGCACAGCTGGAAAAAGTCCATCAGCGTGACCGCCTCCATTGTGCCCCCCTCAGCCGCTGCCACGCTCCGAGCCGCGCCCCCCTCAGCCGCCGCCACGCACAGAGCCGCCGACATGAGCGATTGCACAGCGGGTGCTGCAAGCCGTGGCTGCCTGAACGTGAAACCCATCCAGACCACATCAACACGAGGCAAGTTCAGGTTGCTTCAGTAAGCGGAACAGCTACACAGAACTACAGCTGCGTCAGGAAGCAAGAATGTGATATGTGCATGCTGTTGGCAGAACGACGGCTCCACCTGCTGGTGTGCGGCTGTGGTACGTCCAGCAGCTTGACAATGACGTCGACGCACTTCAGCATTGCCATCATAGCCAGCGACAGGTCGTGCTTGGTCCTTTCGTCTGCCGCTGCAGCTCCGGACTGCCATGCTTCGGGCCGCCCAAGGGCAGCTGCTAGCGTCACCATTATCTGGCACAGCAGCAGCAGCGCCGCGTGCGGCGGCAGTGGCTGCGGCTGGCTGCGGGGCAAGGAGGACAGCTGCGGGCATGCTGCCAGGCCCAGCTGCTGCAGCTCCTCCGACAGCTGCTGCGCCGCCGACCAGCTGCCGGCTGCTGCTGGCTCACACACTGCCAGATCGACAGCTGGAGTCCCGGGGGGCACATTGCTGGCCGCAGCAGGTGCTGTGCAGTCGGCGTCCCTGCAGATGTACTCTTCGGCTGCGTCCAAGAACCCTACCCCCACCTCGGACATCTGCAGCGCCACCAGCAGGTGTGCTGCGTCACGAGCCACCTCGGTGCGGCGCGCATCTGTCATCAGCGCTGAAGGCGGCGCAGACAGCAGCGGCAGCAGAATTCGGTCAAAGGCCTCCGCCGCCGTCGCCATGACTGCTGTGACGTTCGTGCCTGCGGATGGTGATGCCAAATGCTGCCGACTTGGATTTTGAACAGCACAGCATGACATCTCAAGATGGTGCCAGGACTGCACCGCAGCATGCAAGATTGAGTAAGGGGCAATCTGCACCTGCCAAGCTCGCTGCGTGATGCAGGAGCTCCACAGCGCATGCTGCATGCATCAGCCGCAATCGGATCGGTGCAGCCACCGAGCTGTCTTCCGCCTGGTCATTGCCCTGCATAGCAAACAGGCACATATGCACCTCCACCGAGGTCTAGCTACTAGACCATGCGTTTTTCAGCCACGTCTGTGGTCGTACACATGTATCTGTACGCGCCCGAGCTGCAGCGCTATAATCAAAGGTTGGACTGCACCTCTGTGGCTGTAGCTGTCTGACTGGCGCGGATGGTGGCAATCACCAGCCGTAGACTCCACGCAAGCTGGGCTTCTGACGATCCTGCACGTGCAGCGGATGTGTTGACGATCGCAGCCCGCGCCAGCGCCCTGCGCTGCGACTGCGATGCATCGCGCGGCAGCGCAGCCGCGAGGTCTGCAAGCTGGACCGGCAGCTGCTGCTGCGCCATGCTCAGCTGCGGAGTTCAGTCTCTTGACGCAGTCTTGTGGCTTCTCAACCATCCACCTGGAGCTGAACCTTGCATGTCGGCAGTGCAGATCATCCGCCCACAAGCAGCGTCAACAAACCCTCGGCAATCAATCTGGGCAGCAGGACGGCTAGACCAGCTAGGTTCTATGTCACATCATGTTGCATGAATGGTAAAATTCGTCAAATGCAGACAATGCAATTTGCAGCTCGTTTGCCTCGTTGGTGCTGCAGGGTGGGCGTGGACATGACCGGTTCTTGAAGGGCCACTATTACAGCGGAGGCAGCAAGCCTGATATATGAGGCAGAGAATGGATGAGGCAGCATCTAAGTGAAGTAATGAAGTGGTCTCACGAGGCGAGGATGCTGCAACGTTGCCTGGCAGCTGTTTTGGGCATAGTTGCCCGATGAGAAAGACCAACGCCATCTCGTACAGACACTGGTGTCGATGCCATGCAGAGAGCGAACATACATCGATTCTATCTTGACCACCCGCTGCGCTCGCAGAAGTCGGACGGTCGGACGTACCACCAGTTGTATGTAGCATTCTGGCATGCTTGCGTGGTACACAGGTGTACCCTACTATCGAACGTTTTACACCTCTGACCAGTAGTCGCCAGCAGCATCAATGCTGCCAGTAATTTACAGCTGTCTGCAGACTGCGGTGTGCAGACTTGAGCCATCACTACGCTATCCAGCAGTATATAGCGGAAACGTTCAAGCTCCACCTGTGTGGCTCACCCCTCTCAGCGCTCCTGCGGCCAGCCTGTAGCTGGTTCTGTCCACACTTGGGGCCGCTCTGACAGGTGGTGCCTGAGAACCCTCCGCTGGGACGATGCGTCTGCCTCTCTATGGTGCTCATGCCGTCGTGGCGCCCTTGTCTGACGGCTGCCCCGTGATCTTGTCCTTGATGGTCGCCCCCGTTGTCAGCGCTGACACTGCCGGCCGCAGCTGCATGTCATATGCACAACCATCAGCAGCATGCACCACAACAAACAGCATCGCGCATTTACCATCTTTCAAGCGTACTTGGGCATCTGCACAGCATGTGAACAGCCTCCACAGCTGCTGCGTGATGGGCAAGCATGCATGTGCTGCATGTCTGCAGCCCACCTTGTTGACCAGCCCAGAATCGACCCGCTCCCAGATATCGAACCAGCGCTCCCGCACGCTGTCCGGCAGCTTGGGGTCCGACATCCAGCTGCCGATCTCCTTCAGGAAGATCGTCTTCCTGCAAACGATATCAAGGATGGTGCTCTGTGCATGCCAGAACCGGATGCTTCCAGCAATAAACCCTGCAGCACCATCCGTGATATGACGTGGTCGCTCTCAGGTGGGGTGTGCGGCACAACCGGTACTAAGCAAGCTGCCTTTCGCAGCCGCTGCGCTTCATGGCTCCCAAGCTGCTGTCTACTACTTGCAGGCTTTGGACCAAACCACAGCTGCTGGCTGAATCCCATGCTTGCTGTGTGCTGCCTTGCTCACCGCGCGATGGACATCTCCCGCCACCGGTCGCCTGCCTGCTTGTAGTCGTCCCACTTGCCGCCTGCAGAATACATGCCATATGTTGACCTCACCAGGAGGCCTGCATGGGGCATGGTTGCATGCCTTGCCAGCACTAGATCCTGTGTACAAAGCAATGCAAGGGCGCTATCTTCTCTCGCTAACACCACTGTAGTAGCCGAGTTAAGCGGCAGCAGCACTAGCCATCATGATGAGTGTATAGCTGCTGACCACGGTACTGCAGCTCATCCCTGCTACCTGCCAGCAGCTGGATGCTGAAAAGCTTACAGCCTCTCCAACAGCCAACATGATGCAGCATGCATGTTGCGCCATCAGAACTCGACGTCCACACCAAACGCTCACCGTTGTCGCCGATGTCCTCCTTGACCCGGTGGCCCTCCAGCTTCTGGTCCATGGCGTGCTTGAAGGTAGGCGCCTCCTGCCCCCTCGACCCCGGGTCCTCGGTCTTGGACGACCCCCAGTAGTTCACCTCGCCCACATTGTGCGTGAAGTTCTGGGCGCCGGCTGCAGCGCAACGCAGAATGTCAGTCAGCATGCATGACATGCACACATTGAAAATGCATGCTGCAGCATAGGTGCATGCAGCTGCGATGTTGATGGCAGGAGCGTACGCACCCTCGGAGTTGAGGTGGAAGGGGCACTTGGGCGCATTAATGGGCAGCTGGTCGTAGCTGCAGGAAGACAGAAGGTTCAGATACACAACAGTTTACAGCATGTCCTGGGTGACTCTTGACGTAAGCAGGTAGGCTGTGGACAGCCAGCATCTATGACGAATCCATGCCGAGTCTCATGAATCACACCAGCCATGGGACTCACTTGACGCCAATGCGGTACCGCTGGGTGTCCTGGTATGCGTTGATGCGCGACTGCAGCACCTTGTCATTGCTGTAGGTGATGCCTGAACGAGGAAAACGCCAGTTGCAATGGGTTGTCGCTCTGGAGTAGGTACGAACACGCCCATGCACGATGCGCACACGCGAACCAGCGGTGAGGCACATCTTTACCTGGCACCACGCGCCCTGGCGAGAAGGCAATCTGCTCATTCTCATTGTGGAAGTTCTCGATGTTTGTGTCCAGCACCAGACGGCCGATCTGGCGCAATGGGAACTGGTCCGTGGGCCACACCTGCAGTCCCATCACATCATCTCATTATGTTGATCATGCCAGGAAATGCGGCACACAAACAGCGAATTGCTTCTGACAGGTCAGCGTCAGCAATCTGCCTTTCAAAACCACCTAAGACAGATCCGGCAACAGCCAGTGCCCACACAAAGCACCAACTTGCTTGGTGTGAAGAGGCATCGGCACAAGCCGTTGGCAGCTTGACATAGCATCATACCTTAGTGGCGTCCAAGGGGTCGAAGTCGAAGTTGAGCTCGTCCTTGGGGTCCATCGTCTGGATCTGCAGGTCCCACTCCGGGTAGTCGCCCGCCGAGATGGCGTTGAACAGGTCGTGCGTCGCATGGCTGCAGCGCAAACACCACAGATCTGACCGCTACCCAGGTCAGAGTCAATACCGAGATGCATCCGGCAGCAGCTAGTCACGTGATATGCAGCGGGACGGACATGTGCAGCAGCCCGCTGCCAATGCTGTGACTACATCTTTGCTCGTGATACTGGAGAGTTCACACGAACATAGAGCAAGGCACGACACAGGGGGGCGGCGGGAAGCACCTGTGGCGCATGTTCAGCGCGCCGGCCAGCTGCGCGGTCTCGTCCGTCATGAACTTCGCGCCCAGCTTGGGGTACATGTGCCACTGGCAGCAGACAGGCGCGCGGTGAACGCTGCTCGCAGTGTCCACATGTGACCGCGTGCAATCACCCAGAGCAGCATGTGCAGGAGGTTGGAATTAGAATGCAGGTGGCTGTTACAGTCGGGTCGGTCAAGCGGAACTGCAGGGTGCCGATGCAGGTGTGCACCTTGACATATGTCTCCTTGCCCTCTTTGTTCACCAGCACGAAGGTGTTGACGCCATACCCTGCACAAGTGACGTGTGCCATGTAGGCAGATGTGATGAGTCTGACTGCTGCGGTTTGCTGCAAACACTGTGCAACTGCAACGTTGTTGTACTGCCATGCACCACAGCCAGTGGCATGTCCACGCATGACGCGGGCAGTCAAACTAGGGTTTGGGGGCCGCGCCTTCCATGTGCCGGTAGTCTGTCGGGATGCCCGGCTCATCCAGCATCCACGTCAGCATGTGACAGCTCTCCGGGTAGTTTTGCAGGAAGTCCAGGATGCGCCACGCCTGCAGCACGCAGCCACGCTCTGACAATCGCTATTGCTGTTGGTTGGAGGCCGCTCTGGCAACAGGTGCCGAATAGTGCGTGGTGACCGACAGCCGAATGGCAGTCGCCCACCCAAATTGAGGCCGCTGCCTCATGGAACGCGTCGTGCCGGGCAGCTGGTGTTTATGCCAATTTGGCAACTGCGATCTATTCAGGGTCTGGCGTAGTAAGATATGAAGCCTGGGCACCCACCTCCTGGATGTTGTTGACCGGGTTGGGCCGCAGCGCATGCACCAGGTCCGGGAATGCCATGCCGTCCCTGATGAAGAACCTGCGCAGCGGCACACATCCTTGTTTGCTGCAGTGAACCTGTCGACTGAGCAGGTGACACAAGTGCCAATGTTCCTGTGCACACGATGCCACACTGCAGTCTGCTGGTTTTCTCGCAGGCCTGGCAAGTAATTGGTGGCCTGGCAAGTATCTGGGGGAAAGACTCACACAGGGATGTTGTTGCCCACCAAATCCCAATTGCCGTGCTGCGTGTAGAACTTCACCTGCGCACAGCGTAACATAGGCAGTGCTGACCACCACTGCACCAGCCTTCATACAAGCACTGAAAACAATCGTCGTGCTCAGTGCATACTCAGTGTGCTCGAACAGCACCAGGGTGCCGGCATCGCGGCATTTTACACAGTGGGACATCGTGTAGCACTGACTGCACCGGCCAGTGCCCTCAAAACTCTGAAACTGCAGCTCACCGCCATGCCGCGCGTGTCGCG
This sequence comes from Diplosphaera chodatii, assembly GCA_032358165.1. Classification (NCBI taxonomy): domain Eukaryota; kingdom Viridiplantae; phylum Chlorophyta; class Trebouxiophyceae; order Prasiolales; family Stichococcaceae; genus Diplosphaera; species Diplosphaera chodatii. The sequence goes on along the minus strand of JAALGY010000036.1, from coordinate 1,401,736 downwards.
CAGGCTCTCGGGCGAGCCCTTGGGGTGTGTGACCAGGGAGAAGCGGGTGGCAATCGGCGTCTGCAGCATTGGCACAAGACATATTTCAGGCTCACAAATGCAATGGAATACCTTGGGTAGTAGTGCACCGCACCAGCTGGGAGCTGTCTATCGTGATCACACGTACGATAGTTGATACACCAACACATAGGTGCTGAGACTCCCAAGCTCGATCTGTATGTGTACGGACTGCTCACCCGCTTGCCGACCTCCGAGAACAGGTCCGCCTCCGACAGGTCCGTGATGTCATCTGTGACCTGCGGCGAGAGCAGCAGAGTGCATGAGTGCATCTTTGGGACCAGCACGCATGGCAGCAGCCCGTGAGCTGTGCAGTCATGACCTGCAAGCAAGCAATGTGCCTGCCACACATGACAGCATCTTGCATCCAAAGCCGAGGTCGGCCATCACCCACCTCGAAGTAGCCCTTGGCGGTCATGCCGCGCGCGTGCACCACGCGCTCCGGCACCTTCTCCCGGTTGAACTGCGCGTTCTTGTTGATCATGTGCATGTCCTCCAGCAGAATCGGGCCTGCGCGGCACAGCAGAACCCTGGATACGGTGGCGGCGTCAGCCTGCTCACGCACCACGCACCACCGCCACAGCTGCGGCGCTCCATGCGCCAGCTGCCTCCATCTGAGGATGCCTAGCGATGCAGATTGCTGGCAAGACCGTTCATCACAGCGCATCGCAGTCAACTCTGCACACAGCTGTGCCCAGTCCACGGCAGGCAGGCTGCGGCGCACCTCGCTGCCCGACTGTGAGCGAGTGGCGGTTGTCCACGATGGGCTCGCCTGCGCAGCACAGAGCCCCTTCAGTGACTCATCTGAGTCATTAGGATGACAGCAGTATGCTGCTGGGCAGAGCCTGCACGCTGCATGCAGTGGCCACCGCACCGTTGTTCTGCGTGAGGTGCTCTGTGTTGTTGAGCTTGGACGGCAGCGTTTGCGCCTGCGAGTACTGCATGCAGAGAAACATTCATGTCAGACACAGTTGACCACCGGCGGGCTGCGTGCGTGCACGGTGTCGCAACTGCACCTCGTATGTACGGGTGAGCAGGCTGCAAACAGAAATGGTAACAGAAGCGGTTGCAGCGTTGCAATTCCATCATTTGGGTTCTCATGAATGGTATCGGATGCCAGAACCACCGCCAGGGCGACACCATCGATGCCATGCACGCAACTGGCAGCATGTTGCACCCAAAGGCCGGTGACGCAGTCCCAAGAGTCAAGAAATAACGTTCGCATGCACGGCGGATGCCCATTGGGTCAGAGTGCTAAGATATCCTGCCTGGGTGCCGTTGTGACCATTGCTGCTGGGTTCCGGCGTGGACGCCATGCTGCGCACAACACACAGCCGTTGTCGGACTGCTCGACTTGTCCTGAAGGCCACGAGCCGCGCCTGGCCGCTGCACAGCATCGTTGTCATCGCAATGTTGTGCTGTTGTTCCTACCCAGGCGCACACAGCACGCTGCCTTTCGGACCGGGGCAATATTGGGCTCGCCAGGTGCACGGAAGGCGGTGACTTGGGCCCAAGCTGGGGCTGAGGCGTCCCGCTTCCTGTTGCCAGCCTGGCTTCGTGCAGGTGCCCACACTTTGGTGCAGACGTGTTCAAGGCCTGCTGGTCCACACAGCACCAGCTGATGTGTCATGCTGCAGCCATCCATGACGTACGAACAGCACAGAGAGGGCTTTGCTTGGCAACAGCGGCGCTGTAGAACTGAGTGCAGTGTGGGTTTCAAGATATTGGCGCACATGCGCACGTCACACGCAGACACCAAACTGCCATCGTAACGAGCTCTACGGTACCAAGCAGAAAGCAGCAACAGACCAGTTCAGACTCTGGATTGATTCGGCACATTTGTCAAAGGTATTGCTAGGAGCCTCCAAGCTTGCCGCTGCCAAAAAACGAACGAGGCTACGGTACAGTTCAGATGTGCAGTTGGCAGGCATGCAGCAATTATCGGTGCCACACATGTACAGTCACCAGGTGTTGCGCTTCTCAGTTCTCGTCAGAGTCGCGGTCGATGACCTTAGCGGCCGGGGGCGTGGTGGCGGCGGCCCTGGAGGACCGCTCCCCGTAGCCGGACGCCACGCCCCACTCTGGATGCCGCAGCCGGTACCTGCAGCGAAACGTACGTTCGTCAGAGTCTTCACAGGCATCCTATAGATTGCTGATTGCGGATTGCAGCGGTGAGGCGGTCTAGGTTCCATCTCAGCTGATTGCCACAGCTAGCGCGTGCTTGTCCTGAGGAAACTCTGCATGACGCCTTGCTGAGGCAGTACGGTGTAGCCCCTGGTCTCCTCTGACTAGCTCTAGGCTAGCTCGGCAGCAGCCTGGCCGCTGGGAGCACTCCGTACGCATGCCGCACAAGGCCGCAGACGTCGACTTTTGCAACTGAACAACTGAACTCAGACACTGCGGCACAAACAGCTTGAGGCCTAGGGCTTGCTCAGGGCTGCTCACTCTCGGGTGAGCGCAAAGTTGCGGGCGACCAGCAGCAGGAACAGCGTGTGCGCCCACAGCATCAGCACCGCCCCCAGCACGATGTAGTTCACCTTCAGCGTCTCCCACCTGCGCAGTGCACGGTGCGATCATGCACCCGGAAGATCCTGCTGGCTAAGCAGCTGCAGAGGGCAGCAGAGGGATGTCAAATGGTATGGGATGAGCGATTTTGCCTGTTGCAGAAGATGGCGACGTCGGTGAGGCAGTAGGTGCGGTCCAGGCCGAACTGCTTGAGGTTCAGGCAGTAGTAGTTGCCGCCCACGATGCCCTCCGCCCTGCTGACCACTGTACGGCATGCCTGCAGCCGCGACCACAAGTAAAACATGAGTTCAGGGTTGGGGGCTGCAGTGCGTTGCTATCCAAATGACAGCAAGCTCAGCACCCCAACCATCCTTGCAGTGCATGCTGCACTCCAGCTGACAAAGCCATGCAGGGTGCTGCTCTGCCCAGCCGCGCGCTGTCCATGATCAGACAGCACCGGGCATGGCCAGCTCACCTTGGAGAACACTTTGCGGATGACGGTGATTGTAACACCGAATGCGAACAGCAGGATGATGACCGAGACCACGATCAGGATGCACCCTGCAGAGAGGACGGGGGCCACGTATTAGAGCGGAGTTCCGCCACACGTGCCTAGTTATGCTCAGTGTTGCCTGTGCCTATCAACTTGCCGCCGGCTGGCGGTCTGACTGACATGCCTGCTGCATGCATCCATTGCTCGGTGCAGATGTTGTCAGCGCGCAATGCACCATGAAGCGCCGACTTCTGTCACTGACACCCTACGCCAGCTGCACCCCAGCACCCACCTGTCATCAGGGCGCTGGTCACGTTGCCGCGGCGGGGCGCGCGCTCCGCGCGGCTCTTGATGCTGCGGTGCGGGAAGAAGCGGCAGCACTCCAGCGGGTGCAGCGTCGCCAGGATGATGGCGAACACCTGCAGCGGTGCACATGAGCCTCTCATGGCAGTGCTTGGTGCAGATGTGTCAGTCGCTACAGGATAACAAGTGCCTGCCGCGGTGCCGTCCCTGCTGCGAGCATCGGGGCATACGGTGGAAGCCTCACCAGGTCGAAAACGCCGACGATGGCCAGCAGAGCGATGAAGATGCTGCGCAGCGTGCTCCACAGGCTGATCGACAGCAGGTTCTGCACCACAGCGTGCGACATGAGTATGGCAGCTGTGTAGCCAGGTTGTCGTAGCACAGTTGCGTTTTCAGAAGCAGCAGCAGCACTGGCGACAGCGGTGGCAGGTCATCGTGTATCAACGGTGTGCTGCAACAATGCCAATTAATACACTGCTGGGATGCATGATTGTCACACGTGAACGGGGTCCCGATGATCAGTTGCGCGCAGCACACCTGTAGGGTGGACCATAGGGAGTCGCATCCCAATCCCACCAGCACCGCCCCTGCAGGGTGGGCAACACCGCTCAGTGCCCGCAATGCCCCCAGCAGCCACCAGAAGTTAGTATGGGTCACCACTCACGCCACCGGCACCATGCACCGAGCGAGCGCTCGCTGCGCCTTCAGAGCCGCAGCATCAGCAGCGGGCCCATCGGCTCACCTCCCACGTACAGCAGGAAGCCCAGGGTGACCCAGCACACGCGCAGGATGTGCTCCACCGGCGTGATGAGCGCCTTGAGGCGGTCCCCAGACGCCAGCGCCTCCCGGCTGCGGGGTATGATTCAGGGTTTAGGTGTCATCGAATGAGGCACCCACACAAGCATCGAGCATGCAGCAGTTCACAGAAGCGCTGATGCTGTCAATGTGTGTGCACATGCAAGCCAGAAGGTACTCAAGTTGCAGGCAGTTTGACCATCTTCCGGCCAGTGTGCAGCGTCACATCTCGGATTATGCAGACTGAGAGTACTGCTCAGCGTCCGGAGGCTGTTGCTCACTCTGGCTCTGCCGCAGACTGTGTCGGCACCAGGTTGATCTTCGCGATCTTCGGCCAGATCATCGGCGGCACCATCAGCAGCAGGGTCATGAGCACCGCGAAAGCAAGCACCTGCACAGCAATGGGCACATCTCCGCCCTCATTGTTGTGACCCTCGAGCGAGTTGCAGTGCAGCCGCATGCAGCTTTGCGCCAGCTGCTGCAAGCATCGCAGAGCGAGGGCAGCGCTGCAAGAGGTAGTCCCATGCATGCAGCTCCCTACACAACAGCCACAGCCTCTGGGTCAGTCAGCTCACCCCGACCACGATGCCAATGAGGTACTGTGACAGATCGTCATTCTGCCACTTTACGGGCACCCTGCGGCATCGTACGAAACTCTCAGCGACCTGGTGGCCTCGTTGCATTGCAGTGCCTGAGGGAGGGCATGCAAGCAACACACAGAGGCGCCGCCGCCTTGCAGCCCTCTATTTTGCGGGTGACCAAAGAGCCATGTACCGACCCCAATCCTTTGATGGTCACCAACCTGAATGACAACAGCGGGTCGCCAGACGCTGGGCACACGGGGGGCGCCGTCTTGTTCTGCAGCGCCCCCAAGATGCCGGACTGGGGACTCCACAACGCGGAGGACGCCGGGGGACTCCAGAAGTAGGTGTAGTCCTTTGTGACGGGGCCTGCGCGGCATTGGGGCTCCGCACAGTGTCAGGTGTGGCCAGAGGCTGGCAGCGGGGCCGAGTGCTGTGGGTGCGGGGCACCTGCCAGGGGCTCTGCAGGCAGTTGTGGACCCGGTGCTTACCTCCAAACAGAAACGCCAGATGGGCTTCATGTTGCAACGCACATCTGTGGAGGCTTGCATGCAATCTGATGGTGGTACAGCCGTGCTTCGGTCAGGCAAGCTGAGTCGGGCATGGGGCCAGCATGGCGGCGGACCCACCCTTGGGTGACACGCCGTCGGACGAGTACACCTTGGTCACCGACGTCGCGATCAGCTGGTTGCCGGCATCGCCCAGCACCGTGCTGTTGGCTGTGCCGTTCGTGATTTGGCTGGCAATGGCGTCGACATCAGTGCTATTGACGCCTGCCACGCCGCTGCCGATGGTGGCGTCGCCTCCTGCTGCCGTGCTGTTGCTGCCGCCCAGCGGGTTCCAGCCGATGGCGGTGCCGTCTCCATCACCCCTGCTGATGCCGCCGCCCGAACCTGTGCAGCTAGAAGCAGAGGCCTGAAAGCCATGCCAAGGCGGCGTGACATAAAGCCCGCCGTGAGGGATTTTCAGCATGGTACTCATCCAACCATCCTGCGGTGACACTGCAATGAAGAATCCAAGTCCTTGGGTCCCACATCACATATGTTGTACGAGCAGTGCACCACAAGCTGTGGAAGATGCTGTGCCATAGCAACCATGAACTGCCGCAGTTGCTATCCTGGAGCAGGGTTTGCCACGCATCAGCTGCCCAAAGAACGATCGATGACCACTGTCGAGTCTCTGGTGCTAAAGCCTCACCGCTGGCGCCGCCAGCCTTGCCGCCCACGATGCCGAGGCCCTGCTGCAGCTTGGCGTATGCGGCATTCTCGCGGCACGGAACATACGCCGTCTCTGCAGACACGAAACGCGTCACTCCCACATGAAGATGGCAACAATCACGCACCTCCACCACCCTGCAGCACGCTGGCTCCGGTGTGCTGCAGGGTGGGGCAAACCTCCTGCAGTGCCAGACCTTCAGCAGCAAGCATTGCCACAAGCTCCCCGGCTCGCACTCACGGTTTGTGGTCAGGCACGTAAGGGTGAACGGCTGCTTGGCCAGCGGAGCACCCCAGGTCCCCAGATAGACGCCTGCAGACAGGGTGCTTCAGGGTGTGACTCGCTGGCTCGCGGGAAGAAAGTGCAGCCTCCCCCAGCACCAGCATAGGCGGCAGGCCAGCATGATGTCACGAGAAGCAGTGCTGGCGCAGACTGCCTCCATGACTCTATGTGTAAGCAAGGACATGCACGATGCATTGGTCAACCGGCAGCTCGTGTACACGGATCTGACATGCGACATGCCCAGGGGGCACACAGCCTCACGCACCCCAGAGGTCGGTGCCATTGGCCTTGTTGGGGTCGGTCTCCAGGTACACTACAGAATGGATGACACGATCGGTCAGCAGGTGCTGGGCGCAACAGCAGCGCTGCTGTTTGGCATGCACCAGACGCCAAGCGCAGCTTGCTGAATCCATTGGTCGTATGCACATGCATGAGCATATTGTAAGAGGCACAGGGGAGCTATGCATTCTGCCCCTGGGTGGGTGCGGATGCCCCACCAATGTTATTGGGCGTGGGCTTGAAGCGGACGCCCGGCAGCGGCCCCGTCAGCGTGCGGTCCACGATGAACACGCCGTCCAGGTTGGGCAGGAAGTCCAGCCGGACCTGCAGCGCAGGGTTTCAGGGTTTATAGTGAAGCCTGGGCATGTGGCCACCCTGGGGCGCATCACCCCAGTGTGGGGATATGAGCACACTACGCGCAGAAGGGTGCGCATGGAATGAGGAAAGAGCAGGGCTGACTGTGGTGGATTCGCATATGGAGACAGGCGCGGAGGTGGGCAGGCAAAGGGCCCTGGGTACCTCGGCATACACCCAGGCGGGGGAGGCCGTGGGGTAGTTGGCGTGGCTGTTGAGCGCCGAATAGACCACAGGGTTAGTCCCTGGAAAGTCACAGCAGCACATGCCCATCAGCGTTGTTTGAGTGTGTGTCAGCTGCCAGGTGAACATGAGCCCGAGCTCATGAGCTGCGCTGGGGTCGCGCCACTGCAGCTGAAGGCTGAGAACCCAGCCAAATGCTGCTGCGGACGCTGTGCCGGCAGCTCACCGTTGAAGGTGCACTCCCCCTCGTCGCAGTTCAGGTGCTGGTTCCAGCCGTGCTGGCTGAGCACCACCCGCCGCGCCCGCTGCTGATTCTTGCACACCAGCACGCTGACCCGCTCCCAATCGCCTGCGGTTCAAACGCAAGCAGCTCTTCTGCTTCCACTGCGCATGCCAGATGTTGTGCGGGCCACGGAAGCTGGAACGGGAACAGGTCAAAGGATCTGATGGTCCATTAGGGCTGATGACCGACCACGCCCAACTGAAGGCCCCACCTTCGTGTATGCCAGCAGGGCACATGACGTAGCGGCTGTCCACATAGGAGCCGTTGATTGCCAGCGACAGGATCTGGTTGGAGCACCCATTGAAGCTGCACAACGGCAGAGACGCGCACATGAGCAGGAGGAGCATCTCGCCCTCTAAGATGGAGGTCAACATTGTGCGAAGAACACACTTGCCATTCATGTACACAGTGTGAATAAGAGCTCACACAACACGTGGCGCACCTGTAGAACAGGTTGTAGTTGTACACCCAGTAGCGCTCATCCAGGTCGAAAACCGAGTAGTATACCTGCATGTCGGACAGCTGGCTTCAGCTTCACGTGCATGTCATTGCAACGCAGCACCTGCTGCTGTAGATGCCCATGCACCTGGTCCTGTCCTTGCTGCAGCCGCAAGTGCCGCCGAAAGTCGCCAGGGTAATGTACTCAGGGCGGTGACATGCGTGTCAGTCTCCACGCAGCACCTTGGCGGTGGACAGCCCGCCCCGCGTGATCGGCGACCCCGCCAGGATCGCCCGCTTGTTGGTGGCGTTGCTGATCGTGATGAAGGACCCTGCACGTCAGCCGACAGCAGAGTCGTCTCCACCGGTGTACCTGCACCCCGTTGCCGCCCCACAGTGCACGTTTCCGCAGGGACGCTGGCACTCAAGACGCTGCAACCCGATCGCCAAGCTGCTGCAATGCTCACTTGACAGGAGGTAGAAGTCGGTGAAGCTCTGCCCCGACGCCGCCAGCGTGTCGTTGGGGTCCTTGTTCTGGTTGAAGGCGTCCACCAGAGTCGCCGCGTCCCAGAACACGCCCGGATCCTGCACTCAGGAGCGTGCAGCTCAGCACGTCAGCAGCATTGACTAGGACATTAGCTCACAGTACCACCACTTCTGATGGCTGCACAGGTGCTGCTGCAGCAGCATCCGCATTCTCCGGGTCGCCTCCCACTGTGCTGCAGCAAGCAGGGTGGGCTTCGAGGCACGCAGGCTGTCAGGACCGCCATTGTACTGGCGTACATGTGCGCTCTGCTGCTCAGCCAATTCTGCAGCATGCTGCTGCATGCACACCCTCCTGGTCTCAAGCTGACAGAACAGCATTTGCACGTCAAGAACCTAGCCGTTGGCTTCGAAATGCGCATGCCAGCGGCGCTGCCGCAAGCCCACTCTGGGTCACCCGCCAGCTGGCATCCTTGACAGCGCAATTGCGCACAGCAGCAGCAGCTGCAATTTGAGTCCAGATGCGTTCACAGATCAGTCAGTTGGACTACATCAGCAGAGTGTTTGGGTTTCGGAGCCCACCTGCAGGTGGTACGGCTCCAGAGGATGCATGTGCAGGAATGGGGCAAACTTCCAGGCGTTCGCCTTCGCCGCCGCTAGCGTCGCATTTGTCTCCGGCTCCTGCGGGCAGCCGTCTGTAGGCAGCTCCACGCTACTGCTGTTGCCGCCGTTTGGCGGAAAGGAGCACCGCCTGATGTCCAGGTTGGGACCCTGACCCAGGACGCTGCAGGGCGCCAGCAGCGCCGCTGCGAAGCACACCAGCAGCAACTGCATACTGCTGACGCCCATCTATGCTGGCACCCTGTCGCCGGCCGGTGCGGAAGCGTTACATGTCCTTGCACCAGTCCGTATCGTCCGGCACAAGCGTTGGCCTGCCAAGTGTCACACGCAAGTGTTACGGCCAGAAGCCTGCACTGTGGTCAGTACTGTGAGCAAAGCTGGGCGTGAAACGTCACCGTCGTCAGCTGTTGTACAAGGTCATTTTGCGGAGCATGCCAGCCTGGGTGAAATCGCCCATCGCTGGCCGCCGATGAACCGCCGCATGATGAGTGATCGTGTGTCGTCAATGCCAAGGACAAGTCGCCGTGCGGGCCTATTCAGAAGCCATTTGCAGCACTGCTGGGTCCCGAGCTCCAGCACAGGCAGGTCAAAACCGTGATGTTTCTTGATGCTCGTGTTGTGAAATTGATCAAGCTTTTGAGGCGCCTGCGGGACTGAGCTTGAGAGCACGTGGCCGGTCGTGTGCAGGTGCAGTGGCAGACAAGACCTGCTTGTGCTGAGTTTGATCATCTAGGAGCTATATTCATCTGCTCTGGGCACCTTACGGGCTGATAAAGCTTGTCGCGTTGGACTCGGCCGGTCAGACCAACCCTGTGTTATGAATCACTGAACAAAGACTTGCAGCTTGGGCACGTCATCACAGAGAACGACATGATGGAGCTTGATCCACGCTTTTCAACCCAAAACGAGGATCACGAGGCATTGCAGCAGGCATGGCACGCCCTGCTCTCTGCCGCACAGCACAGCAGCACCGGAACTGACGACACCGCAGGCCCAGCAAATGGCGCTCACCTGGACTACGTGCAGTACTGCCAGGTATATCCGACATCAGCATACATGTCAGTCAACACTCACAGTCCAAAGACTGTTTGGTTCACTTCCAGTCCATCAGCGGTCCATGAGTAAATTGCTGCGGCACTACATGCTTTCAACATGACACCTGAATGCCGCGCAGCTATGCTGATGTTGTCTGTTGCCATGAGCATGCAGGCTGCCGAGGGCTGCGCCCCACAGCTGGCGGGCCACCTGTCGGCTTCCGCCTTCCTGCGCTTCCGCCGCGGCCCCGGCGGCACAGTTTCACTTGCGGCTGTGCACACATACCTCACCCGGCGCGCCGCCATGCTTGAGCTGGTGATGGTGCTTCGGATTATCGCTAGTTTTGCTGAACCCTTGCATCCTGGTTCAGACACGGTACATGACATTTGTCGCCTCTGACCTCAGTCCCAGCCTGACAGGCCGCTCACGACCTGCTTGAAACAGACCAGTGTGGTGTTCATTGCCTTGCGCAGTGGCACCATCTTGCAGCATTTGACGAGGCTGGCGGCTGCGCGCTGACGACAGAGCAGCTGGCGGCCTGCATCGCCTCCTTGGCCACGCAGCTGCCTGCGCTGCAGGATCTCGAGCGGCACCTGCCGCCGCCGCTGTATGCTGCCGTCGCGGCGCGGAAGCTGCTGTTCTTCCACGGGCGGGCTGGCAGGTGACGCGATGCTGCGAAGGTGTCCTGTATCACTAGTGCCAAGATGTCCGCCAGCTTTTGTTGCAACCGCCGAGCAGGGACACGTAACAGGGTGGCTGTGCGTGCCTGGCTCGCCTGCTGCCTTGAAGTGTAGCTTGGGCGGTGTGTAAAAAAAGAAAGCAGTCCAGCTTGGGTTCTCGGAAGCCATCCAATGCGACGGTTTGAGAACTTGACCCCATGCCTCACCTGTTCAAATTATCGTTCGCCTGTGCAGGGTGAGGATCAGGGACCTGGTGCTCAGCCCCGTGCTGGCGGAGCTGCTGCAGCTGCCAGCGCCGGCGCCGCCCCACCCCGCAGCGCCCCAGGGTGCCCGCTCTGCTGCTGGAAGCTCTGAGGTTACCAGTGCTAATGCAGACGGGAGTCACATGCCTTGCTTCTTGCCATTCAAAGCACAAGCAATGCCAACGCTGCTGCTGGGCAGGGTGTGATTCACGAGAGCTCTATGTGCAGGAGTGCCAGATGGCGATCCTGTCGAGGCAGTAGTGGCACATGAGGACGGGGTTGAAGACGGTGATGAAGACGGCAGCTGGTTTGCACCAGGCACAGCGGCGCGCCTGTGGGGCCTGTTCCAGGGCCTGGCAGGCGACAGAAACTTCCTGCTGCCTGACGACCTGGTCAGGTAATTTGCTGACGCGGTGCAGTGGCGCTGAGTGTGATTTGTCCATATATCTGCGTGCTGCTGGAAAGATCATGTCCATGAACAGCTGAGTCCTGCAAGTTTGGCAGCTACTGACCTGCTGCTGCAGGTTCAGCGGCGGCAACCTCACAGCCCTCTTTGCCACACGCGTGTTTGAGGAGCATGCCACAGCCTCCAGCACCACTGGCGGCTCTGCAGTCGAATATGCCGGCCAGACGTATGCTGCTGAGGCAGTCCCCAGCAGCGCTGCCCAAGACCAAGCGGCGCCTGCACCGGCGGCAGGCATGGACCTGACCAACTTTCTCGACTTCCTGCTGGCGTGGGAGCACCGCGGCACCGCCCAGGGGCTGCGCTATTTCTGGGCAGTGCTGGACTCTCGGAGGCAGGGTCACCTGGGCAAGGCGAGTATCCTCCATTCCCATCAGCAGAATCTGCAGGAAAACTGAAGGACAGTCAACGACGGCAGACTGTGGGGCGCCGATCCGCAGTTTAACACCTCTGAGGCAAGGCGTCGACCGCCTTTGAGTGAAAGCCAGGCATATTTTGGGGTTTTGCAGACGGACGTAGCGGCGTGGTTTCGGGAGGTGCACGGACTGTGGCTGGCCCGCGGGCTGTACACCGAGCTGCGCATTGCCGACGTAGTGCAGGAGGTGAGCTTACAGACATGCCTAGGGCAGCTGTGGCAGGGCACGGCTGGTTGTAGTATGCAGGCAGGCGCAGCAGTGGTGCTTTGTTTTCCGTCTGCGGTTGCACGTAACGGCTTGGTCTGTGGTTGCATGTGACACTGCATGGAACCCGGCGCATGTAAATTTTAAAGCGTGTTGTTTTGTGCTGTAACCTCCACGCAAGGTCGTTCGACTGAAGTTGAGCGAGACATCATTGGTGTGCATGTTTCAGGTGTTTGACATGGCAGCGCCAGCAGGCGCACAGCGCATCACGCTGATGGATCTGCAGCGCTGCGGCGCCGGCGGCAACATCGTGGGCATGCTGGCTGACGTCGCGGCTTTCTGGGAGCACGACAGCAAGGAGGTGGGGTCCGCCAATTGTGACGTGATGACAGTTGCTTTTGTGCCCCTCTCACGAGCTTGTATGAGGCACCATTTCAGGTGCGACATTGCTGGGGTACAGTAACAAAGGTGATGGCTGTGGCAGCTGTGTCTGCGCTTAGCGCAGCTAGCATGTCTGACCGTGATCCACGGGAATGCCTTTGATGACACCAGTGGACATGTCCTCTGAAATGTAGATGCTTCTGGCGGCGGAGGCAGATGCTGCAGTGCCGCCAGGTGTCGCAGAGGAACCGGCATGGCCAACTTTGGAGGCAGCGAGAGAGCTCGATGCAGTACGAGATGTATTGGGTGATGCGTGAAAGTTGCAAGCTGCAGCACTGAAACACAATCACCTGCGCACTGCGCGCCTGACGGCAAATTCTCAGTTTGGATACCGAAGCCTGCTTCAGCGCCTCGACTACTGCACGTATGTGAAACTCTTCGTATCTTGGCATGTTGGGTCACATTCAGTGCAGTGGAGCACTGCAATGGGGTATGCTACAAAGTTCCTTGGATACTGTGAATACACTCACCCTTATCGATCCAGATTGACCGCCAGAAAGTGGACTGGCGGTGCTTCGAAAGTGCCATTTGATCAGCAGCGAAAGCAGCAAGCTGCTTACATCCTGGCGGCTACCACAATCCCCTGAGCTTATGGTGGCACACACAGTAGCACATCTTGTGCCCCTGGCAGCAACCCTGCCCAGCTTATTGACAGGCGAACCCAAAAACATCGGGCACACACCCAACCTTCAGCTCTCTTTGATTGGGTATCTCGCGTGTGTCCCCCGGGTTTGACAGCGAACCTTGACGCAGTCAAATTCCTGTTACCAAGCAATTCCCGTCGCTGACCATCCTGCCAGCAGTGCTAGGTGGCACAAGGGTGCTGCACAGCCGCCACAGCAGAGCAGCATGCTGACTTGTGGCCAGTCCTCCAGACAGACCCCTAGCTAGACACCCAGGCCTGCTGGCAAGCGAGCCCTCCATGTAAGGTGTGTTATAGTGGCCTCCTCCAGCAGGTTCGTTGCAGCATGCCTCGTGGCGGCGGCAAAGCCAGGAGTGGGGGGCGCAGGCAAGACATCTGGCACAGGTGCAGTGCAAAATGCCGCATGAAAGTGGGAACTGGCAGCAAAGCTTGCATTTGCAATCATGTCCTCAGCAACACTGCCAGCTGCATCAGCTTGGCAATGTAAGAAATTCAGCCCTTGTTGAGGATGAACCCCGCTTAGGATTCTTATGACTGATTCCGATTTTGCTGGAGTAAAGCAGGCTTCGCAGCATACCCTTTCCAGAGCTGGGCCTGAAGTGGCCGCCGGTCGAGCCCATCGATCGCGACTTCATCAAGGCAAGCACATTATGTGCTCATCCACCACAGTCAATGGCACCACAATCAGCAATGCACGCAGGCATGCGCCAATGGCAATGGGTGCTGCCACAGCTTATCTGCTGTTAGAACAGCGACGCTTTATTTGATGGTGGTGCGCTCTACCCAGTGGCGGCGAAGCAACGCTGGGTTTAGCGTGCTGCAGGCAGTGCTGGCCGAGTTCGCGTGCACCTGAGCCTTCCTCTTCATCACCATTGGGGTGAGTCTGCCCGGCACAGCCTGTGGCAGGCCATTCGCAGAGTTGCTGAGCAGATGTGGCTACTGCCTTATAAGCAGACCGTCGACTGGCAATTGAGGCACCTAGCATCTAGCATCTGGGAGAGACACGGATGCAAACGATGAAATGCACTTTTTGTGCACAGCACGCCTGCTTCAGCTGCCACAGCATCGATGTCGGTCTCCAGGGGCAGGACCAGAATGGCTGGGTAGGTAAGACACCGCTTCTATGCGGATTCAAGCTCATCATAGCGCAGTCATGCCACGTTGAGCTTGGCAACCATGGCGCATGAGGTGTGTCTGCATATGCGGCACGAAGACTCAGATCTTCTACGCGCTTCTCGCCCCTGCGCTGCAGCACACCCCCACGGCTGTGCGCTCACCACGGCGCGGCTGCTCAGCATCGCGACCGTCTTCGGGCTGACCATCGGGGTGCTGGTCTTTGCCGCAGCCTCCTTCTCAGGCACGCAGGCTCATCATGTGCACACAACAAGCACCCCTACACAGCTGCGCGGCAAGCCTCAGCCGCAGCTAACATCAGCAACACTGCAATTGGCTGCCAGATGAGCTGCTAGTGCAATAGCCGCGGTGTTGAGTTTGCTGCTGAAACATGCTTGCAGGCGGGCATCTGAACCCTGCCATCACGCTGGGCTTCCTGCTGGGCAGAAAGATCACCGCCCAGCGTGCTCTGTTCTACTGGGGTGCACAGGCAAGCACTGGGCCCCGATCTTTGAAATACAGACCAACACACCAGTATGTCTGATAGCAAAGAGGTGCTCGTCCACCGCAGCACCTTCTGGTCCTACCAGCCAGAAGTTGCACAGCAGCACTGTTACTTTCCGCCCTTTACGGCACTCCGGCTGGGACCACTGCTGGTTGCGCTTGCTGTCATACGCATGCTGCGGGTGCAGTCCGGGATGCAAGCAGAAGGACGCCCTGCATCATGCCTAGCAGGTTCAGAGAACTCATTGTAATCTGATGAACTGCAGATAGGCGGCGCCATCCTGGGGTCGTTGTTCCCATACCTGGTGACTCCCCTCACATCTTCTCCGCATGCTGACATGTGTGGCATCTGGCAGCAGTGGCATCTGGTTGTATTAGTTGATATCAGCACAACTGCTGCACACCCGCTACCCAGCACCTGTCAGCCATATCCCACAACTGTGGCGTGCCATCCACCTGCAGATCGACAGGAATGCCTGGCATGCTGCGAACGGTGCCAGGCTTGCTGCTTTGACCCGAGAGCATGGCACCTGCGACCTGCCATTTATGCGCATCACTCCGGCTCCGTCTGCAACATACATGCTGAGGCTTGCGCATGGCTTCAAGCGTGCAGGTGCGGCCAATCGGGTGTTTGATGGCATCGAGAACTCTGCCGTTTGGGCCATGGAGGCACTACTGACCATGGTGCGTCCCCACATAGTGATCAATTGACTGGGTGGGAGTCAACCGTCGGAAACTGCTGTACGTGCCGCACTCTGTCGTGATGCTCTGAAGAGTCAACCTGCTACTGTCATGCTGACCATCAGTGCGACACCTAGTCCACCTAGTATTTCTGTCACAATCACTCTGTTTTCGAATATGCCTGGCAATGCATCCAATCGCTCGTCGCTGCTGAGCTTGCGCACTCCTGCGCACAGGTATTTGTGTTCGTGGTGTTTGCAGCGACTGACAAACAGCGCTCCTCAATGGCTGTCCATCTGCCGGTACGCATATCAGCACACTTCTTGACGCTGGCTCAAGACAAAAATGCGTTTGGCAGGGGACATTGCATCAAATGATGTGATGTGAGCATACCATTGACCAATGATCTTTCTGTGCAACCTGACTTCAGGGCGTGTTCTGCATGCCCAACAAGAAACTGCTGCTGCTGCACTGCAGATCCTGGCGCCATTTGCCATCGGCTTCACAATCTTCGTGTGCCACCTTATCGCCATCCCCATCGACAACTGCTCCATCAACCGTGCGTCCCTTGCTCAAGTGTCCCCCAGCTGCTGCTTGGGTCCTGCACATATCGACCGATGACTTGAGCATGCCACATCGCCAATGCTGTTTCGTGTACACCCGACACCGGCGGGCCTGGCCCACCCTGTGGTGTATGTGCCTGCAGCGGCGCGGTCCTTCGGCCCCGCGGTCATCGGCGGCTTCTAGGACGACCACTGGATATTCTGGTGCGGACGCAGAAAGCTCCAAGCTCAACGTCATTACCTATTCCCGGCAGTGCATCTGCTGCCGCTCGTGACTGTTGCCACTGTGACAGTGACCACTGACTATGCCGGTGTCATGTGCAGGGTCGGACCCATTTCTGGTGGGCATGTCGCTTAGCTTGAACACGACGCATTGCTCTGGCATAGTGAAGTTAAATGTCTGCAGGGGAGCTAGTGGTTGCACGCAAGATGTTGCTATGCTGCTTGTCACCCTGCGCCATCCTGTGATACCATACCACTCAGTGTGGCGGCCTGACGTGCGCAGGCGGCGCCTGGGGCGCCGTCGTGTACGAGGTATTTTTCCGCAAGTGGTTCGGTAAGAAGGTGCGTCTCAACCCTGGACACCTCAGGGTGTATCCTGCAGTTAGTACCTTACCATGCTGTCACAGCGTCCAGCAGCTGTGCAACATGCATCCCCAGCTGCACGGGAGTGGCCCGCTATGCAGAGCTGCCGAAGGAGCACAACTCTCACAATGCTGTGCCGGCAGTTCCATCAGGGTCTGAGCAACGGGCTGCCCTGAGCACACCTTCATCACAATGTTGTGTCTGCAGCGGCCGGACAAGCCGACGCCCTCTGCAGCCGGCTTCCTGTCGGATGCGCCGCCGTCCGGCCTGCACCTGTCGGCCTACTCCGGGGTGCGCGGCGAGGCCAAGGGCGGCGTGGCAGCCCCAGGGCAGGTGGGCTTTGATGTCTGAATCAACTACGAGCGGGTGCTGTATGTTGACGAGTGTCAGACGTCCCGCAGGGGTGTACAGCAGCTGCCAGGTGCCATCCGCCTGCAGCGAGCTGCCAAATGCTCAAGAACCACCCCTGGCTCACTGCAGTTGGCTGTTCACCCACGCACGCTTGCCAGTGTTGAGCTGAGCCAGAAAAGAATATTGTTGACCACCTCGGTTTCTGGCATGCACCCCTTGCAGGCGCACTTTGAGCCGTACATGGGCGCGCACGGCGCCGAGAAAGGCCCCAGGGCTGGCAGGCGGGCGGTCGCCCCCGAGCCTGCTTCCACCGGTGCCGGCACGGAGGTGCCCGGGCTGCAGCCGGCGGCGCCGACCGGTGATGCGGCTGTGTGATGCTGTTCGAGGGTTTCAGCTGTCTGCGCATTGGACGGGTACATCCCATTGGGAGGGTGCCTTCTCCTGCAAGGTTTGGTCTGGAGGGCACATCATGGTTGTCAAGTTGGTGGCACGGTCTGTATAACGTTGTGATTGTGAAGTTCAGCATCTTGACCTTGCAGTATCTGAGTGCTGGCAGAAGTGCATGTGACGTTCGCTGTGCATGTTCATCTGGGTTTGCCGGCCGACATTCCAACATGAATATGATGGCCCACCATGCAACCCGCTGCACTGCACTACACACAATTGATGAACTGACAGTCCCCAGCTCATGATCCGCCACACATGGCCTCTGAGGTGACGCAGCCCACAACACACACTGGACTGCTGCTGATGGAGGAGCCCGAATGCAGCTGTATGTGGCCACAGGCTGCTCACAAGCCATGAATTCGCAACAGGTCGGCAGATGTCCCATGCTGGCAAACTGGCGCAGGGGCCGAGCTGTTGCGGCTTGCTGCTAGGCAGGGGCACCGGCGCCTGCTGTTGGGCAGCCTGCTGTCTGCTGTGCCGCAGAGCTGCTGCTCATGTCTACCCACGCTCGCACGCCGTAGGGCAGCCGAGCCTGCAGCGAGGGTGATGGCAGCACGCGCCGCTCAGCCTCGCCGCTTGGCCTTCCGCCCCTGCTTGGCTGCGGCCGGCGGCTGCTGCTGCAGCTCCAACGCTGCCGCTGCCTCTGCTGGATCCTCCTCTGCACGCAGCTCACAGCCATCTCAGCCCCGCAGCACAGCATGGACACAGAGCAGCATGTACGATGTTGGGTTGCACGATGCTGTGATATGCTGCAATGTGAAGAGGCTGCAGCGTTGAGCAGCACACGAGCTGCCCAAATCATGTGTCAAATGCGAATGCTCCAACAGCCTATACAGGACCGCCACATGCTGGCGGCCACACACCGTTTGATCCCGACGTTCCATCCGAATGTTTGGCAGTCCATGAAGCAGAACGGGGTTCAGGGTTCGGGGCGCACCTGCGTCAGGGCCCCGCGCCATGAGCCGGAAGAAGGTGTTGTTCAGCGCCTCCACCCGCTTCAGGTCCGCCTGCTGGTCCGTGCTGAACTTGAGGCACTGCAGGGGGGGCACACGACACGCTGGACAGGGCGCCATTCTATGGAGGACAGATCATGGCAGCAAAGCCTTTTGAGCCGCCTCGCATGCAGCACAGCACATGCAGCAACATCCGCCACAGACGCTAGGCTCGCTGGGTACAGCCAGATACCTTCAACACCCCTGACGGCATCGGGGAGCAAAGCAAGTCCTGTCGATACACGTGCATGGCAACCATTGCAGCCAATGCTTCAGGACATAAATGGCAGAAGCGGTGCTGCTCACCACGATGTCATCCGTGACCTTCAGCACCAGCCGCCCCTCGCAGTGGCGGTACTTCAGCACGTAGCGCGTGTGCAGGGGCCGCGAGCGGTACAGGGCCTCCGCCTGGGCCTGGAACTCTGCCCAGTCCTCTATGTACGGCATGCGGGCCTGCCGGCCGCTGCTGCCGACACCGCTTCTGCGCCTGCTGGGGTGCCGTCGCCCTCAGCACCGGCGTCGGCGCATGCCCCTGGCGCCTCGCGCCGACGCGGCAGTCTCAAGTCTGCTCTGCATGCGCCCGAGGCGCAGAGTGTATGCTGTGCCGGCAAGATGAAGCACTGCAGCACTGTTGCCGCCACCGAGCCGCTGCAAGATGGCTGTGGGGCAGCAAGTTGATCAGGCCTGAGAACTCGCTGCTGCAGGCTGACCAGCGCGAGTTGCAGCCGCGGACGTGTGGATTTTGATGCTCGTGTGGCACTTTGTTATCAGCAGCAGCAGCCCAGGCGATCCGGGTCAATGTGCCTCAGGGAGCCATGCAAAGCGTTGCAGCCGCGCCGCGCGGAGGCCAAACAGCTGCTTGGTATGGATATTGCCGTGGGCTTATGGTTTGCACGCGAGTGGGGACCAGGCAGCCGGCTTCATGCGTTCTTAAGTTGGGCCGACTGCGGCTTCCTGCCTCCGTTTCCTGCGTCCAGACCGGGCCTCAACAACATGGTCACCAAAGCGCCGGTGCATCACGTCACTCGCAGTTCACGAACTCGATCACAGCGTCTGTTATTTGAAGTGCTGCGTCTCGTCTCGAAAGCCTGCGCAGCCTCGCATCTGTGCGGTCAACCTTCGGTACCTGCCATAGATTTGACGTGCTGTGAACTGCCAACAACAACAGCAGGAAGTTCGCCTTTGATCTCTCAGTGTTTGGATACACGTGGCAGCTGCTGCCAACTGCTCATCAGGTGCGCAGGTTTCCACACTTCCACGTCCAGAATGTGCCTCTGCCACAGAGATGTACTCCCTGTCAAGTGTTCTCAAGTGTGCACATGCATGTCAGCATGGTTCAGCACGGTCAGCATACAGAGTTGATCAAAGCTTGAAGTTGAGATTTGCCTGCGTGTCAAGCAGCGCACCCCGTGACATCGAACGTGGCTGCGGGCGGTGCGGTGCAGGGTGGGCAAGCACGCCTGGTCGCGCAGCCTTTCATAGCCTGCGCTGCTGCAGCGACACAGCTTCCAGCGCTTTTATATTGAGGGCAGACGTATCTGGCACCAGCAAAACCAGTGGGCCCCTGCAGCAGCGGCAGCCCGGCAGCGAACCGGCCACACAGCACTGGGAGGCGCAGCGGGAAGCAGCAGGAGCGGCCAGCCGGTCAGGGGCGGGGTTAGCGGCGGGCTGTCCGCTGCGGCCCGTGCAGGCTCGCCACCATTCTCTGGACCGCGGTCTTCGTGATAGTCAACAGGTCCGGCGTCAGCTTTTTCTCCGAGAATGATCATTGGCAAAGTCAAGTGGGACTGCAGCCAGCAAGTGTCATGGGCTGCTTCTACCACTGCAGCTGCCGCCTGAACACGTGGCTCTCACCCGCTGTGCACCACAGCAGCAGCCCGCAATCACTGCTGCGGACATGTCGGCTTGGCAAGGTGCAAGCAATCGGCTCAGGGGGCACGATCGCAAGAGTTCGATGTGTACACAGTAGATGTGTCCTTAACTGAGATACTTGCTGTGCAGCATCACCGACTTCGTGGGCGGGGCCGCGCGGCATGGCACCGCGGGCGGCGCCGTGAGCCGGCTGACGGGCGACACCATGGCGGACGGGGCGGCGCGTGACAGCGGCTTCCTGTACTCATCTACAGGGCTGCCCGGGCTGGTGCAGAATGGGTGCGCAGCCTTGAACGTGTCTCCTTGGGTCCTTCCTTGAAACCAAGCTGGCAGCAGGCTGGCCGCCCAGTCTGTCGCCACTGCCTGCAGAGATCACGCATGACCGCGGGGCTCGGCAAGGTTGCACATGCCGCCTCCTAGCTGCCCTCGCCAATGCATGCTGTGGTTCAGAGGCGCCTAGTCGCAGGCGTGCTTTGCACACCCCTGCAGAGTGGAGTGCCGCGATGTGGCTTTGTATTAATGCTTGTTCAGCAGATGACACACAGATCACGGCACCCGTGATTGCTTCATGCGCCCATGCATTTGCAATGTATAGATGGCTGTACGGCGTGAGAGTCTGCGTTCTGTGCAGCGAGGGCAACCGGGTGCTTTGTTCTCTTGTGCAGGCCGTTTGTGGCGGCTTTCATTGCATTCGCCATCGCGCAGATCACGAAGTGCTTCACCTACTACTACACCGAGAACAAGTGGGACCTGACCCGCATCATCGGCTCTGGCGGCATGCCGTCATCGCACACATCCATGGTGAGCATGCTGCTGGGCCATTGCTGCTCGACGTGGAAAACCACAGCATGGCCATGTGCATCCACACCTGCTCACTCCAGACATTGCGTGCCATGTCATTAAGCCGATCACACGTCGGGCCCGCTAGTCCTCGTGTTGAGGATGGTAAGCTGTGCAGGTGCTGGGGCTGACCACCGCGCTGGGCTGCATCAGCGGCACATCTGCGCCCGCCTTTGCAGTCGCCCTGGTCTTCAGCATGGTGAGCCCGTGCTGCAAGGATTCTGTCGAGGTTCAACCTCGAGCTACAGTGCGTGCGGTACACTTATCTACTAGCTTTTGACACCCTTGATTGCATGCTATGTTTCAGGTGCAGGCATCACTGTTGTGAAGTGCTCATGCATCAAGGTCTTTGTATCCTTCGGATGAAGTTGCCATCTGCCCACAGGTGGTGATGTATGATGCGAGCGGGGTGCGGCTGCACGCGGGCAAGCAGGCCTCCGTGCTCAACATGATCATCACGGAGCTGCCGCCAGACCACCCTGTGTCAGACACGCGCCCCCTGCGGGACACACTGGGGCACACGCCCCTGCAGGTAGGTCCCAATGCTGTCTGAAACAACCAACGGTACATCCATGTGGTAATGCCGTGTTGACTCAGGGCTTGAAGTGCAGACACTGTTCCGGGCATGGCTCTAGTCCGAATGTCTGACGGTTCGCCATTGCAGGTGGCGGCAGGGGCTGTGCTGGGCGTGGTAGTGGGCTACTTGGTGGGAGTGTCCTGGGCGCACCCCTTGACATAGGGGGTGCTGCTGCCGGGGACAGCCGGATGCGTGTTGTCACAGGCCAGCAGCCGTGGGGCTGCAAGCAGAGTTCGGCGAGAGCCGGCAGCCTGGCCGCGCTGTGGGGTGGTCGTGCAGCCGTGTTGCAGCGCGGAAGCTCAGCCGCAAGGTGCACGATGCGGCGCCAACGCTGCAGCTTGACAGTGCAGCAGGCCAAGCAGTCGCCAGCGGCAGCAGGGCAAATAGGACACTGAGGCCTGTTGAGGCAGCTGGGAATGCCGAAGGGCATGGACTGCTGGCACATAATGGGCGGGGTGCGGCCACGTTTGCGCTGACCCAAATTCCTGCGGGCGGGGCTGCAAGCTGCCGGCAAATGAGCGCCAGATAAATGTAGGCAGAGGTCTCGCCAACAAACAGCGGTAGGTGGCAGCAGCGGCCATGACGTTTGTGCCGGTGTCGCTCTGTCACAGATTACCCCACTGATACAGCGCCGCTGCCACTGCAGCTATTATGAATTCGGCACATGTTGTCGCATTGGCAGGCTGCACATGCGCCAGTTGTTCTCCCTCTACTGCTGCTGTCGGCTGCAAACCTCGTTTGATGGTGCTCAATCCCTGTGCTGCGATTGAACATCTAGCTGCTTGGGCAAACAAGTGTGCAAGCCTCTGGTAGCACAGATGCCATGGTGCATGCCCGCTATCAGGAGCTCCTGGCCGAGAGTTGCAAAGTGACATGGATGGCAAGTCTGCAGAAGGCGTGCGGCTCGAATTTGCTTTTGCCGTGGATCGTGCACAGTGCCGGATATCAGGCCATTGCAGGGTCACCACCAACAGTCATGGCCCTGAGTGATGACGTAAGCCATGTCAACTAGGGGTAACAATTTGAGTTCACCGGAACAACCCCAATGCACCTTCAGTGGCGCAGACTGTTGCCTGCATTGGACATACCTTGTCATATCGCTTTGCTGACGCATCACTGATTTTGCCTCGAAGCGCTGGCGTGCACTCGGGCCATTTGTTGATTTGAAGGCATGCACCAATGTCGCAGCGGCGCCCAAACATAAAGATCACCTTTGAGGACAGTGACCCAGCGATCCCAAACCTACCTCGTGGAGTTCAGGACCTCAGGGGCAAGTGGTCGCGACGCGGCAGGCTGCTCAAGTCGACTGAACACACGTCTCCTGCCAAGCGCAAGCCGCCGCCACCAGAGCATTTCGAAGCCTTGCGGCAGAGGCATGAGCTTCTGCAGTCATCCAGACGCAGCGCGAGCTCCATCAGCCTGAGCATCACATCAGAAGCCGCAGCCTCTCCAGCTGGTCCACCTAAGCCACTTGGCGGGAGTGGCAGCGAAGCCATGCACCGGGACTGCCTGGCGGATGTCGCAGAGACTGCGGCGTGGGTCGCGGCGCAGGCGCAGCACGTCCGCATCAGCGCAGCAGGTCCGTCTTCTGGTGAAATGCATTTGCCAGTCACACTGTATGCCAAAAACTGCAACTCCGGATGGTACACACCTTGTCATCAGCCATCGCCTTGCTGGCGTGCGCTGTTCAAGTACGGATTGCGCTCTCTGTCACCGTCCACAGATAGCGCACGGGCAACAAATCCACTGCAGGCATCTTTTGAGTCTCGATTGAGCACAGCGGGTATCCAAGCTGTATCTCTGTCCTAAAGCTGCTGCTGTTCCGCTCGCAGCGGTGGAGGCAGCTGCAGCGGCGGCCACACCTGCGGAGTTGGACACCCTGCAGCGCCCGCAATGGGACACAGGTGCTCTCATATGTGGTCGGGCACGACACGTCGGAGCTGGTGTGTGACACAGGCTCAGTACATTCTTAGTGAGCTCACCTGGTGCACACTGCTCTGCGCCGCGCAGATGACACGCACCCCTACTGCAGCAAAGTGACAGGCAGCGCAGCATGTGCTGAGTCTAACGGGCACGCAGTGATGTGGTTTTGATGAGTGCAGAGGTTCACTTCCGGGGCGGCGATGCAGCCACGGCGCAGTACCTGCTGGTGCTGGACGCCCTGAACTTCTGCTTCTGGCCGCAGTCCGGCCTCGAGTACGAGCATCTGGCCCGTGGGCTCAAGGTGCGGAAGCTTAAGTGTTGCCGTACTTGTTTCTAGCACCGGTTCCACGAGCAGTTGCACAGCCCAGAATGATGTACCAGGAGCAAAGCCACAGGCCTGAGGGCAAGTGCAGCTCAGTGAGCCCAAGTGCCCCCTACGCTATGTCTCGCCATCGCTCCCGAAACACACTCCAACGTGCTTGCAGGAGTCGCTGGCCGTGGACGCAGCAGCGCTGGACGCCGGGCGGCTGGCGGGGATGGATGGTCCGGCGCTGCAGGTGCTGCTGCGCCGGCGCGAGCCGCTGCCGCTGCAGGATGAACGCGCCCGGTTGCTGCGGGAGGTGCCGATCGCTTCATACCAATAGCCAAGACGAAACGAAGCAGTGCAAGACCTGTGTATATCTGATCCCAGGGCAGATCCAGCCTTGTATTGCTTGGGTCCCCTTCTGGCTGTCAGGCTGCTGCGTGAGGTCCTCTTCAGTAGCCCTGTACTGCTCTGACACCTCCTCCGTCCCTGATGTTCGATGCGACTGTGCAGGTGGGCGCTGGCCTCCTGCAGCAATACGGTGGCCAGGCAGCCAGCCTAGTCGCTGCCGCGGATGGCTCCGCAGCAAGGCTGATGCAGCTGGTGACGGCGGCCTTTCCCGGCTTTCGAGACCATGCGATTTACAGGTGAGGCTTGAAGGCGTGTTCACCTGAGCTGTGCTTGGCGGTTTGTTATGATGTGGCAATTCACCTGACATCTTTGTCAGTGGAGCTTAATCCGACCAGCAAGCAGCCATCAGACGCCGCCAGCACGTGCAGACCCGGAGGGGTCCCCAACTCACAGACTCCCCCCGTCTGCAGGGGCCGGCAGGTATTCCTGTACAAGCGTGCGCAGATCTTCGTGGCGGATGTGTGGGGCGCATTCGGCGGCAGCGGCCTGGGCGCCTTCAGCGACATCGGGCGGCTGACGACCTTTGCGGACTACAGAGTGCCCGTGGTGCTGCGCCAGCTGGGCGTCCTGCAGTACGCTGATGACCTGGCAGCCAAGGTGCTGCGCAAAGGAGCTCTTAGGTTCAGTTATATGCATAGCACATGCCCCAGATGCTGGTGCGGTATTCTGTGCGCCGCAGATTGGAACGCTGTATGCCCTGGTCAGTGTGAAGACACACGCGCACCCAGGTTGCAGCATTGCAGCAGTTGCACGATCTTGGCTTTGCAAGATGGTGCGGCCCCACTTGCAGGTGGACAGCAAACAGCAGATATCGCCTGGCAGCGAGGAAGAAGTCGAAATTCGCGCCTGCACAATCGCAGCTGTGGAAATGCTGCGGCGTGCGCTGGATGCTCGATCGCAATCAGCGCTTCCTGCGGCGGCGCCCTCCACTGCACCGGTTGTCAGCTCTGCAGCAGATGGCCCGGCAGGCTGCAGCGCGGTCCAGGCGCCAGGTGTGGTGGGCGGCAGCGGCCCTGCAACAGACCTTAGCACTAGCAGCCCTGCAGCGGGCACCTCCACACCAGCAGCCGCAGCCAATGCAGCTGCAGATGGCTCTCAGGGTGATGGCAGCACGTCAGAGCAGCTGCTTCAGGGCGTGACGGCTGTGGCAGTCGACTGGTGGCTCTGGGGCAGGGGCGAGGCAGAGCGAGACGCTGCGCCTCCGCACCATAGGACGCTGACCATCTATTACTGAGAGGCGTCCGCCTTGCCTGTAAGATGCTCACGCTGGCAGGAGTTATGCAGCCTGGTTCTAGCATCGACGTACATGGAGCAGGACGATGTGCTGACTGACTACTGCCGCACCGCTTGCAGAGCTATGGAGATGCAAAGGGCCCCAAATGTCTGCTTGTGGCTAGGCTTGAGAAGCTGCTGCGCTGCGCCATTGTCAAGCTGAGACAAACAATTGTGTCTCCGCTTGCAAACTGAGGCCGTAGGGCATCTCACTACTTTCGTTTTGCACATTAAGCGATTGTATTGTTGTGAACTCGTACTTGTTGCAAATTGGCCACTATACATCGATGGAAGTAATTTGGGACGCAAGGGTTCGCACTTTAGAGATATTCTCCATTTGAGAACGACATTCAATCATTCATGCTGTCCTCGTCTCTTTTGGCAGTGGCAAGGTTGCAGACTTGTAGAAAGAGCCTCCGAGTCGCAGGTCTAGCATACCTAACAAGCAGCGCTGGACTATGCGCAAGCACCAGTGAACGCATGTGTGGATCACATCCCCTGACAAATTCCGCAGCCATCCTTGCGTGCGTTCAGCATATGCGCATGCAGTATGCTCCGTGGAGATCTTCGGTCGTACTTTGCTGCAAGCGAGGCGTCCGGTGGCCGATATGATGGCAACAGGGCAATTGGCATGCGTGCAATCACGAGCAGCATCTGTAACAGCTCGGCAGGCTGACCTCGCTGGTGACGCGCGGACCAGGACATGATGTCAAGAGCCACCACGCAGCAATGGCTCAGGTGGTCCATGTTGCAGCAAACGTGATGTGGGTGAAGTTGTCAAAACTATAGCGCAGTCCATTGCACTTGGCAGCGAGCTAACAGCTGTGCCACACCGAACTACGTACCCTGCTCACACATAGTGCGAGCACGTGCCTTGGCGGCTGATGTGCGCAGGCGGCACGGGTGCAGCCGGTTAGCGGCGGCCCCGGTGGTGACCGCGGCAGCGACTGCCCTCGTGCTGTTCGCCCTGCTGGCCGTCGCAGGAGTGCTGCCAGTTGGTCTGCAACGCAAGGTGCCACAAAGCGTGAGTATGCTACTTTCCTGGCTCTGCAGTCGCAGACTCACTACTCACATGACCACCAGTTGATGCCGCTGGGATCTGCACAGTATCAGAGTTCACACCAGCTGATGAAGGTGACGCCTGGCGGCGAGTGCAGGGCGTGGCCCTACCAGGAGCAGCTGCGGCTGCTGCCCAGGGACCGCTGGACGTGCTGACGGCCGCCAGCCTCGCAGCCACCAAACACAAGGAGCTCATGCTGGCAGTGGCCAACCTGCGGGCAGTCATGGCCCAGCTGCCGACCCTGCTGCTGAGGTGATGCACATGACAAACAGGGTTGCTGAGTATATCAGCAGAGATGACTCAGCAACTGCAGACTGTGCAATTCTGGTGCAGTGGCTGCTGGGCAAAGAGCGTACGGCCTCCGATGGTGTAAGCGGGGCATAGGATGGTCACAGACTGTTCACATGGTGTTGGTGTGCGGGTGCAGCCTGCGCATGATCCCCACCGGAGACATCAGCGGGCACCTGGTCGTCGAGGTGGACTCAGCGCCAGCGCTGCAGGTGCCGGCCTTTGCGAGACAAGCAGAGAAGTTCTTGCTGTCTGCTTATGCTGGGGTGTCACATGTTTGATACACCCATGCAGCCTGCTCTGAAGTCACCCTTGCCCACCAGAGCGGTCTTCCAACAACGCTGTTGTTGCTGCCCATGCAGGCCTGCAAGCGCATCCACAGCCTCTGCGTGGTCCAGCCCGAGCTCGGTGCGCACCTGTCTGACTGGTGAAAAAATCTGTCTGAACCACATATGCGCCGTGAGACGGCCCTGCAAGGCTCGGCCGACGCAGACAAGAGTTAGAGTGCAGGCCATCCTCTGCAGCTGAGAAGGGCGCACTGCCGTCAAACACTGCCGACTACGACTCGCCAAACTACTGGGACCTGAACTGGATCAGCATCCGCCGTGCACGGCAGCTGCTGGATCAGGTGAGTGGATGGCATGCGAGGAAGGTCGGGCAGTGCCATGCCTGATGCTCGAAATGTTGTATTTTGAGCCAGTTGTCACATGGGATCACCTTCAATTGGTTGAACAGTCTCCCAACCACCCTGACCGTGTTTCGTTGCAGGGTTACACTGTTCTGAACACCGGTGAGGCATGGCACTGTTGCGCACCGAAGGAGCATGAGGCATCTGTGCTCATGTGAGGACCTTGTCACCAAAAGGATTCCGAGACCAGCTGATGGTGCAGGCATGGTCCGCTGATGCAGATGTGGACGTCGCCCTTATGCAGAACCCCTTTGACGCCATCCGCTCGCGGAGTGACAGCACAGCCGCTGATGTATTTGCAGCGCGGGACTCCCCTCACACACAGTGCGCACCTGCTCACGCCCTCGGTTGCGGCGCCAAGTGTGCCGTGGTAATGTTTTACAGCTGGATTTGCTGGAACAGCCATCGTATACGGCAACACTGCACCAGCTGGGGCAACAGCTCACGCTGGACTGCCCTGCCCATG
The DNA here is from genome assembly GCA_032358165.1 of Diplosphaera chodatii. Taxonomy (NCBI): domain Eukaryota; kingdom Viridiplantae; phylum Chlorophyta; class Trebouxiophyceae; order Prasiolales; family Stichococcaceae; genus Diplosphaera; species Diplosphaera chodatii. The sequence continues at coordinate 1,373,803 of JAALGY010000036.1, read as the reverse complement.
CAGCTTCTGCCTTGGCTTCGTGATGTTCCGCCCAACGGCTGCCTCGAAGGCCGTGCTGGACCGGATGATGGAGATGCGGGGGGCCCAGGCAGGGCAGAACAGCAGGCTTAGCGAGCAGGCGCTGTTCAACCAGTGCGCTTATGTCCCACAGCAGCCAGTGAATCCGCCCATACATGATTGCCGTGCAGCTCGAATGGTCTTGCTGAGCTGACTGAGCTGTGCCTTGAACCTGCCTTCATCGTGCTTGGTTTTCTGTGCCACCATCAGCTGCCACTACATTCTGCAGGCTCATATCCAGCGTCAAGATCGGCCATCTGGAAGACGAGACGTTCCTGAGCTACTGCCGGATGCTGCACACCGAGGGCAAGGCGCTGCCGGACCAGATCCTGTTTGCGGTGCAGTTCACCGAGCGGCTGAAGCAGCAGCCCGGCGGTCTACGCAGGTGCTGGCAACATTTTTGCCAGCAAACTCTGTGTCTAAAAACAGCGCTGTACTGTCAGCACCTCCTATTCTGCCTAGCTTTGTCACTTTTCACCAAGCACTCTTGCCACATACACATGCAGAATGGCTGCAAGGGTGCGCAGTCCACACTGTCCATTCTGTGCTCGCCCTGTTGTCTGCTGTAATCGTCTGACGGATGTGCTGCTTGCCCGCAGGCTGTTTGGCATCCACATGAACTGCTGTTCTATAAATGATGAGAGGGGCAGCAAGCTGCCGCCAGACTGCAAGTTGGCGGCGCTGCCTGCACTGCTGCAGTGGCACGCGCTGTATGCAGAAAGCAATACAACAGCCGTGGCAGTTTGATGTATTTACGAATGCAGCAAAGGCATCGCTGTCATGTTGACTCGAGTCATCCTCCACGCACACACATCGGTAATGATTGAAGTTCCAGTTGTTTTTCCTTCCAGATTGGTCAGTGCAGTCAGCATCTAATCAGCAGTCAGTCTGCTGCAATGTTGGAACCGAGCAGCATAACTTTACCTTTGACAACTTCTTCGGCAAGTTCGAGGCACGGACTGCCAATGTCAAAACCGACCCTGGTTTCCTCGGCAACAAGCCTCGAAGCGAACGGTCCCAAGCATGTCCAAGGAGCCCAGCCATTCCAAGGAGCCCAAGGGTAGTGTTAGAACTTGCTGTGATTTGAGCAGCAGCTGATACGTAGGTCTCGCTACGCATCTCATGTGCCTAGGAGTGCCTACATGTGTGCATGTACAGCCAGCAGGGAGTGATATTGATGATATTCACCGCTATTATTGCTTGTTGGATCAAATCCCCAGCTTCCCGTCAGGAAGTGGCTTAATTGAGCAATGACAGCTGCACTGCACAAGGACAAAGTCTACAGGCTGGCCGCCGGTGTAGCGCTCACAGCTGCATGCCTGCTCGTTGCGTGGACCGCCACCGCTGGCTGCGGGCTCCTTTGCAGCACACAGCAGCACGCATCACACCTGCTGCTGAAATGCAGTGCGGCAGCCTGCCTGGCAAGTCGGCAACACCGCAGTACTGGAGTCGATGGCACAATGACAGGGCAGGCTGTGCTGCCAGCAGGCGGTTCCGCGCCGGCACTGCCTCCAGCTGCCGCCGCCGATGGTGCGCTGTGTTCTCTGCAGCCTGCCACAGGGTTTCTGCAAATGTTTGCAATGCATGGCCTACAAGCTGCAGCGGTGCAATCAGGCATGCAACGTTAGAGTTGTGCCATTGCCAAACTCCCACCTCATGCTAGCTTGACATACATGTCATTGCAGAACGTACTCATGTTCATGAACAGCGATGGACTGCGTACCAGAGTCAGGTAGGAGCCAATTGCCTCGCCACATCTCTCTGCTTACTCCCTGAGAAATACCAGCTGACACTCAGGCGTCATGGCGACAGCGTCCAGCTTTGGCAGTGGCACTACAGCCTCTTGATGGGGCCCTTTGCTGCAGATCATCACCGCCACTGCGAAGTGGAGGTTCCGTCCGATCGCAGAGTCTCACCAGATGACAGCCAGCTTCTACGACTTCTGGACCCTGCGGCGAGCACAGGGCCGTGTTTTGACAAGCAGGATCTACTTGCCAGTCGACTGGTGCGGCGTGCATGTTTCAGTGCACGTACTCTCATTGGATCGCACGCCCTGCCCTTCTTCAGCTGCATACAGCAACTTCCTCTATGAACTATGGCTGAGGGCACTGACTGTGTGTGCAAGGTTTGAGTGCGTCTACAAGTGCACGCCGGATGCTCAGCAGGAGCTGAGGGACTTCTTTCATGCCCTGGATCTCTCCTTCCAATACTTCACGCTCTTTGCCTTCGACTGCAGCATGAAGAGGATGTGAAAAAATTTCTATATGCGTGTATTTGCAGCTAGCATTGTTCACATTCGTACCATCTCGTTGAGCTGTAGACAAGCATGATGATTATGAGGTGACCAGCGTCAGTCATGGCTACATGTAGGGGTTTCAACATCGCAATGGACATGGACATCATGGTGTGCCCCAACCATGTTCCCCTTTCAAATGCATTGATTTGGTCCTTTCTCGAGCTGAGTGGATAGAAATATCATGCACAGACCGTGCATGGTCTTTGGCTGAAACTTCTAGCAGCACACAACTACTCGCCATTCATGTAACAGCTCTTCTCTTCAAATGGCTGCACGCGCGGTTCAAGGGACATCAGGTACGTCCTGCACCAGTAATGTTTCAGCAGCAGCAGTCTGATTGGTACTGAAAATCTCAATGCCAATTACAGGATGTGTCTTTCCGAGTGCCACGCAGTGGCTTGCTGCAGATAGAAAGGCGTCAGTCTGCAGGATCGCATCCTACGCGTGTCTATATCAACTGCGCTCATGTGCTGGCTGAGACTGCAGGATCCCGCTCATGTCTGATGTGCTCGAGCCGACCGGTGTTGTGCGGGACATCCGCGTGTCAGCCGCATTTTCTGAGCAATCTCACCTTATCCGGACACAGCTGGCCAGGTAAACACAGCATTGCCATTGGGAGAAGAATGACCAGGCCGCCTACTGCCGTGCGTGCTACATATATATCATCAGGAATCGCACTTACTTGTGTCTGCACATCTCTTCTAGGCTTGGTGTGTGCAACAGCTCTGTGTACATCTTCAGGAGATATTCACAGCTCCTAGAGGTTACGAAAACTGCAGCTGTTGTATTGTGAAGCGATTTTGCCACTGCAGAGTCTGGGACACATGGTCCAGCGAGCCTGAATTCGTTCGCATGAACTTCAGCAGCAAAGCGGAGTACGTCGACCTGCTGCGGCGCAGCAACTTCACGCTGTGCCCTAGGTAGGTGAATCTATAGACATTTTTCCATGCCGATTGGTTTGCTGAGTTGAACAGGAGCCTTACTGGCATGGCGACACCAGGATGCCTTTTTAAACACGCTGGTGCACAGGCCTGCTTGACACCACATGTCCAGCGCAGGGGTCTTGGCCCAACATCATACAGATTTTATGAAACGCTTCAGGTGCGCCTTCCCGTGGGCCATTGTCGCTCCCTGAAACGCAGCACAGCCTTTCAGCGCAAAGCCTGCTGCTGTGTCAGTATCGTGAGCGACACTTCAGCACATTGTGCAAGGCATGATCCCTGCAGGCGCATGTCACAGTTGATGTGGCAGCAACCCTGGTGCAGGTTGGGACCATACCGATATTCATCTGGAAGTGAGGACAAGGACTGCAACATATGCGTCTAGACTAGCCTCTGTCATGCTTGCACAAGCTGTACACCATTATGAGCTATGCACGGACTCGGCTGCACAAGGCTGACGGGCTGTCGACTGCATCTGCTGCGACCTGCAGGTACGATGCCCCGCTGGCCTTCCCGGAGCTGGTGAACTGGAATGAGATTGCCATCGTGTGCCACGCTGACGAGCTGGACACCCTGCGGCAGCAGATTGAAGGGTTTGATGTCGAGAGGGCGCAGCGCAGAATGAAGGAGCTGGCACACATGTGGACGTACTCATTCATCAACGAATATGTGATGCGGCGGCTGGAAGCTGAGGCAGCATGGCCTGTTGCTAAGTCAGCCTACTCATCAATGTGAGGGGAAGGAGGAGGGGGAATGAAAAGGGATAATGTGTCGGACTGTCAGCTTCTGCTCTCGTCGTTGCCGATCTGGCATGGCTGAATGCCATGGTTTTGCCATGGTGAGGAGCCGAGGCAGTCAGCTCTGACGACTCCCTAGTTGTAGGACATGTGCTTTTATAGCTGCATCGTCAATTGACCTCCTCCATGCTAACGTTGTGTTTCTTTGGGCCCCTGCTGAGCTCAGAGGTAGGACTGTACGTAGCACACTGACACATGCGGCCTTGTGTCAATTCCTCGCAATAGCCGTGATGAGGTCAGCTGAGATGACCAATGTGAGGGTCCGCCACAGGCGCACTGCTGTGAATGGGTCTGAGCACATTCACAGTGCTGCTTGCTGCAGTGCAAGCCAACGTAATAAAACCACAGGCTGACATCCACACGTGAATTATCACGAGCACATTCAGCGGCTGGGTCTGTAAGGATTCTCTGCGAGTCACAGGCTGTAACTTTGTATGTATTCAATAGCAAGCCAGGCAGTGAACCACACTGCTACGGTTTGTTGCTCAATCGTGCGTGACCATTTGCATGCGCACACAAATTCATGCATTCACATGCATGCATGTTTGGCTGATGTGTGTGCAATCCCGCATAACGTCGAATTCAAGTAGCATGACATGACGGCAAGCATAAAGCATATCGCTCTGCACCTGCGGACTGCATGGCAGCATGCACGGTGCAATCTGCGGAATATTTGGCGGTATGCTCCAGCGTAAAGGGAGCTATCTTGTGCACGACAGCTGCTAAAGTTGCAATGCAAATGATCGGGATCAACTGCGATGAACTACATCGTTTCTTGGAACCTGATCTAACAATCTCAGGATGACCGTGCACGTGACAATCCTGGTGTCACATCAATATCGAAGCTGGTTGGTTGCTACACACAAAAAAAAAAAACACTAGCGCTATCAAGATGCCAACACACGTTGCCTCTGGTAGGTCCAGACCGGACTCTTGGCTCGCGTACCTGCTGCGATTTCAGCTGGTAGCCACGCCAAAGTGGCAGTGTCACATTGTCCCCTGAAGCAGAGAGTGAGGAGGTCTTCAGAACTTCTGGCTTGAGACTGTTGCTACCTTCGCTTTCGTTGGACCCAAGCTGGAGAACCAAAAGGTGCGGTGCTGTTGTAGCTGCTGCGATGCTGAGGCTGCATCTGCGTTCAAGAGTGGCCCACCTGGAAGGTTCGCACTCCTTTTCTAATGAGATCGCATGCAGCTGACTGTCATGTACCATGCTGCCAGCAGGTAGCCTCCTTGTGGGGCAGGCCAGGCATCCAGTGACTACTTGAAGACCAGACAGCGCGTCGCATATGCAGATGCAGGTGATGGAGGTCTCTGGGCCCGCTGCAATGCGGCGGACCGGCTACGCGGTCCTTGCTCCGGCAGCCGTGCTGCTGCTCGTCTTTGCCGCTGCTGCGACCACTTCAAGCCACACAGGTACCATGCACATGACAACGCTCAACTCGCAGATGACGACGCGCAACACTCGAATACACCTCTTGACAGTTCCCGCCCGGCTGGGCTGCCCTTGCTGGAGTTTCTTTCTCCTGGCATTGGCCTTTGAGGCCGCAACAATGCGTGAAGTTTGCTGTGACTTAGACCAGCCACTGCACATGCAACAGGCCGCAAGCTTTGATGAGCAGTAGTAGCGTGGCCGTGTTTCCGCAGGCCAAACAACGAGCAGCACCTTCCAGTCGTCCTACAACAGTGGCCTGTCCTGCGACACCATCAACAGCCGCACCACCTGCAAGGACGGCAATGTGCAGGTCGTCCACGGGGTGCCGCTGGCCTCCATCAAGGGCAGCCCGAATTGCCAGACCATCATCAAAGACATGGCATATGCCTGCGGTCCGCCTGGGCCGCCGGCGCCGCCGGTGCCGCCAATTGAGTTCCCGCCATGTTTCCCTTTCTGCGGGGCGGACGATGGCTAGACAGACCCTGGCGCTAATGGTGAGCACGAAGCGGGGAACAGGGGAACAGTAAGGGGAACAGTGTCGGGTGCAAGTTGTTGCTGATGCTGCAATGCCGGCCCTCCAATGCAGTGCATGATATGTTTTTCTACTGTTTAATTTCAGCAATAGTACAGCTGGTTCATCACTATATGGGGCCTGCACAAGGCTGCGTCAGGTGCATGGTTGGCGGGCAGCCACGAAACATGATTGAATAGTGTCGTAGCAACAGTTGAAATCGTGGGTGTAAACCACTACTGCCGTTGAATTTCAACGGAAGTCAGCATCAATTGCCGATGCAGTGCAGTGCCAATAAGGAAGAAGAAGAAATGTGGTAGGGTTTAGATCAATATATAAATAGATGAACGCTTTACTTGGTGCTGTGCCCACGTGCGGCCGAGCAAGACAAGGACGTGGGAATAGTTTGAGAATTGCCCTTAATCGACGGCAGGGTGAGCAGATGCTATTCCAAAACGCAGTTCGGAACTATCCTTGCGTATGTAGGCGCTGGTGCAGCTGACACAAGGCGTGTAAGTTTCGGTGAAACTGTCCTTTGAAATCTTCTTGGCCGTGTGTCGGGGTACTGTACGGTAACGAGCACTGTCGTAGCTGCTGACTTGCTGTGCTGAGAAGATGATGCAGCAGCACTCTAGGGCCAGCCACCACCTTTGAGAAGATCCTTGAAGATGCGCTGCCGGGCATCCTGCGTACTGCCCACGATGTTTCCGGTGTTAAACTCATTGCCGTCACCGCCGCTGCTGATGATCCCTCCGGAAGCTGTGTTTGATATGCTTTGCTGGTTGACGGCATCTGCAAAAAGTAGTGGTGCCCAGTGCGTCATACACACTGTACAAAGCATGTATGCAATGGTTTGCAGTGGATAACAACCAGTTACCAGATCAAAGAATCGCAACACAAAGCTGCATGAACATATAGTGAGTCTACAACGTACTCTTGGAATCGGTGATGCGAGCAATCTGCGTGGCGTCCTGGATGGCGATGCCACCATTGTTGATGATCCTGCAGGGTTGCAAAAAAATTGAACAAACCCAAGATAGCCTAAAACATGATCACGATGCCGTACGGTCCAGTGACCAGATGTCAAGATGACTACGGACAGTACATGTGTGGCTGCCATGACCAGCAGATCTGATATGACGCATGTGTTGAAAGCCACAGCACTTGAACATCCTCATACTCACACAGGGATGTCAGTAGGAATAGGGTCGGCAGGGATGCCCAGCAGCTTGCGGATGAATGGGTGCTGGAAGCCTCCCAGCATCTTGGGCGGCACATGCAAGGAAGCGGCTTCTACATCAGTTACCAAACCAGCCACTGGCCCGGCGTCAGCCGCAGCTCCTGCAGGCACGCAGTGAAAAAAGTCAATTGGCAGGATTATCCACTTGCCCGACTTTCGCCGGTAGATAATTATCCTGACAGGTTCGATCAGTCGTGCGTTGGCTGCACCAGCTGGACGTGTGCGCCTGCATATACATGTTCACAGTCCTCACCAGTCGCCAAGGCAATGGCAAGGCACAACAGCAGTGCCGCTAGCGCACAGCACAACCTTGCCGCCATTTTTCTATGTAGCGCCAGCTTAAGCGCGATGACGAAAAACAACCGCCAGATGCTGGTCGCAATTGTGGGATGGGATAGTTTTGTTGGGATGTCGTCCTCACCTGATGTGACCCCTGTCACATCATTGAGAGGGGTCACTCATATGCCCCCTTCCCTCTCATGTTTTTTTCCTCCCATTCTCTTCAACCGAACACACTGCTCGGAGACTTGGCAAAAGACAACGGGAAGCGACCATGAGCAGCTGGCCCACTAAGTTGATCGACAGCCACACTACTCAAAGCAGCAGCAACACTTATCACTTGTTGGCTCGTTCATCAAGTCCGTGTGCTTGCCGTCGGTTCCTAGGATATATATTTCCACTCGCTAGCATCGAACCTACCGATGTCCCTGCCAATATGAATTTGTCATAACCAAATGATTGGGACGTGTGTGTGCGAATCCTGGTTTCCACTAGCAATCGGTCCATTCGCAGACCTTTGCACCCGAATCTAAAAGCAGTCCTGCCACGCGTTGCATGAGGAAGTTCTGCCGTTGATTGGTCATGATGATGAGGCTGCTGTTATGCACTGCTATAGCCTGCAGTGTGGCTGCCCTCCCCAACGCCAGCGCCATTGCAAGTGCGAAACAGGAATGCTGATCGAGTTGGACAGATGCATGCATCCACATACTTGCCACAGCCGCCTTGATGCTGAATATCGCACTGCTGGGCCCTGGCATGGCGTCTTTTTGCAGGACATTTCTCGACCAATGCAACCTGGTCGATCGTTCCTCTATGATCATCCATCGTTACGTGCAGGCACAAGCAGTGATGTACATCAGGATACTTTTGTCCAAAGCCGTCAAACTTCGAATGCTGATTTCATCAACGCTGGCGGAGCAAGCATGAAGGGGAGCTTTTTCCATCGCAAGGTCCTTCAGCGCACCTTGCAGCAGGTGCACGTATAAAATTGCTGTCATCAGAACGTTGACAAGCACTCATCCGTGGTTGGTGCGCCCTGTTCAGTATTGTCGTCGTCTTTGAAAGAGATGTGAATGTGACCATTACAAACTGAAACTTCATGTCGCTTTCGGAATCCAACCCTGCGTGCTCATTGCAGGATCAACCAGCCGGGGACGTGTGAGTCGTGCCCTTGTACCCTGTATGTGCCAGTCACTGCATATCATTGTTTCATGATTGGGCGCTGCCAGACCTGGCCAGCTGTGGATACAAATGGCATGCGGACAGAGTGCTGTCTAACGTGGACTCGCAGGATGACGGGAGGAGGGGTTGGCCTGCAGCACGACACCAACAACATTGAACACGTCAATAACCAAGGCGAAGTTTGGTTTTGCATAGCATGTGCGTGATGTCGTTTGCCGTTTCAAGGTTGAAGACCTTCAGGTCTTCATTTTTTTCTTTTTCAGGCGGCGTGATCTACCAGGTCAACAACCAGGACGTCACAGGTGGCACGACGGATGTCAGCGCTGTCCAAGATCCCAAGGTTCGTGTGGTCAGCAAGGTTACAGTGAGTTTGGCAGTACGGTACATAATACCACCACGTCTCACATAGCAGTTCTTAAACTCGAACACCATGCATGTTTTGGTGGTTTGAAGGAAAGGAAGAAGGAAAGCAGTCCGCTGAACATGTGAGCTCCGCAGTGCAATACCCCACTTGCATGCCGTGCCTCGAGCATGATTACTGATGCATCGAATGCAACGCGCCAGCAGCAAGAAAATCTGCATGGTTTGATTGCAGGAATACCGGGGGCGGAGTGGGCGTGCAGGACGCTTCCAACAGCGTGACGGACACTGACAACACAGGCATGACTGAACGTCTCGTTGTGCAGGCTGCCTGTAGCACAGTGCATCCACTCCATGGCGGCAATTTTGTCCTGCACTTCAAACAAACTTGGTGTTATGCAATGACTTGACGAATTGCAGGAAAGCAGCGCCATCATGGTAATAGTTCCGTTCCACCATGCATGTAGGTGGCGTCATCATGCAGATGAACAACAATGGCGCAACGGGCGGAGTATCCAACATGGTGCAAGTCGGGAACATGCCAGTAGCAACTACTTCCAGCAACAATTTGCCACTGTGCGGATGAGAGGCAGGGACGGCATCAACATTTCTTTACACAGTCACACACATCCACGAGGCTTGAACAGCGCAGCGGAAGATAGAGCTGCTTCTGCAACTGTGTACATCTATACGCTCGTGCCAAAACAGTCATCAACTGTCAGCTGACAACATCTGACAATTTGCAGCGCTATGGATCAAACAACCAGCCATCCTCTCAATGCCCCACCATCTGTAGCAAGCGTATCAGCATTATGTGTGACCCTTTGATCATATCGTATTGATAGTATCGTGCTAGGAAAAAGCACGATTCATCTTAGTAGTCACTCTTGCAGACTGTTGTCAGCGGCGGAGTTCAGTACTGAGGAAAGGTGGGTCACCATCGCAACCCAGCGGACACACAGCAGGGAAGAACACCACCTGGTAGCCGGTACATCATGCTGGATGTCTGCGCGTCAGTCACGTCCAGGCCTGCCTGCCAGATATATAGTCTTAAATACTGGCATGGTTTGTTGTCATTACACCAGGCTGCTGTGACCCTTTGCCCTCGAGATATGTCCACCTGAAACCAGTTGCTGTATACTAAAGTGTTTCAAAACATCTTCTACATTCGCACCTTCACAGTGGAGAGCGTCAATCCTCTATGTGAATCACATGCACCAGTGCATGGTGGGCATTATCTGCGAGTGTCTGCAACCCAGTCTCTTTTAATATGACAGCATGCACCATGTCTCATCTACTGCAAGTCTTGGCCTGAGCATTCATACAAGCATCTGTATTTATTCTGTATACCTGTATGAAATTGCAAGAATGCACACCTGCGCTGTATGATATCGACAAGCAAGCAGGCCGTGCTGCGAAATGTTCATACCGCCTGCGCTTGCAACTTGTCCTGCACAAGCGTCTGTCAGTCTGGGCTGCCTGCGTCACGTGCATGCTGATGCTGCGGCAGCTGGTCAAGTACTCAACTGATCGCATCCGCCCCATTGCTTCAGCCAGATAGATGGGGCTGCGGCAGGACACAGACGAGAGGAGTGAGTGATAGACCCGACCATGCACCTGCCTGACTAGGCTGCTACAGACACTGCGCACTGTACAAATGCCGATGCGTTTGGACACCGGAGCTGCACAGCAGCAATGGCAGGCTGCAGTGCAGCCATGCTGTGTAGGTCTGCAGCCTGCGCCTGCCTCCTCGTCGCATATTGCAAACAGAACACAGCTGAACGCGACGATGAGCTCACCCGCAGGCCCAAGCAACCTATGCTGTGGCACATGGCAGCCTGCATACTCATGGCAGGGGCAGCTGCCTACACGGGCGGGTGCTGGCGGCCGTGCATGAATGTAATGCTCAACATTCATGACCATCACATCATGGTATGCCGTGACACTGCGCAGGCAACAACACATACATCTCACCATGACAGCAGTGATGAATTGTGAATGCAACAGTGGTGCAGGTCGGTAGCAAGGCAGTGAGGTGATGCAGGTACTTTCAGAAGCACGTCGTGCTTACTCGAGCAGGCGCGATGTGTTGTGTTGTGCAGGATCTGGGCACGCACACCGTCCACAGGCAGCGCCCAGGGCCTGTGCAGACTTGTCATCCCTGTGCATCGTACTGCCAGTCCAAGGCACTCGAACCTTGGTGCTAAGACGAGGAGGATGTGTCAAATCGTTAGCCAGTAGAGCAACACATGCAGCATATTCAGTCGAGACTGACAAGTTTCATGAATATTTAGGCTCAGAGATGTAGCTTACGCATCGGGACTGTCAGTGCATGCAAGAAGATCTCGATGCTACAATCCAAGGCATGCATGAGGGTGTTTATGCTGCCCCATCAGTCACAACCAGACTTGCCTGTCAACCCGCAATATGTATGTTGCTGGGCATGCACTGCAGACAGACTGACATGCATGGGCAATATGGGCAACGGCATCCCATATGGGCAACGGCATCATTGTGAATCGAGGCAAGATGAGATGGTGCATGCTGGAAGCAGGTCCTGCACGCTATTGTCCTTGTGACACGTGTGCACAGTCAGACAGGAAGGACCCTGCCGCAATCGAGACAGGTCATCTGTCTGCGGATTGGTGTGTGGCCTTGTACGAAGATGACAACCCACTGGATTCGGCAGCATCTGGTCACGTGTGCCTTATCACTCAGATCTGGCGGCATAAAAGGCGGCAGACCTCCACACTGTGCCATTCCGGCGCCTCACACACTTCGCACTCGTGCCCCGCCCCCAGCGCGGCACACTCGGCTTCGCTGAACCTGCCGTCGTGCGTGACAACATGGTCGCAACAGCGCTGGCGCCGTGGGGCATCGTTGCGCTGCTTCTGTGTGTGACCACTACTGTCGGTGAGTTCACAATCCAGCACCTGTGGATATCACCTTCGCCTCTCCAAACGGCGGGTTACAGTCTGATGCCTGTGCCGCCAGACCATGCATTGCAGGCATTTGCATTGCATTGCATGTGTACTTGCATCGCGTGGCGGGCAAGATCCGGTCGCCTGTGTGCCTTGGCGACCTCGGGGGTCGTTCTGACGGTCCATATCATCGGCCTTGACCGATTCCAGGGTGAATCGCCCTGCTATACGTGCATTTAGGTAGCCGAGATGCTCTAGAGCTTGGTGCTATACGACATAGCTGGCGTCTGCCGCAGTCTGCCAGTTGGGTGTGTACAGTCCCAAGCTTGCACTTGATGAGATGCTGACGCACGGATCTGCTGACTGTACACCTGTCTTGTCATGTGCATCGTCCACTGGTTACACCTTCTAGCCTGCTGCGTCGTTAGCCTAGCTAGACTACCTGCTGTCACCACCAGCAGATGGGAGCTGAACAATCCTGCTAGCAGGAACACAAGATTCGCGTGCCGATGTTCATAGTGGCTGGTTTATTTGATGGAGCGCAATCTGTGCTAAACACTTCCAGTTACTCCAAAGGATTGGATGGAGCTCGAGGCAGTGTTATTTTTGTAAGCACGACTGCTTGTCGGCCGAGAAAGCCGTCTGACAATCGAACAGAGCACAAGGTGTACTCAAGGCAATCGTTGGCTTGCGCATGTGCGTGTGCCTGCGCAAGCACCATCTCTCCTGTCACTGAGAAGGCAATGTTTGGCCATGATAGCTTTCAAATCTGATATGCAGGCTGCAGCAGCACCAAGGAGCTTGTTGCTTCTGACGATACCAACTTGAAGTCCAGCGCGGACCGCAAACTTCTGTTGCTTGTCAGCAACAGCGGCACCTCAGCATTCAACACCGTCAACCAGGGGACTCGTGCCAACAACAACAAGGGTGGTGCGCTCCTCGCACTTCTGAGCTGACCAGGTTGTCAGCACTACGTCTGCATGGTGTGAGTGCAAGAAGGGCAAAGCATGTGGTGTGGCATCTTCGGGCTTGGTCCTGAGCAATCCTGCATAGCGCAGAATGTTTTAGCCGTACAGTCTGTACATAGCATGCACGTACCTCCATGCAAGGGAGCTGCTATCTGGGTACAGTCTCAGGCACGTGTTGATTTCCCATATGCAGCCATCGCCAACCAGCAGAGCGCCAACCTGCCGGTGTCAGGCGGCATCATCAGCGTGGGCAACCCCAAGAGTTCTACCCTCAACACCGGCAACGCTGTCAACGTTCATCCAAGTGCCTTCAACAAGAAATGGGGCCGTAAGCTCTCGAGGTGGGCTTCAGCACGGCATGCCAGGACACTTGCAATATGAACTCGGCGTTTGGATGCTGGTACTCAGTACCCGCTCAGCCAGATATGCTAGGTGCTGTGAAGGGCTTTTGTTCACCTTGCACCTTTGCATGGCAGCTTTTGCGCAAGGCATTCCTATCGAGTGTCGATGGGGTTGTGTCTGCGTGCACAGCCTCATTGTCAGCAACGGTGGCACTTCACTCGGAAACTACATCAACCAGAGGACTCGGGCCAACAAGAACAGCGGTGGTGCGCTCCTCCCACTTCTGACCTGACCAGGTTCTCATCAACAGGCCTGCATGTTGCGAGTGCGGGAAGGGCACAGCATGTAGTCTTGCATCGTTCGGTTGAGGCTCGGTCTGAGACTTCTGCATGACGCTGACAGCACAGAAATCACTAGCCCTACATTGATCAAACAGCATGCACGTCCCTCCATGCAAGGAAGCTGCTATCTGGATATGGCCTCAAGCACGTGTTAATGTCTTGTGCAGCCATCGCCAACCAGCAGAGCGCCAACCTGCCGGTGTCAGGCGGCATCATCAGCGTGGGCAACCCCAAGAGTTCTACCCTCAACACCGGCAACGATGTCAACGTCCACCCAAGCGCTTTCGACAAGAAGGGCCGTAAGCTTTCAAGGTGGGCTTCAGCATGGTATGTGAGGACACTGTCATGCCAGGTGCTGTGTCGGGTTTTGTTCACCTCGCACCTTTGCATGGCAGATATTGAGCGAGAACATATACTTTCTGCATCTCTCCTGCTTGATTGCGCAAAGTGTCTGTTGAGTGTCGATGGGTTCGTGTCTGCGTGCACAGCCTGATTGTCAGCAACGGTGGCACTTCACTCGGTAACACCGTCAACCAGGGGACTCGTGCCAACAACAACAAGGGTGGTGCGCTCCTCGCACTTCTGAACAGACCAGGTTGTCAGCACTATATATGTTTGCATGGTGTGAGTGCAAGAAGGGCAAAGCATGTGGTGCGGCATCTTCAGGCTTGGTCCTGAGCTATCCTGCATAGCGCAAAAGTCCTTGGCCGTACATAATGTAAACAGCGTGCACGGAGCTGTCATCCGGGTATGGTCTCAGGCACGTGTTGATGTTCCCTATGCAGCCATCGCCAACCAGCAGAGCGCCAACCTGCCGGTGTCAGGCGGCATCATCAGCGCGGGCAACCCCAAGAGTTCTACCCTCAACACCGGTAACGCTGTCAACGTTCATCCAAGCGCCTTCAACAAGAAATGGGGCCGTAAGCTCTCGAGGTGGGATTCAGCATGTCATGCCAGGACACTTGCAACATGGGCTCGGCATTTGGATGTTGGTGCTCAGTATCCGCTCAGCCTGTCATGCTCGGTGCTGTGAAGGGGTTTGTTCACCTCGGCACCTTTGCATGGCAGCTTTTGCGCAAGGCTGCCTTTTGTCTGCGTGCCTCCACACATCTTGCATGCACCGTGTGCCCTTATCAAGGATCGAGAGGTTTGCACCTACCTGTGCAGCCTCTTTCTGAGCAACGGCGGCACCTCAGCATTCAACACCGTCAACCAGGGGACTCGTGCCAACAACAACAAGGGTGGTGCGCTCCTCGCACTTCTGAGCTGACCAGGTTGTCAGCACTACGTCTGCCTGGTGTGAGTGCAAGAAGGGCACAGCATGCGGTGTGGCATCTTCGGGCTTAGTCCTGAGCGATTGATCATGCATAGCGCAGATTCGATTAGCTGTACAACCTGTCAACAGCGTGCACGGAGCTGTCATCAGGGTGTGGTCTCAGGCACTTGTTGATGTCCTGTGCAGCCATCGCCAACCAGCAGAGCGCCAACCTGCCGGTGTCAGGCGGCATCATCAGCGCGGGCAACCCCAAGAGTTCTACCCTCAACACTGGCAACGACGTCAACGTTCACCCAAGCGCCTTCAACGAGAAATGGGGCCGCAAACTTTCGAGGTGGGGCTCCCTAGATAATTCAGTGAATGTACGCATTGTTCTCTTCCTGCCTGCAGAAGTTAAGGAATCTTATGGATAGCTTGCATGGTTGTGACACCGTGTGTTTGCTTCTGCGTTTCAGTGACTCCAACGCTGCTGTCAACAGCATGCAGCTCAGCTGAACAGATCTCCACCACTGCATCTCCGGCACTTCATATGAAATATGTGCGCACTGCCGGCATGTCCATGTGCCTTGGTAATCTTGGTGTGAAGGTGTGTTCACATGTGTTGCATGCTGCCTGTGCGAATTGTTCACACAGCGATAACACAAACACCGTCTGGTTGTCCTGCAGCATGCGAGCACAACATCACTCCAATGGGGATGCTGGCTGACGGTGGTCTGTCAGACATCTTTCTAGTTTGATGTAACTGAGGAGCATGATAGCAGTGTGATATGGTCAAAGAGTTATGACAGAATAAGGCCTATGTCCTACTCATCCGCCAGTACGGACGTGTTGATCTGAATACGTGTTATATAGCGCGCCTTGGGCTGCAATGTTGTGCCCAGATGGTCACACACAAGGTGGATTGTTGATGATGGTTGTTGATGAGTGTACGAGAATGCAGTAATTGTACAATTTGAAGGACTTTTCAAGTGGAGTAATCGTTGACGCAAGTTGATGCTTACTGCAACACGATAGGCTGACTACTCGTATAACCAACATCCTACCAGATGCCCTCACAACATGTAAGTGTTCATGTTCGCAAAAACTGCCAACTCAGGGCGTAAGCTCGAGCTGCCAAAAGCCGGGTGTACGTGAAGTAAACACAGCACTACTCACGGGTGTGCAGACGGCAGCCTGTAAATATATCGGCATGTGTGGCATTTGCAGTTTTGCAGCCCGCTTGAGAATATGATTCCCCATCTTCCATGCCTGAAAGCACGCTTGACATTCTTCCATGTGCGTGATGTTGCACTTTCCCCCATCCTATCAATGGCACTCTTCATGGTTAGCCAGGTCGGTCATCAACATTCAAATAAAGGGAATCTGAGAAAAGGTTCGGCACCTTTTTTCTGATTATAAATGAAACAATCAGGTTTCATTTACCTGATACTTGTGCAGGTAAATGAACCTGAAACCGTCCAACTTGCCGGGCGCAAATATTGTATTATTGTTGTTGTCAGTTGGGTAGCAGCGTTACAGCTGATTTTGCTAATGAATCCGGTGTTTTGGAAAGTGCCCACAAGCAGCGCAGCTTCGAACTGATGACTGCAAGGTCCTGCATCTGCTCTCAAACTATGCCCACCCGATGGATTCGAACTGGTCGTAAAATTCGTGGCTACCACGTACATATATTGCACAGACAAGAGTGCGCATCTGCTGACCGCATGACCATGCAGCTGCTGTGGCATGCAAGTGGTGGGTGCTTCTTATGGATTATTTAATATTCTTGCTGGCGTACGCTGGCAGTTGAAACCGGAAATTGCATGTTCTCATATCGTGCGCTCAGGTAGAACTGCATTTTGCTCCAGTTGGTGGCACGTAGTCAGCTGACATGCACACTTGGAAGTCTGGTGCTTCATGACTTTCATGTACCTCATTGTATGTGCTGATAAATTGCTTAAAAAGAGCCGGGTACATTTATCCAAGATCAGATTTGTGAGGAGTGCACGTTGGCCATACCCGCTTCAGCACAAAGGTGCAGACTGTTGCCTACTGGCACACGGCAGTGTTGCATCAGCCCAATGCATACCGCGATAGCGCTATTGCAAGTGAATCGGCAGGAAGACAGTCGCGTCATCCTTCATCAAGACTTGCTGTCGGACAGTGGCAGTGAAAGTGTATCAGGCTTATAGCAAATAGAGGGAGCTGTGCGTCCTGAAGGTGCCTGGCAAACCGATGTCACTACACTTGTTGTGCTGGTAGATCCTCACGTGGCACATGTTGTAGTTCTGGTCGAGCATTGAAACCAAGAGGTCGCACACTGTCAATTGTCCCCATTCGCAAGTGCATACATGATGTTCGCTGTGGCGACTGAATTGACAGTCGTCGCATTCACTTCATAGTCATACCATCTGCTGCTGGATGCTTGCGATTCAAGCACCACTGATGATGAAAAGTTGCGTAGCAATAATGAGCAAAAGGCCTACCCATTGGCCCATGGCTGTAGGCCTGCGTGCAGTATCATCAGCCCGTGTGATGACGTGATATGCTTGCTATTTGGCCCAACCGTATCTTAGCAGTCAAATGATCGATGCTGCCCTGCTGATTGGCAGTTGTTCCCGCCAGAAAAGCCGCAGGTAAGATGTACTAGCAGATCTTGAGCATAAGTGGTTGTCCTGGGCTATGGCAGGCGTTTTCTGGCCTGTTGTGCCATTGTGCAACCTGATCCGCAGACTGAATCCAGGACCCGTTAGACCGCAGCCTTTCTGCATAGGATTGAGATGTCCACGCACGATTCTGGTGAACATCATTTGAAGTCCTGCTTCTGACGACTACCGTGCACTTCTGCCCTCGCCATGCTTCCTGGTTCGAACTGCATGCATCCCAGCTGTGGGCGCACAGCAGGCGGGAGACTCCGAGGGATTGCCTTGGCATTGCTGCTGGCAGCTATCGTGGGCGCTACAGCATACTGGTCGCATCTGCATGGATGTGCTGCGCCACTGCAGCTGAAAGCGGTGACAGCGAGCACTGCCTGCATTGCCTGAGCACGCTGTCTGTGTATGTGGAATGGTTATACTTTGGCCAGGCACCCTTCTACAACTGGTCCGGTAGCCGTCGCAGGAGCTATCAGCCTGCAATTGCCTATCACACCACACTTCTTCGTGCAGGCTCACCCCGGCAGTTTACAGGCGCTCAATGCGACTGTGGTAATGCCAGCTGAAAACGTCACGATCAACGGCATCATTCCTGAAGCAGAACTGGTTGCCCGCAAGCCAGCGCTGCTCAACATGACGCTTTGCTCTGGCACATATGCGCCATTCAGCCAATTTGGTGGGCATCGGTCTTGCAAAGCGCGCCTTTGTGTACTGCTGGCACAGCACATGCTGCACTGCCGAACTCTATCTGCAAGCCATGTCACCGTGGTGGCTTGGATATGTTTGTGTGCAAGTACGTGCATTGCAGCCAATGTGTCGAAACACAATGAAACTACTATTATGCAGGCGAGGACGAATTTGCATGGAGGTGAGGTCATTCGCTACAGCTGCTGAGTCATCTGCTGATGGCACAGTGGAAAACATAGCGCAGCAGTGGTGCAGGCTTGGCGACGTATTTTGTGCAATGCAGGAACTTTTTCTACGGCAAGAGGGGCGGTCGGTTCCTGGAGCTGGGGGGCTATAACGGTTGCACCTTCTCCAACTCGCTCCTGCTGGAGACGGGTGCCGCCTGGCGGGTGCGCTTGCAGTGCTGTGATGATTTTGATAGGGATGGCAGACTGGCACATGCTTGTCCCAGACACCGCCAGCAGCTGAGATGCACCCCATAGGCAAAACAACTTTGCCACCATGTGAAGGGAATCCTTGTGGAGGCATCGCCAAAAGAGTTTGCCACCATGACCGCTCGCAGACCGGCTGCAGTCTGCGTCAACGCGGGCGTATGCAGCGCACAGTCCAGCGTCCACTTCTCAGAGGGAGGTAAGGGCGAAGAACCTGACACCATGTATGGTGAAAGGCATGAAAGGCATGCTAGCATCAGTACACGGCAGGCGATTATTCCTGTTGCAAGTTAGAGCTGCACACATTTTAGAAAAACAGGAGAAGATATCATTTATAGGTGCGGTGGGCGGCATCGTCGAAACCATGGCCGATGAGTTCAAGCGCACGTATAATGTCACTTCCGAAGGTCACACCGCCATCACCTGTCTGCCGCTCAGGTGAGGTCTTCATCCTTGTCCACCTGGTTGTCTGACATGTGTGCATGCACCACAACACCCAGCATGCCCTACTTCTCATGTTTAGGTTAATGTGTGCAAGGTCGTACCTGAAATCAAAGGGGTCCTGAAAGCTGGCAACCGTTGCTGCAATTGCTTCCGTGGCACTACATGCAGCCACCTGATGACGCACCTGCATGTGCGGCACCTTTCTTTCTTCTCCTTGGACGTGGAGGGAGGAGAGCTATCTGTGCTTCACACCTTCGACTTTCAACAGGTCGCATTAGCTTTTTCATCTTGCATATCACAATTGCATAACGAAGAACAGATCCCACTGTTCTTGCTCGAGTCGATATGCGTGAGCTATGTGAAGGTGTCTGTACACAGGTGCTTGTTGATGTGATGGTCGTCGAGACCACCACGCCCGCAGACTTTGACAACATCGTGCAGCTGCTGGCAGCCAATGGCCTGAGGAAAGTTGTGCGGCAGGTGCGGCAGCTTTACGATTGCACAGAAAATGACAACGCATACTTGATTCACTCTAAGGACATTCTGTGGCTTGTGCCGCCAGCACGATTGTGAGGTTGTTTGCTTTAGCATGCTGACGGCCGCCTGGGGATGCAGGAATGGAACACGTGGTTCGTGCGAGATGGATTTATCCCATCGGCAGCGCCAAGCGTACCAGCACCATGACTGCTCATTGAAGCCTCACAAGATGACAGTCAGTTGTACGCTGTGGGCTTCACGCTGCCCGCAATGACTGCTGTTTGACTGCCCGTGCAACAAGACGCAACGTGTTGTTTACAAGACGTAAATACAAATCGGCAGGAGGCCAGATGGGCATTTTCTGTGAGAGGTGAGACCACAAGGATTTGGCAAAAGGGGCTGAAACAATTGGTAAATTAGCACTTGCGCTACAGACCCTGAACGTCCAAAGCTGCCTAACTAATCCCTATAATGGATCATGGAGTGGACCAAGCTGATGTGTACCTGAAGTAGTCTTGCGCTGCAGAAACCAATATAATTGTGCACTCAATATATTCGTGACCATCCTACAATGCTACTGCTGGAAACTCCGTACAGGGTTGTTTCAAATTCTGCAGCGGCGGTACAGCCGCTTTGCAGCAGCTCTGCATGTTGTCTATGTATCATGTTGAAGGCGAGCTGGCCGACACCCCGCCCGTCCCATTCAAATTCACCCGCTGAACACCTGCACATACCGGAAGACGAAACTTCTTGTAAGGAAGCTGATCTGCCATGGAACACAGTCTCTTTACAAAACTCTGGGCTCAGCTTCTGGCGGGGAGTGCAGTAGTGTATTCGCAATCTGATGCATGAACAGTAAGCAGTGGCCATGAGGGCAGTGACAGTTGACAATGCTCTTCATTGAGGTTGACATGCGCATGCAGGAACTTATCGCGGAATGTTTAAAACTCGCATCCACACTGTACCCTCACCTGGAGCCTTGGTATGTACATCAGTTGGGGGTAGGTGCAGGTGCCATGGCAGCCATACGCCGCCTCCCAATATAGGCCGTGGATCCCGCAGAAGATGTACTTGAGGATGATGTCGAGGATGCAGCGGATGCTGACGAAGCCGAGGTGCCGTAAGCGGTGGTATAAGACGATGTTGACGGGGACGAGGATGACGTAGTGCAAGCGGATCCAGCGCAGGATGTCTGCTGGCCGGGAGAGCCGCCTGATGACGACGAGGATCGAGACGGCTGAGAGGACGACCAGTCGGGGGATGGTGAAGGGGAGCTCCACTCGGTGGACGGCGATGGGGAGGTCCAGCTGGGGGATGGCGATGGGTTGGGTGAGGACCAGTCTGGAGACCAGGCCCCAGAAGCCGCGGGCTGCTGCTCTGACGGCGGAGGCGGTGGAGGTGGCGGGGAGGATTCTGCTGGAGACCAAGACTGGTCGGATGCTGGGGGTGGTGGCGGCGGCGGCATTGCAGTGGGCGACGGCGCGGGCTGTTGGCCTGGAGCTATTGAATCTGTGTCACAACATGAAGTCAGTCAGCAGTGCTAGGTGCAGGCTGCTACTAGCGTACAGGTAGGCTACAGACACCCTTTTGATGACTGCATGCAGATTGCAAGCAGCAGAAGGTTTGCAGCAACAACACTCCTGAATTGGCTCACAACCTTCGTACCTAAATGCAACTAGATCTGCACCTGATGCTTCAGAAGAGGATGAGGCAGTGGCGGAGGCCGCCGCGGAGCCACTGGAAGCAGAGGCCGCAGCGGAAGCAGAGTCACCGGGCGCAGGAGATGGTGAGGGCGACGGCGATGGCAGCGGCTGGTCGGCCGAAGAGGGGAATACTGCCTGGTCGCCATATGGGGTGGGATACCTGCAGGTGGATTGACATCGATCATGTCATCTGCGGCGCACCTGCTCGTATGCAACACACGTGTTGAAGCGTACGTTCAGCTGACGAAGCGTGAAGGGCCCTGGCATGCACAAGCAGAGGACCTGGCCAGCCAACATGAAGAGCGCAAACGACCGCGGGCTCACCAGGAGTTGCTGGGCCAGCCAGAGGAATAGCCAATTGGCCCCAGGTTGTTCTCAGGCTTGTATGTGCAGGGCACTCGCCTGCAAGGCATCTGCTCTTGAAACCACAGTGAAGGATGCAACACAGGGCGCGCAAGCAATGGTTGTGGTGCTCGATCTTCGAGGAGTTGGGCGTAAGCAGCATCAGCATGATTGGGCAGCATGACAGCCGCACCGGTAGTTGATGGCGATGACACCATTGCTGGGGTTTGCAAACGTCTGAAATGCCCTGCAGTCACCGTTGCTGTTGTAACCCAAATCTGACCAGAGACTGCACCGGCGTGCGTGACACCACCTGTGCATGGCTAGCCGGCAACTCACCAGTAGGACAGGTCGAAATGTGTCATATCGCCGCAGCACCACCTGCTCGGCAATTGCGAAAATCAGGAGTGTAACTACATGTAGTTGCCAGCATTTCATGCAGGCTGCAGTCGCTGAAAGCAGTCATACGCATGTAGCATAAGACACTGCTGCTGCACCGTCTGTTGGAGTAGGTATTTGTACACCAGTTTGTACAGTTTCTCGTGCGCCTTGAGCCTTCAGGCTGATGCTCTCGAAGTTCTTGCTGCACGAACTCCCCCGCTGTGACCTCTGGATAGTGTGTCCTTGCGTCTGCCGTTGCATATTGCCCTAGCGGCTTGAGCACCTGCAACAACACACGATGTTCCTAGCAACACGTCCGACAATGCATGGAAACTCATGCAAAGAGTGCAGCCTGTGCACACAGCAGGCGGGCTCAGTGCGCCACACGCCTGGTCTGAAGCAATGTGGCCAAAGACAGTTGATGAGACACGCCATAGGGGACGCCCTGCTCGGCGGGCCGCCTTCACCGCCGCAACCGTAGCGTCAGTGCACACAACCTGCAGACAGCATGGTATGATGTTGTGCTGCATCATGTGAGCATGTCACGACACACCACTTCTGCTGCATCTCCAACTTCGCAAAGCTCACCTCATGCATTCCGGCTTGCACATGACCATCCGTCAACCACTCCAGCTTGCTGAGGTGGCAGGGGATCCTGTTGCTGCAAGTGCCATCTCACCTGTCCAAGTCCCCAAGTGATCACCCTGCCCATGCAGTCCAGCTGCACTCCCCCAGTTAAACTCTTCATCCCCTGCTTCTGTCCCTTACTCCTTAGAGCGGTTCGAATCACCAGCCAGTGCATAATCAAACTGGCCCATTTGGCTCTTGCTCAAACCGAAGTGCTCACACTGAGTCCCTGCACCACCTTGCGTTGAGTTGCAGACAATGGCCGGTCAGCCTGTCGATTCCGCCAAGGCGAAGGCCGCCAAGACGAAGGCCGCCAAACGCGATGACGCCCGGCTGGGCGATGGCGATGGCTCCGACGACTTTTGGGCGCTGGGCCAAACGGAAAATGGAAGAGCAAGGCAGACAGCAGCGCTGGGTCGCCGCGTAGAGCGGCTGTCTCTGGCCGCCTGCGCCAAGCCGCGCAGCGGCTTCATGGCAGAGCTCGGCTCACAGTTCCATGCACGCATGCTCCTGCGGGGCAATGCCAGCTCTGCGGCGCTGGCAGCGCAGCCGCAGCCGCAGCAGCAGCAGCAGGCTGCACCGCCGGCGGCAGTGCCGCAGGCAACAGTGACTTCTGTCATCGACATCACAGGTAAACATCGACTTTGCTCGCCAGCATCGATGCTCGTGCATGGACGGCTGACCTGCCTGCCGAGCCTGTGTGTCACGCTTGCTGGCGGTGTCGAGTGGCTCCAAGTCTGCACAAGCTCCTGCACACCCTGCACCGTTGCACCAAGGACAGACTGCAGATCCTCCCAATCGTCTGCCTCCGGTCGCCAGCTGTGCAGTGTCGGCGATGACTGGGTTGTGATGAATGCATGCAGCCGAATCAGACGATGAGGCAACAGCAGGTGCCAGCGGCGCGGCGCCAGCGCCGGCGGCAGCGGCAGCCTCCTCGGTGAGTTTCATAGCCGCTTGACGTGCCTTGCATTGCTGACTGCTTAAACACACGGCGGTGCTGCACGCAACATGCACAAAGTCCGCACCCTGCGCTGCCTGTAAAGGCTCGCTCGTAGTGACAGCCATGTCAGACTGTGCATCTGCAGCTGACCTGTCATTGCATGTTTGCTCTAGCGGTGTGCATGCATGCAAAAGAGTCAGCTGCAGTCGTCCATGTCGCAAGAGCTCGGCCGCCCTTGCACACACATGTGCCAATCACGTGCTTGATGCAGGCGTCGTTGCGCGTGTACGAGCGGAAGCAGAAGCGTCCGCGGCACGCGCTGCAGCAGATGTACCCCTGAGGTGCGGCACCTTTTGCCTGCTTCACTGGCGGTGGCTCACGCCAACTCTTTGGTCTGTGCTCAAGCACCGCCTCGGATTGGGTGTACTGCTGGGCCACTGGTGCACATTCAGAGCATACCGACAGCTGCATCGACATCAACAGCCACATTCCTGGCATGCCATATGTGCAGGTGTAGGCGCTGCCGGTGTCGCGGCGGTGGAAGACGTTAAAGCTTGTACAGCAGCACGTGGCAGCTCCACAATAGCAGCCAGCAATGCAGGAGCTGTATTCTTGCACATGGCGGCATTTCGGTCAGCATATGCCTACCTGCGATGACTCTACGCATATGCTTACCGTAGATCATCAGTGCTGCGGTGGTTCACTGCAAATTCTCTGCTCAACTACACGCCGCTGCAGTGTGCTGATATTCATGCATGTGCATCAATGCCTCGTATGCAGCGGCGGCATTGGCGCACATATTCATCGATTTCCTATGCGATTTTGATGGCCGATGCTGTTTGTAGCAGCATCCAATACAATACGCTGGATCTCGTTTCAAAACTCGTTACTCTCGACACGTAAAGTGTCACTGCCTTCAAGCCCATTCCAGGCACACTGCAAGGCATACAGCTCCTCAGCTTCTGCTCTATTGCCACAGCAGTACCCCGCCCTGGAGCAGGGCAACGCTGCAGACCCAGGCGCCTGAATTGCATGTTTCGGAAACTTTCAGCTTGGCAATGCAAGCGTTATCACGCTCTGAAGCCGATCTTCTCGTGTGCATTCGCGGCTGTTCTGACTGCATGCAAGGTTTCGATTGCACTCGTGAGACTGTCGACCCCAGAGGGTCTGCTGCAACAACCTGTCTGCTGGAAACTAGCGCCTGACCATCTTACACGGCCAGCAGCGAGCAGTATTCTCAGCGTTATTGAACTTGTTACCGGGCAGGCCGTTGCAGGTGTCAAGGCTGTGAGTCAAGAAGGTCATGCAGGCTGATCCAAACGCAAAGCGAATCGCTAGACTGGAGACTACCGGTGCCTCAGTCCAACACATGTCAAATGCAACATGCAGCCACTCACAATGATCAGCGTGCAATGCTCAACAACAAACTTGGTCGATCAACACCGCCCAGCGGAAGGCACAACCCCATCCAGGCAACACATGCTAGGCGCCCAAAACATCATCCACACTGTTTCATGCAATCTACGACTCCTTGCGAATCTTTTCCTTCATCTTCTTGTAGGATTTCTTGACCCAGCGCCATGGAGGGGTGGGACTGCCGCCGCTTGCTGCCGATGCTGCTGCGGGCGCGGGTGCTTGGTCGCCAGGTCGAGCTGCTGCTGGGGACGCGCTGATCTCGGAAGGCGCCTGCCGCTGCTGGTGCCGCGCTGCTGGCGTTGCCGGCGTGGCTGGCCGGCCTTCAGCAAAGCCAGCCCCGCCAGCAGCAGCTTCGGCACCTCGCACACCTGTGACCGCAACAACAGCTGTCACGAGCAGCACGATGACGGTGACGAAAGCAAGTCACAGCCAGTACTTCTCCACCAGCACCGCAGTGTGACAATGGCGCGCAACGCTGGACAGCAAACATGCCATACCTGCACTGGTTGACTCGTCTTGCAGCGGCGGTGCAGCGCCCAGCCAGGACGCCGTAGCACCCTTGCCACCTGATGACGCGCCACGAAGCTGTCAGCGTACGGTTGTCAGTGAGCGAGCTGCTACCATCACCAGATGCTGTGTGGCATGGCACGGCATTGTGCTCAACATATTGCACACGCTTGACCCTGAAGGCAGCACCTGAAATCGGAGCTGGGCCTACAAGGATGCTGGGTGCAGGCGATGCTTTGCTGTTGGCTGGTTCGCCGCCAGGGCCGAAGCCCAGCTTGTCCTGCACACCTGCAGGGCAGTAGCGTCACAGCGGGGGTCAGGCTTGCAGCAGGTACACATCAGTGCCAGCAAACATGCAAGCTTCTGTAGGCGTCAAATACTGTGCTGGGTGTGGCACGGCACGGCGGCTGACATAATGTGCATACTTACAGCAATCAGATGAGCCATCTGGTGCAGCACCTGGTGGCGGAGCTGGGCCGGCGGGGACGGCGGGTGCAGGCGGCGTCCCGCTGGTCCCTGGTCCTTCGCCGTGGCTGCGGGCTGCCATGTACTGTGCCATGTAGTGCGCATCTGTACAGCACGGATGAAGTGGACTCTCGGTTTACAGCATGAGCACAGCATACAGCACACCGCATACACCTGCCGCAGGCCCCTGTGCCACGCAGTCTGCTGCCGCAGCACACGCCACTCACCGCCTGCAGGAGCTTCACTAATACAAAGAAATCGAGTGTGACATGTGCAATTGCCAGGGGCAGAGCATGCACCTGCTGCGGCGCAGACGGCTTCAGCAGACGGGGTTGTTGGGCCTGCAGCAGCAAGGAACTTGATAAGGTTCTGCAGCGCTGCGACAGGCAGTGTGACTGTGTTGCAGGCGGGCAATTGCATCCACCAGGCAGTGGCGTCGCCAACAGCAGTGCCGCCGCAGCCCGTTGTCAGACCAGAAGTGCCAGCACGATCACAGAAAGACCACATAAAAGGAAGCATGCCTCACTCATGTCAGCCGGGTCCAGGCCGAGGCTCTCGGCCATTGCGCAAACCAGTTTCCGAGGGGGTATCAGACCATACGCGGTGGCAGCTTCAAAGCTCGGCGGCGTCGTGGCCGCTGCCATAGCCTGCATCAGATGAGCGGGTCAAGGTCCCACGGCGCCACCGCCCACCGCCAGACCTGCACAGTCATGACCGGATGCTGGCACAAAGGTTGCTGGGCCAGTCCTCACGACATCGTTGCAGGCAGCTGCCATTGCTACAGCATCCAGTATCAGTCGAGATTAGCATCGCATAAGAGCATCCCAGTCAGCACTGGGCCCCGTTTCACCCACCGGCAGATTGCGCGTTGGCATCGACGGGATCTGAGGTGGCCGCACACACGGTGGGTTGCACGGGCAGTCCCTCGCCCACTCCCAGTGGTTGCTGCCCGGAGGATTCTCAATCGTCACACGACACGCCGGCCGAAGCATGTTCTGGGCGTCAGTGGATAGCACATTGTGTGGTGGCCTCCAGCACCTACAGGGTGACGAGGCAGTCGAGGTCACTGGGGGCAATTTGGTCAGGCCCGATTTAGAGCCCTAAACCTAACGGAGCACCGGTTTTCATGGGCGAATGCGCGGCTGGAAGTCATTCTTAGGAATGAATGTCATTGGTGTCACGTTGCTGAACAGTCGTGCGAGCCGACGCGTCGAGATCGCAGATGTGTTTCGCCGCAATCGAATTTGGTCGGGCATCAAGTTGACTCTAGCGTTGTCAGCATGCCCAATCACCACCTTGGTGAGAACAGGGTGCTTAAACGGGTCCTGTGACGCCCGCAGCACTTGAAAAGGCGGCAGCTGTGGAGGTCAGGAAGTGACCAGATTGTCCTGACTGCCTCGTGTGCGAAGGGAATTGAAAGCCGTACTACTGACGCACTGGTTCGTTGTCCGTGGCAGCGAGCTTGAATGCAGGAAGTACGCTGCCGCAAGATGCGCACCGCGAGTCAACAAGCTCACCTGTTCTGGTTGCCGAACGCCTGCCAGAAGTCGCAGCGGTGCTCGATGCACAGCCCGGCCTGGTTGCTGACCTGCAGTAGGCTGTTGAAGTCGTTGGCGCTGTAGCAAGCCCAGTGGTTGATGCGGGCGCGGAGTTTGCCGAGCTGGTTGTCTGGCGCGGTGAACAGCACCTCTACGTAGGGGTACCCTTTATCCTCGGGCGATACTCTAAACACTCGGGCGACCAACTGTGTGCCCGGCACCTGGACCGACACCCACGGCGCGTCACCGGAGGAATTGCTGATACACTCGCGCCTGATCAGCCAGCAGTTGGTACCGTTCGCCGAGAGCTCGCTGAAATGCTCGAGAAGCGAATGAATTGCCCCGTGTGCGGGTCCCCAACCTTCGGTGAGGGCGTAGTATAGATGCAAGGCTGTGTTCCAGTCAACGCGAAACGCTTCTGCTTGATGAGTGGCCATCAGCAAGCCATGACTGGCGAAAACGCGGAGTATGCAGGCGACATGAACGGTGTCAGCGTGGTCTGGGGTCAAAACGCAGCTGCCAAGTCCCAGGCTTGCTCGTGGGCCGTACGCATGTTGCACCGCAACGTGACGCGTTTCGAGAGCCGATAAGATATTTGTGGCAGCCGACATGCACCTCATTTCACCTGCACACTTGGCTGCACGAGCGAATCAGCAACTGTCCCTTGACAGCTGGCTGCCTTTGATCAGAGGCGAGCGCCCAGCGCCATCATGGCAGCCTTAGCAGCCCCCTTTGAGGCAGCTCCTTTCAATCCATATGAAGATGCACAGGGCAGCGACGTGAGCGGCATGTCACCAGCCGCCGGAGGGGTACTGCCGGGCGACGAGGAGGAGGCTGCTGAGACACTGCGCTACATGCAGGACCCGAGCACAGTCAGGATCACGCGCAGTCTACGGGAGGTGGTGGCAGCTGCTACCCGGGAGTACGCTGTCGCGTACGCCATATCCCGCTTCTTCTACGAGGCCGTTGACGAGGTGAGGCTCGCTGTACAGCATGAAGCCTAAAGGTATAACTATCGCGTAAGGGTGCTACACTCGCCGTTCTCTACTTGTGTTTGGGCGGGCGCATGTATCTGATCACTCTGCCTCATGCACCGCCGAGCGGACAGTTGACAACAAACGATGCACCTGGGCACTGTGCTATAACACAGCAACACTGTTTACGCCCTTTTTGCCCAAGCAAACATATTTCAACCGCAGAAGCACATCGCCCTGGGGCCTATGATGTTCGACGGGGTCCGTCAGACGCGTTGCTTCATCTACACGGGCCCGGTGGAGAGCGCTGGTCGTCCCAGGTGCAGTTGGCATTCTCCTTCGCATGCACTCTGCGTTCTGCGTGTGCAGGCGCCTTGGTCAGGCCGATGAGGCTGCGCTCTGAGCTAAGATGTAGCCGCGTGCAGGATTAAAGCGCCCGGAGGCCCTCAGACCACCTTGGCGTTGTGGGCGGTGCTGATGCGACCTGAGACGAGGGCCGCCTGGGTCGCCATGAAGGCAAACGGCATCAAGCCCCAGGCCTCTCACCGGTGCCACAACAAGAGGTGAGAGCAAACTGGCCCGCGAATGTGCGCTCGCTGAAAAGGTAAACCTGCTTTGCCTTCCTGCCCGCCCTTGAAACAGACAACGAGCAGCATCTGGACATTTGCATGCAGGTGCATCAACCTCGCACACTTCTCGGTGGACGAGCAGCTGCTGAACCTGGCGCGCGAGATCTGCAGGAACCTGACCTGTCGCCAGCGGGCTGACGGGCAGATTATCAGCCCGTGCATCCGCAGGCACGGCGGGGCGCAGTGCATCCTGCCAGTGGTGCCAGCTGGCGTGTGAATATCGCGGCCTGTTGACACTTGCATCACTCTGTCTGATGCGCCTCGTCTTGCCCCAACCCCAGCGTTGGAACGCAGTGTAGCGCAGCAGCATGCACAGGTCCATCGTGTGGTGCATTCTGGATGACTGATGAGTACTGATGACTCTAGTGTGTTTGCACCCTGCCTAGTCGTAATCGGCTGCAGCAGCACATCCGACAGCGCTGTGACAATGTTGTCAAGTCATGCTGCAATTGCTGCGCGGGACTTGACCCCTTGCTTGTTGGAGGGGTCACCTCTGACTAGTCTCAATGAGACACAAACATGGTGTTTTCAGCTCCACAACACGGATCGACAACACGCACATTTGAGCTTTCTTTATACTGCCGCTGACTGCTGATCGCTGTCGACTGCTCACACTCCAGCTGCGCTCCGGCTTGCAGGAGCACGCCGCAGACAGCCGTCTGCACAAGCACTAGGCCCTGATATCCAGCATTGCCACGTTGTGCTAGCAAACTGCAGTTTGAGCATGACAAGTCGCAGCAGAAGTGTGGATGTGGACATTGCACAAGCTGTGCAAGCGGGTACCTGGGATCCGAACGGGTACACGGGTGCCATCGCGCAGCCAGATATGCAGCCCTGGGTACCGCGTTTTTGCCGTTGATCGTCAGCAAGTTCAGGTCGCTGTCGAAGCCCGCAATCACACGGCCAGGCTGCCCGTGCTTCTCCAGGTCCGCTCCAACCAGCTGTCCCTGTTGGAATGTTGGAATAGCTGTTTGACGGATAGTTGCACGGGCAGCTGTCAATGATCTTGATTATCATTGAGCCGCTGGTCGAGGCGCATGCCGAGGAGCGGTACAGGGTGGCACCATATGCATCCTGCATGTCACAAGGATCGAGTGAGGGGCCTTTGAAAGCTTGTCATGCAGGTGACATGCCTATGCCCGTGCTGATATCTAAGCACTGCTGCGGCCTACCGAGAAGTCGCGGTTGGCACACTGAAACTCATAGCAGCGCCTGCAGAAAGGAGGCATCATCAGAAGACAGCCGTATAGTGAGCCAGCAATAGGAAGCACGTGACAGATGTTCAGGCAACGCACCCACAGCTGCTGGTGTACTCTGGGTTGACATCTGATATTGCCGCAACCTGCGATGCATGTCGGATCCATGCATGGACAGTGACAGATGCAATACGGTTTGGTAAACACGAGGACACAGAGCATTTCGTGAAGGAAACACAGGCGTGCCTGCAGGCCCTGGCCGCCCCACGAGTTCGGATCCACAGTGCCAAGGCACAAGCAGCCTGGTTGATGTCCATGCCTGCAGGGTAGCCCAATCCACATCCATCAGGCTCATCAGGCAGATACAACGAACTTGTAGTAGAACCACATGTGCTGAAAGCCAACACAACATTGTCGACCGTCATGGTTGTAGGCTGCTGTTGCCCTCGCTGGCTGCCAAGACCCAAATCTGCATCAGGGAATGTAAGGCATGAGGCACAGTCTGGACACATCTCAAATGCTGGCTACAGAAACGACACATGATAAATTGCCAACTGCATTGCCGAGTCGTTCGTTGTCATGGCATAGCCCTCACGTCGTGGCGTTGCTGGGGTCCTGGTTCGCATATCGATTCGGCCTGCAGAAGTGCAGATCATGTCAAGCTGAAGCCGAGTAAAATCATGCCAGCAAAATCTTAACAAGATGCAACAGCATGCTGCACTTGGCACTCAGCCGGGACGTCGCAGCTCTGACGAACCAGTTGGGGTCGTTCATCGGGTCGTCTGCAAGCACATGAAATGCAACTGAGTCAGGTAATCTGTGTCTGCATGAACAGAACAGCTGTCGGCAGCATGTTGCAGCGTAGCGCTGAGGAGCGCGGTGTGCATCTGCTGCTGCATGCTACTATATAATGAGATGGCAAACATGACCTTGTGCCATCTGCAGCATAAGTTGTGTACATCATGCTACACAAGCAGCAATTTGCCACCAGGCTGGCTCGGCATGTCCACCACATGGTGCTCACATTGTGATAGATGACGCCGCGACAGGCACGTCGCTGATGCGCTGCTCATGGCAACGGCTATCAGCAGCGCCAGCGCAAGCATTGCTGAAGCTCTTGAGGCTGCCATGGTGGCCGTCGTCTGCGTGCCTGCAAAGATGATACCATATGTTGCACCAGCTCAGGCGCACTCTTGATGACATGCTGACATCACCCACAACATGCACATGGCATGCGACAGCTTGGACACTAATTGAACTCTACAACTTCAGGCGATTTCGTTTTGAAGAGCTACATGAAGGGCGACCACGCACGCACGCGCAGTCAATGGCACCTGAAGCTGTTCATAGGCAGGGCCAGTCTGACCCACCGTGCAAAGGCTGCAGCAGTAGGACGGAGCAAACTTCGTCCACGCCGTCTGCCGAGCGATGGAGCTCTGTGTGATAATGCAGCGACGAGCGGTGGACTCGGCCTTTTCACTGCACTGTGATGAAGTTGGCTGGAGGCCCGTGACTGTGTCTGACCAACCTTCGAAACAGCAGCTGAAAGCAGCGACCGCTGCTCTCTTGCCGGCGGCACTGGCGGCCAATGCGATGGCAAACTTCAAACTGAAGCAGGAAGTGTTCGACGGATGGGAGCAAGTGGCAGAGAGGGGTTTGCGCCGCCGTGTGGACGTGCTGCTGGTCAGACCGGCAGGAAGATCTGGAGATTTGATTGATTTGCAAATCATGCTCAGAATCCTGGTCAGACTGGCAAACCACAGTCTGCCTATGAACTTTAGTATACTGTAAGGTCATAACTATGCTGAAATGTAGGACACCACTGCCCATGCTGAATAAACCAAATCCTCCAAAGCATACACACGACGATACAGTACAGCGAATTGCAGCAGGTACGTAGGAGCCATTTGCAGCAGGCAAGATGCTGGCTTTGTAAGCGTCTGCACGTCAAAGTCAGCAGCAACCCGCCGCAATTGGCACAATACCCACAAGGTGAGGCAGCCATCAAACCACTGTTCCAGCACTCAGCTGACCAATCCCCTGCAGACTGGTTTACCAACCATTAGGTGCAGCGCCTGAATATTGCGGCTGCACACAGCAATGTAGACACATTTCATACAGCAGTGCGCAAGAAGCAATCCGTCAGCAGAGGAATTTTCGAATCCCAGCCAGAGCCTGGACATCCGCAGCAATACACCCCAGCCTGAACACCCCCCTGCCACAACCCCAGCACCCATTGCAATCCCCTGATCGTTTCCCATGCGGCCATGCTGTCTGCCCACTCACATGTTGCTCGTCAAAAGAAACTCTCAGTCAGTCGCTCGCTCTGCGCGCTGACGCTAGTGCTGGCCTGCACCCCTCACTCCCCACATCTTCAGCCCGTCAGCTCGACCTGGTCCACGCAATACTGCTGGCTGCTAGAGGCAGCATTGATGAACTCCACCTGCACATGCATACAACAAGGGTTTCGGCATGTGAGGGCCCTGCCACCTGTACAAGCACAGCTTTGTGTGTATGCAACTCAGCACTGCTCAGATGTCAGCAGCTGCATATCCACATCGATGTGCAAAACACTGCTGTCGCAGACAGGCGAAGAGCACGCAGCAAACCTTGTCGATCTGTTGGGGTGTCATGCCACCACAGCCAGAGAAAGCAGCAGCAAAAGCTTCCACCTGCGCAGGAGAGGACAGTATGCCTGGCGACCCCATGCTAGATATACAGCATCATGCCTTTCACTCTGCAGATTGCAACAAGTAGGTCACAGTACACCAGACAGAAACAAGGTCGCACCGTGCCACTTGCGCCATCGCCTGCGGCCTGAAAGTTGCCCAGGTACACGTCGTATCTGGACCAGGCGCCGCCCGACCCATTCTGCACGGTGCGCTCCAGAGTACCAATGCTGACGGCGCCACACTGGCCCTGTAGTGGGGACACAGGCATGGTGGAGTGCTGATGGTAACGAGCACTGCACTGTTGCTGCCTGCGCCGGCCCTGTTCTAAGCGCCATTTCCGGCTGGAACCAGGTGCTCGTGCAACAGAAGACACTGATGTCAGCAGGCCGCTCGTCCAGGACATGCGATCATGCAACTGTTTCTGTCTTGCACACAGCATCACTACCTGGTTGCCACCGATGTTGACTTTGATGTTGGGCGTGCCACCGCCAGGTTTGCGGATGCTGAACGCCAGCGACAGCATGTCCTGAAAGCCGCCAGCTGCACCCTGGAACGAGATGGCACCGCCGGCGTTGACGTTGGCACACTTGGCGGTGCTGCCACTGGGGCCACCTGCAGGCATAGGAGTCTTCATCTTGCCGAATACAACATGTGCCAGCCGCTATTGCTTTTGCAATGCAGATAGGATTGGCGCTGCCTGCGTTGAATCAGCAAGTACCTTGGTGTATAGCCCTCGTATATGCGTTGTGATAGTCATTTTTGGGCAACGCACCCATTGTTGGTGCACCATTGACATTGTAGGAGGCATCGCTCCAGCCAGACTGCGTGCTGCCGCCGCTGTAGATTGGCAACGTGCCACCCTGGCTGCCTTCCCCCATCATTCCCTCTTGATACACCCCTGCAGGGCATGTTGCGGCATTCAGATGCGAATGTGAGTCAACAGCATGCTCGGAAAGCAGGCACATACCAAATGCTGACAGCATTTGACTCGACTCTGATCGACTTGGATCGGGTTTGTAACAAGCCAGGCAGGATGACATGGTAAATCACGCTCTCAGAAGTCGGAAGACGTCAACCACGCCAATGTAGATGAGATTTCACTTGCCTGGAGCCTTGGCAGGTGCTGGTGACGCGGCCGGTGATGGGCTCGACTTTGGCACAGCGGGGGGCGACTGCTGCTGCTGCGGGGCGTTGTACGGTGGTGAAGGCGATGCTGCAGTTGATGAGGCACTGGCGCTCTTGCCGGACTCTTTGCCTGACGGCGAAGACACGTTGAAGGGGGCAGTCACCTGCTGGTAAGCCATCAAGAGGTCTGAACACAGTCTTGTATAATCCACTAGCACTGCGGGCAGAGAGCAAGGTGGGTATCACCTGCGGCGGGGGCGCTGGGAACCAGGTCTGGTTGTTGTACGGAATAGGATATTTTTTGGCCTGTGCGGTGTTCAGCGCAGCCACAATCAGATAGCAGACGGCAGCAAGACCAGCATTCAGCACTTCTGGCTATGCACGCCAGTCATGGCAGCATTGCGCAAATGCCCTCACATTTGGATAGCCCGGTGGAAAGCCGACGGGTCCCAGGTCATTTGCGGGCACGAAATTACATGGGACCTGCGGTCAGCACCGACTGAGTCACTACAGCAGTGTGCGCTTTGTCTTCTGTACGATGCCTGCGGGCAGTGGCGTGCAAACGCAAGCTCAGGTTCTGATTGCGTCATACAAAGGGTGATAAAGTTCCACCTCCCGATAGTTCAAGCCAATCACGCCCCATGTTGGATTGGCAAGCTACAGGAATCGAACGAAGCACAGCTCAGGCCAGCAGACGTGCAGCTTGAGGAGCACAGGATGTGCATAACGCTGCCATCCACAGCCAACCAGTGATGCACCTTGAGCATTGCCCAGTAGGAGGCGTCAAAGTGCCTGCATTGGACCAAGACGTGGTCATTGCGATGCCGGAGAAATTCAGGCTGATGCAACCTTGCCGTGCAGAAGCACGGCGTCTTGACTGAGTAGTATGGCTTACGTCATGTCGCCGCAGCACCACCTGCAATCATCAGCAGGTTCTGGGTAGGAGTTCCACAGTGCCCAAGCTCGACAGTGCGGATTCGTACGTTCCAAGCAATCTGCTGCGTCGCACCGCTTGTTTGACCTCTGGTTCTGGGGGTAGTTGCAGGGCTGCAGGGCACGCCACAGACGGGTCAGCTCTCCTGCCAAGTGCGGTGTCCATCCATTGTACATTCACTGGGGCATATGTAGGCAAGATATTGTTACACATTGTAACACGAACATCTGGAGGCTGACGTGTGGCCCTTCAACACTCACGCATGTGTCAATGATGCGCATGACCAAAGAGCCCGTGGTGTCGTAGCACACATTGCTGCAAGGCAGGGGGCCAGAGTTCTCCAGGAGCATGATGAGTGCAGTTGTCTTGCAGGAACGATGAAGGTGCAGTGAATTGACAGCCACCGCGTATAGAAACAGTGTGAAGCTCCAACATCTTTGACACTAATACACGGCGAACCTGCGGTCGATCGTCTCGTTGTAGTTGTCTGTGAAGACCATGTTTGCACAGCGGATCTCATAGCAGCGCCTGCAGGGCAGCGGCTGGGGAGAAGTTTCACATGTATGGCACCGAGCAATGCAGGAGCAAGCAGGTAACCAGGACTGTGTCTGGGGACTACTGCATGTCAGCTGGGTGCACTGCTCACCCGCAGCTGCCTGCATACTCCTGTGGCAGAGCACAAAGGTGAGTGCTGAATAGTTTTCGTGAGGAGACGTTTGAGCGCCAGGCCGTGCTTTGGCACATGTCAGAATGCTATATTGTACATGTGAAGCAGGCTAGCATCAGCAAGTGGCAGGCTGCTCACCGGATTGGCATCACTGATGGCCATGGCCTGCACTTGAGGTTGCCAGGACATTACCAAACACAACTGACACAACGAAAGATGCACATATGTTGGCACATTGATCCACAAAGCAGCAGCTCTGAACATGCGCAGCACCTGGAGGCCGTGTCCGCCATCTGCATTAGGGTCGATCTTCCTATGGGGAGTGCAAAATGAACAACTGAGCAGACCTTGGCCCCCCGCCTGCCGCCTGTTGTCCCTAGATGTTGGTGCAAGATGGGTGGCAACAGCATGTACATGCGAGCACGTGAAGCCTATCTGGAGGTGTACCCATAGTGGCAGGCCGAGTTGTCGATGTTCATGTTGTCTGCAGGTGGGGAAGAATGACAACCAGAATGAAGCCAACCACGCCAAGGCGAGAATACTGTGCTGAAGAGACATGACCAGTCGGAAGAGCAAACAGCGTGCGGCGCACCATGGTTGTATGCGAACGTAGCTCTGGCGATCTGCATTGCAGCAGCAGGCAGCTCGCTCACACTGGCCATATGCAAGGGTGTGTGTGCCCCACCGGTCACACATGGCACGCATGCGCAGGCGGCGGCGGCGGCTGCGCACCCTCCATTCACTGACGGGCGTGTGGTCCTGGGCCTGAAACTGATCGGCGTGCCTGTTTGGCCATGATGAGTCCTGCATTTCAGTAGGGTGGAAACGGCCTGACTCTGACGGAAATATCTGGCACAGCTTGGAGATCATTTCGCAGCCAACTGATGCTGGCATCACCTCGAACTCGTCGTAGCGAAGGCTCCGGGCAACCCTGCGGTCAGTGTCACAAACATGACCAACAGATTGCATTGTCCAGCCCTGCTTCCAATCACACCTGACAGACTCAAAGGTACGGCTGCCAAAAGGACGCTGGTCGTCCCGGAAGGCCGTCAAAACCCATGTGACTCTGACTGTCAGCATCCGCCTCACCGTGCATCAATTGGGACCCATACAGCAGCCAGGAGCATCAGGATCGCGGTCGCCAACCTGGATGCCATGCTAAATTTGCTCGTCAGCCCTACTCAGAGTGTTTGCGCCTCCTACTATTCCAAAACCCGAAGCGCTCTGGCACAAACGACCGCTGGCGGAATAAGCGGCGGCAGAACCGATGACAGCAGGGGTGCACTGAGCAGGCAGTGGTGCACCAAGCTGCGCGGCACCCACGCCGCAGATCTGCTGTTGATGCAAGCGATGTGCAAAGTACTCACTAGTGCAAGACAAAACAGGTGCGAGTCTGCTGATCTGCGGTATGCAAATAACAAGTGAAATAGTGAATGGTGCTCTGCAGCATTGCATGGAAATATCAGATACGGAGGGTGTGCCGTGCATGTTAAACGAGCGGGTCTGCTTGAGCGGTCCCACAGTCTGACCAGGAGGATGCACTCGCCATGTCGCATGATGTTATGCCCCCTGCACGTACAAAAAACGCCACAAACGGTTGTGGGTCGCCCAGCTTTTTGTGAACTGCACATGGTCCGTAAGGTCGTTTTCAGGCTTCAATCGGCATGGCCCCGCTCTAGGATCTCGCATACCAACGAGTGCCACAAAAGCACATATGTAACTTGAATAGGGAATTTGAGCAAACACCGCATGATACCAGTGCACAAAGCGGGTGAGATCGCCGAGGTCCTTTATTGGACAGGTCCCAGGATCCTTAGTTGTTACCAGTGCACGTGGCGTGGTCACCTTGAGGAGCGGGCTCGGCTGATCTACAGGGTGCAGAGCTTGCCTGAAGTTGCATGCTAGTAGCACAACTCGTGAGGGTCTGGAACATGGAGCTCTTGAGTGGTTCTGGCTGGCAGGAGCCATCACCTGAGGCATGCGCATGCGCAGTTGTCACATGAAGACGGAGTCATGCAGCATTGCAGGCAAGTTGAGAGCTTTCATATTGCAATCCGCCCTCTGGTTTGGGTCTGATACGAAGTCTGAGCAGCTTGCCATGCATCTCAGCATCAGCCATGCATGCCTACAGCATATCGATGTATCAGCAGACAACACGAGTGTTGAAGGATCTGAGGATCCTTCCCATGCGCACCACGCCTAAGTGCTTGGTTGGCTGAGCATTGCAACAACAGTAACAGCAGCAGACCATCAGCAGTGGCGGCAGCAGCAACGGCGGCAGCATTGCAGTCAACAACATGGCACCGTTTGCACGGCTGGCAGTGGCGGTCCTCGTATGCTACGGTGTGAATGGTCTACTGCCGCTTGGCAGCTGTCAAGCAGCAGCCGGAAAGCAGCCCACTGCAGTGGTGCCACCAGCAGGTACACCGGCAGCGGCCCCTGCATTGGATTCCATGGGGAAGGTGCCAGCGGCACCGGCAGCTGGCGCTGGCACCTATGGCGGTGCAGCTGCGCCAATGGCGCCAGGGGTCGGCGCAGCCCCTGGCTCGGTGGCCTTCGGCCCTCCGGCACCGCAGTCTCCGGCTGTGCTGGGACTCATCACCGCCGGCTCTGCCAGGCAGTACGGCGCGCCCCAGGTAGGATACCGTGCAGCACCACAGTTGCAGCTGCAAAGCTGAACCTGACGATGTGCACCTAGCATTGCGTGATCGTCTTCACAACGATCTTGTCACTTGCTGGCTGCAGGATGGGCAGGATCCCACACAGGCGTCCGGGGGCTTGTTGGTGACTGTCGTGCAGTTGCTCTGCGCAATGCACAGGTTTTGTTCAGACGCTGTTTCGACAGATCACATGCTTATATCACCGCCTATTCTATAACCACACAGAATGGGGCCTGCGGGTATGGCCTGCTGCCGCCGCCCACTCAGTTCCCCTTTTGGGGCGCGGCAGGCATCTCAGCAAAGAACCCACTCACAATGGTGTGTCATCAATCTGGACTCATCGACTGTTGCAACATGGTTTGCCTTGAGGAAAAGATATTTGATTCAGATCACTTGCCACCGAACTGCATCAGGGTATCTGGGCTCTTGGTGCATGCCATATACTGACATCAATGTGTTGTGTCTGCGCACCACAGACTGCAAAGTCGCCCCAGGACGGCTGCGGCATCTGTGTGCAGGTGGTCTGCAACCAGCCGGTGAGTGCATAGCTCGACCACAAACATCGATCCTCTGCGCCTGCAGTGTGCTCACGACCTTGCTTTCATCACCACCAGTGCAAAGTCAGATATGTTGCGCTCGGACCCAACGCTACATGTTGTGCAGCGTCGCACCCGCAGGGGGACTGTCCAGCGAACGCAAAATACACGGTGGTCCAGATCACGGACACGTGCACCACCTGCGCACCGACACAGCTTAACATCCACTACACGGCCTTCAAGCAGTACATCGCTGACCCTGCACTGGGCACAGTAGGCGTGCAGTACCGTCAGGTGGCATAGTATTGGTGTTCATGTGTTGCCGTGCACACATTGGGTGACCCCCGGAGGAGCATGGGAAGTGGGGCCATTGTGATTGTGGATGCCAGCAGGGACTGGAGTTTGCAAACACTGCTGGCAGCATCATGCCAGGCCTTTGATTTTGCTGCAGGTGCAATGCCAACCGTCAGGCCCCATTGTCATACGCATCGCTTCTTACCGGCCATCAGCAGGTGCAGTCTGCAAGCCGACTAAGTAGTTACAATCTTTTCATCCGTAGCACTCTCGTAGTCACTCGAGCTTGCAAGCTGCATGCAGGTGGCTTCCTCAGTCTAGCGCTGACAAATGTTGCGGGGCAGGGTGCAATTAAGCTGGTCGAGCTGCGCTCATCGCCATATGGGGTGCGGTGTTTTCTGGCTGCAACGATATTAAGATCTTGCACTTTCAGACCAGAGCGATGCCAGCAGCATGCAAGCAAGATTGTTCAAGGATGACTGCGTGGCAGCAAGCTAAGGTTTGCATGGGGTTTCCAACGCTGAAGATAGAACACGCCAGTGGGCGGGTCCATTGAGAAAGTATCAGTCCTGTCCCAGCGCAGGGTTCTGAGGCCATTAGTGCGGCCACCATGGCAGACAGCTGGCTGCCTCTGCGCAATGCATATGGTGATCGCACTGAATAATTGCTTGCCGGACTACTGGAAGTGAAGTGCACCAGAAATATGTGCCACATACACAGGAGTGCAGAGCCGCCTACAACATCGTGTGTTTGCCCTGCGACCATACATGTACCGAGCACGCAGGTGGGATATGGCAGCTGGCAGGTTTGCCGCCGCCCCCCTGGGACCTGCGCATCACCTCGGCCTCCACACCAGAGGTGCTCATCGCCAGGTGATCTCCTGATGACATCATTATAGTCTAATCATGTGCACGCAGCATTGCTCAGGATTTGACACAGGCACCAGATTCCGCCTACAAATGTCATGAAACCTCTGACTTCTGCACATTTTCTTACAGACGATTTCCGCACTGTTGCTTGCAGGAATGCAGTGCCAGCATCATCCGCCAACCCCAACGGCAAGAAGTTCAGCACGCAGGTGCAGTTCAGCACAGCCAGCGCGCCGGCGGCTTTCGGGCAGCCGGGCTCGACGCTGGCGTCGGCGCCAGTTGCTGAGAACAGCGGCTACAACGGCAGTGCACCGACCAGCCCAGCAGGCGCAGTGTTTTAACAAAAACCTCCTTCCTGGAACTCATCTGCAGCATTGCCAGGCGTGCTGCTGTAGTGTGTTGTTTTTTTCCGGCAGTCTGACCTTGCACTGCGGGCTGAAAAGCGCCCAGGCCCCTGTGGGTCTGGTCGACCATCGATCGTGGGTGCACAAAAGCGTGGGTGGTGCATCCAGCGCCAGGGGGCAGCTGCCAACCTGCCAAGCCCAACATGATAGTTCACACGGCAAGATCCTCTGCTGCACAAGGCATGTTGCGCTCAGACGCAGTCGCAACCCCCTGCAGCGGCTGCAGCGGTGCGGCCGGTGCCTGGATGCAGCCCCACCGTGTACGACTTCCTGCGGCGACAGCCCGGTGCCGGAACCTTCTTGCGTCTGGCCGCACAAGCAGGTGCCAAACATCAGAAGTTCATCCTGGGCTTGTTGCAGCCCCCTTAGTATGCCTAGCAAGCTGCCAAGCAAACTGCGTCAGAGCAGGGTGATTCACGTTCTGCGCTCATGTGCATGCTGTGTGAAATGTTTTGACAGCTGTGGCAGGCAGGATGCAGGCAGTGTGTTGGTGCTAGCTGATGACGAGGCAAGAGGTCTCATTCTCGAAGTTTGCTGCACGCGCTGCAGGCATCCTGCCGACGCTCAGGGACCCGGACGTGCAGCTCACGGTGCTGGTGCCAACGGACAGTGCGTTTGCTGGGACGCCGCCGCAGCGCCTGAACACAAGCAACACCGACACCCTGCAGACGGTGTGGCCAAGCCTGCTCCAGGTTTTCCATCCAGGGTATCTGAGCTTGGCCAGATGCGTGAGCAGATGGTGCGACATTACCGTCATGTTACATGCTAGACTCGATGCTGGCTGTGCAGGTGCTGTTGTTTCACATCATCACCAGCCAGCTCCTGTCAACTGATGTCCGTGCAGACAATGGGCCCGTCCTCCCTGAAGACATGGTGCGCTCTGATGCACTTACCACCCTGCAGTACTTTATGGCTATCATGGATCTGGAAACCAGACCAGAGGGCGTGCAGCTGATTGACATGCAAACTCATCAGCGCCCACAATCCGATGCAAGCCGTGCACTTGCTTGGCCGAGCTTCACGGCGGACGACAGAGATGACAGAGACTGCGAAGTGAAAGTGTACAATCGCGTCGCATCTGTTGCTGTCGCCAGTGCCTTTAGATTGCATTTGTTGGTTGCCTCTACAGGTGAACGGTGGTTCCAGCGCGATGGTGGACACAGTCAACGGTGAGTCGCTGACGGCGTCACCGGCGGGGGGCGGCGCGCTGCTGTTCCGGGGCCGCCAGAGCGCCGCCACAACAGTGCGCACGGACCTGCGGACCTGCCACAGCGTCGTCGACTTCATCAACCAGGTGCGTTTATTCAAGGGGTGGCTGCCATCCCTTGCCATAGTCTGCGCTGTAGACTGGAAATCACCCTGGGCACAGACCTGCAGCCCTTTCAATGTACCATGTTGGGTATCTAATGAGCGTCTGCATGGATGCTGGCGCAGGTACTCATCCCATGAGACGGGTTTCGAATGGTGCTCTGGGAGCAGTCAGATTCTGGTGCGAAGGCGCAGCGAACATCTAGAGCGGGCATCTAAAGCGCCACATATGTATTGATATCAAGGGTTGCTGGTCTTATTGTACAATAGCGTCTGTGGACAGCGGCTTCTTGCGTGCAAGGTGTGGTGAAGATCGTTGCTCGACTGACATGTCCAGCAAGTGTTTGATATTGCTTTGCGGTATGAGAATATTATAGCAGGTGGTTGCATTGACTTACCAAATGATGTTGAACGCTCAAGCACGCCAGCACATTTTCAACTCCATCCCATGCTGACCGACCATGCGGTCAGGCACTCAGACCACACAGACTTGTTCACTGATAGTGCCAGCACAGTCACTGAAACCGCAGCTGCTAGCGGTCCGGCTTCAGCTCGGGCTGCACCATCTTGGCGGCCTGGTCCGCCTGCTTCCGGGCGGCCTCGTCCGCCGCCGGCTCGGGCGGCGCCGTCGGCGCCTCGGCCCCCTCCGGCACCTCCTCATCTGCCCGCGGCGCCTCTGCCTCTTTGCGCTGCTCGTCAGGGCTGCCAGGCTCCGGGGCCCACGGCTGCGTGGCCGCCGCGTCTGGTGCCGCTGTGGCGGAGGCGTCGGGTGCGCCGGGCTGCGGGGCGTCTGGGTCGGCAATGTTCAGGCGGTCGTACAGCTCCTGGTTGCCCAGGTGGTCCGCGTCCAGGTAGTAGTAGGAGTTGCGCACCTGCAGAACAGAATCAGCGCAGAATTGTTGCAACACACACAATGCGCCACATGTAGTCAGACAGCTGAGAGCCCAGGGTGATGTGCCCTGTTGCCATGTAGCATCTGTGTGTTATGCATTGCGGGAGGCTGCACGCGGAAGGAAGCCCAACAGTGGCATTGGGGGTATGCTGATCCACCGCCGCATGGCTGGCACTGAAGCGCACCAAATAGATCAGCAAGTGGGGCGCAGATGCTGCGGATGTCACATCAGCTGCGCACCTTGAAGGTGGACTGCGGACGCATCGTGTCTGCGTACTGCGCCTCGCCAATGTCGAAGTGGGTCACCACGGGGCGGGCCAGGATGTCCAGCCGCGTGGCCTCGATCCAGCCGTTGCCGGGGTCATAGCGCAGGCGGTGCACATAGGGCGAAACGAACCAGTGCAGCAGCCCTATGGCAGAAGACACCAGGCGGTGATGCCCCAACACGACCGTGACAGTGCCTTAATGGCGATCTGGGCACCAAGCATGGCTCTAGCTCGTGAGCCTCGGCAGACTGTGGCCCATGCAATGCTGGACGCCAACATGACTACGCTACAGCCTGCACCAGGTGCCCTGGCATGCAACACAGGAACCCTGCGCAGGGATCGCCGCACCTGTGGTGAAGGCGCCAAAGGACGCCAGCATGCCCGCAATTGCGACCTTGCCGCCGACGGTCGCGGTGGACCCGGGGTCCAGCCCCACAATGACGGGCGCCGCCGCGACGCTGACCACGCAGCTGAACAGGCTCAGCTTCTGCGGGCCCACAACAGCAATGGTGTTCCAATGTCCAATGGGTGCGTTAGATCAAATCAACACATTACATCGCAAGCTCCGTCACACTGCACCATGCCCAGTCAGCCGGGTTCAGCCTCAGCCTGTGCGAGGTGTGCCATAAGGTGTGCAGAATGTAGGTTCAACACCTTGGTGTCACAGACTCTGTCATCTCTTCTATAAGATCGTATTCGCCATAGCAAGACTACACAACGGTGTCCGCGTGCCCACCTTGAGGCGGCGCACGGTGGTCGAGAGCGGCGCGCGGTACTCAAAACAGCCGTCGTCATCCCACCAGGCATTTGCGCCCGCTGATGTGGCACCT
Source organism: Diplosphaera chodatii (assembly GCA_032358165.1). Classification (NCBI taxonomy): domain Eukaryota; kingdom Viridiplantae; phylum Chlorophyta; class Trebouxiophyceae; order Prasiolales; family Stichococcaceae; genus Diplosphaera; species Diplosphaera chodatii. The sequence goes on along the minus strand of JAALGY010000036.1, from coordinate 1,330,013 downwards.
GCCGGCTGCTCTGGGTGCCGAGCACCGATGCCACCTCCAGACTGCTGGCTGGCAGCGGCTGCTTGGCTTGCGGCACTGCCGCTGGTGCTATCTCCATGCAGCACGGCGGCTGCAGATGTTGAGAAGGGCGCCGCTGACGCGGTGCTCATCAGCTGCTGGTGGCGGCTGGGCAACGAGCCGCTGTGTGATGTGCACCTGGGCCGCTGGGCTAGGCTGATGATACACGGCCTGGCCGCAAAGCCCGCCAAGCTGACCAGCGGGGCCGCTGGCTGTTGGTGCATGCTGAGCTGCTGCATGTGAAGTTGATCATGCGGCTCTGCACCAAGGGCATTGCCGCCCTCATCATCATGCGCACGTCCTGCGCGCCAAGTCACCATTTCATTCAAAGACGCTCAATCACATTTGCATTGCCAGTGTAGGCATGCACGGACCCGTCCTCGTACTGCATAAACATGCATGTCCCTACAGACACTCCATGATGTGCGGTCCGCACAGGTCAGAGGATAGCGCGTTGGTGATGCGCAATCACCTGTGGCGATGTGCCTGCTGTCAAGCAGGGCCGGCATTTCAGCGTGTGCCCACCGCAATGAAGCTGCGGCGGGTGGGCTTTCATGCGACAGCCTGGCCATGGCTCGCAGGCGGCCTGCTGTTTTGAGCATCGTGTGTGACTGCAAGCTGGCTGATTGCAAGAAGCAGCAGATTAACACTGTCAATATAGTGCCCAGCTGCACAGACGCTACTGACTGCTGAGGGAGGCCGTGAAAATTTGCCTCTTTTTGCGGGGTGCGAATGGATGATTGTGTTGTTGTCTTCAACCACTCTGATGGCAATCGCACGCACGCAATATGCCGCACTCACTGCTTCACGTCGAGCCTGTGCACGATGGGTCGAAGGCCGGTCGCCGAAAACCCTGACACGTCATCAAGCTTTCGAAGCTGGCTGTCGCATGGCCGAAACCCGGAAGCACTTGCATGCTACCCCGAGAGTTCGATCAGCTCGACAGCACGCAGACAGATGTTCGCTGACTTGCGATGACCGCCTGAGCATGCGGCAAGTTCCTTACCGTCGAAAGAGTTGAAAGAGCGGCACACTCACATCCCTCAGAGGACGAAGGCGATGAGTGAGGTGCGCCAGCAGCCGATGCAGCCTGCCTCGATCATGTATGAGTACAGGCAGAACAATACGACAGCGGCTTATGTCTTGCAGCATGTTCCGCGTGGCCCCTTCCTCCTTGCAAACAACATGACAGCTTTCTCGAGGTGTCACACACGACTTCAGAATTTAAGCATGGTCGCATGGCCTTGCATCGACATCAGGCGAGCTCGGCAGTATCTACACTGTCATTGCACAGGTGGGCGTCTGAGCGCTCTCTGCGCATCATTAGCCATGGCCGACAGCCGCGGCCGGGCGCCCTTTGGGCGGCTGCAGGCCAACACCATCGCCAAGGAGGGCAGCGTCGTCAGCCCGCCGGCGAAGGCGCCCGTCAACCGCCAGGCCGGCCCCGCGCTCCAGGTGAGACCTGGTACAGCTTGTCACACGACATGTGTGGATCGCCTGGCTTTGCGTGGTGCACCCGCCCCATGCAGCATCCAGATCCTGGTGGCGATGGCATCGGGAGTTTCGTTGTGACATCGACACCGGTCTTGGGCATGTACAGGCGGCAGCTGGCGAGAAGGGCCAGGCGAGCCGCCACAGCCGCCCGGCGCTGCGTAAGTCGCGCTTCGCACCCAGCCCGGCGCCGCCAGACACACAAGCAACCAATGCTGCAGCAGCAGATCAGCCGCTGCCACTGCCGCCAGTCGTGCAGCCCGCAGCGCAGCCGGCCCAGAGGCAGAGGCAGCCGTTCAGGTCCTCCGCCAAGGAGGTGCGCTTCATCGCGCCGCCCACCAAGCTGCCCTCGCCGCCGCCGCCGGCTGCGGAGGACGCCGCGCCGCCGGCGTTCACCGGTTTTCAGAGCCGCCTGCCGCGCCTGAAGGCCACGCCGGCCGCGGCCAAGCCCCTGGCCGGCAGGCCGCGAAGCACAACAGGCACCACAGCCGCCTTGGACGGAGCTGTGGCACATGCAGCCCCAGAAACGCCTCCGCTGCTGCTGTGGCAGCCGGGCCGCGGCATCCCCGCAGCCGCCGCGACGCCGCAGCTCCGGCCGTCTGCAAGCAGCGCCCGGGTGTGCACGCCCGGCTTCGCGCTCAGCACCGGCGTGCCGTCCTCCGCCGGGTCCGGCAGCGCGCAGTCCATTGCGGACGGATCGTCGCCAGGTGCTGTTGGTGAAGTGCATGTCAGTCCGCCTGACGTATAGGACATAGTCGGCTGCAGTACTTCACTGTGTTTGAACTTCTGCACAATGTGTTCTGCAGGGTGGTCAACGGAGGAGACGCCACCATTTGTGGGCCAGGCACTCACCTCCCGCATCCCGCGCTATGGCACTACACCCGCCAGCCGGCCCTGGTTCCTGGTGAGACAGGAGGCTTGAGCATTGTTTTAAAGGAGCTTTGGCGATTCCCATGTTGCCTTGTCTGTCACAAATCGAGCTGCCGATGCGTGAGGGCATGCTGGGCTTGCAGAGGCGAATGAATTTGCAAGGGATTCCCAACCAAACTGTACAGGAGACGCCAGAGACCCCGGCGCCCATCGATGCCCCGCTCGGCACGCCCGACAGTGTGGCTGCAGCCGCCGCGGCGATGGAGTTTGCCACCAGTGCGGCTGCCGACTCGCTGGCGCTCAGCGGCGCGGTGCTCAGCACCCGCAAGGCTGCATCCAGCGGCGGTGGTTCCAGCATTGTCGGCACTGAACCTGCGTCACAGCAGGCGCCAGAGGCGGCCGCGGCCCAGCTGGAGGCCTGGCGAGAGGTGCGTCATGCTGTGCTGGCTGCATGTGCTGGCGTGACACTGTGGCTAGGCACTCCATCCTCAAGGTTCTTGCAGGTCAGACAGATAGGTGTCACTGTAGATGCAACACCTGCCGAACACTGCCCATCCATGTGCACCTCTTGATTCTTGCTGCAGGCGGACAAGTACCTCGTGGACAATCCGTTGGCGGACAAGGCAGCCGCTGCTGCGGCAATGGAGCACCCGGCTGTCCCAGCCACCCCAGCGCTGCTGGTGGCCAGCGGCTCGCTTGCCTCCGTCAACCAGGAGGTGCAAAGTGTCCACGAGTTTGCCCCGCCGAGTTTCATGAACTGCACCCCCGCACTCACAGCACTTGTGACACCTGCATGGTACTAGTGGCAAATGCTGCTGAAGTAGTACACACTGGTTGCACCCGGCATCCCTTGTCATCGACCATCGCACAGGTGGCTTCGCCGGCGGCGGCGCTGGGCCTGTTCGACCTGGAGGAGTTTTCGTTCGGCGCGCCGCCGGCCAGCTACCGGGACTCCACGCCCGGCCTGCTGATGGACCAGTCCCTGGGCGCGGCCACCACCCTGCATGACGTCGAGGTATGCAGCGTGTCTTCCGCTAAGATGCATGTCTGGCCTGAAGCATCACAGGGCTTACACAGCTGATCACCCTGCTGCCGAAACTGTGTCGGCTTGCGCCGTCCCTGGTAGGCTGTTTCACGGTCAACAATCCACCTGTTGCGGAGCTTGCTTATGCTTCCATGTGGCTACAACCTGCATGCGGTGCACAACAACCTCGTCCTGTCAACATTGTGACGCCTATGCAACATTGGAAACGGTGCTGTAGGCGTGGTGCGCCGGCAACTCCTCCCCGTGCGCCACGACGGGGCGGTTCCCCGGTGGCAGCGATGGCCACGCAGCCTCGCCACCGCCACGGATGCGCCTGAGCCCCGGGATGCCCCGCTTCCTGCCCAGCGCCGGCCTGCTGGCTACAGGTGAGCAGACCAACCCACCAAGTCAGATTGTCTGGGAGAATGGAAATGGTGGCTGAGCAACTGAGGTGACATCGTGACATGCAAGGCTCGAATGCCGCTCAAATGGACACCATGCAGCATGTCCACGACTCGCACGGCAGCCTGTCATGTGCACGCGCTGGTAGCAGCAGGGCAGACACACCTCATCACCGATGTGTGCTGTCTGGCTGCGCAGACGCGGTCGAGGACGGGCTGCTGCCAGGCGGCGACAGCGGCGGCTGCGTCATCTCCCTGGCGTCGCCCGCCACCGAGTCGGTGGACAGCTGCAGCGGCGCCGGCCGCAGCGGCCGCTTCGGCGCGCCCCCCGACTTCGTGCTGCCAACGCTGAAGGTATGCTTCGTGCACTGCGATCAGTTTTGCAGGCTTATGGACATATCACCAACAACAGCCAGGTTGCATGCGCTACCCCTGACAAGCAAAGCGCTGAGCACAGCACAGCCTGACCTGTCGCTCAAGCTGATGGACTGCACCAGGGGACCGTCACGTACCCCAGGGGTTGCTCTTGACTTGTTATTGGCACCCACTTCAGAGGCGCCAGTGTAACGCTAGTGTAACATGCTAAGATGGACAATCTTACGATTCCCTTTGCTGTGCAGGAGCTCACGGGGCATGGGTCGAGCTCCCCGCTGACGGCGGCGTCGCGCTGGTCGCCCGGCAGCTCCTGCGGCCGGCGGGCCCACACCCGCAGCGTCAGCGTGGGCGCCGGCATGAGCAGCGTCGGCATGGTGTGTTCCAGCTGATTTGCGGTCTCATATCTATGATTGAATCCGATCTGCGGTGTGATGCCTTGCCTCGTCGCGGCAGCATGTGCACTGCACCCTGCGCATAGCTGCAATGTGCTGAGACTACTCCCATGTGCAGCGTGGCGTTCGCGGGTGCTGCAGTGTTCACTGAAAGGTGGCACGCATTGTCTGCAGGTGCGCCTCACGCCCCCTGTGACGGTGGACCAGCAGGCCTTCGACCCCCTGTGCGCCTCGCCCGACCAGGAGCAGCAGGTGGCACGCTACTCGTGAATATCTGCCAGCAACGATGTGCAACGCTGCTGTTTTACCAGCTACAGTAGGTTACCGGGACGAGCACAATGTGTACAGCCTGCATAGCATGTACTGCTGGCCGTTGCCATTGCTTTGTAGTTTGATGCGCAGGTGCACGACAGCCCAGAGCCGGCTGATGGCCGGCCCACCCCGCCGCAGCAGCCGCCGCCCACCGCCAGCGCCGCAAAGCCCTACCTGTCCATGCTGCGCCACCTGCGCGGCTCCTCCTACGACTCCCCCAACCTGGGCACTGCCACTGGTAAAGACCCACACAGTAGGGTCTATAGTCCAGGACCAGGCCTTGCGTACATATGCACACTCAGAAACCCCTTTTTTCGTGGGGTCTGCACATGGACTGTCCGCAAATGAGTTCTTACAAGATTGCAACGAATCTGTTTGAGCTCAGTCTCCCTGTGCCGCAGCATGTGAGGACTCGGATGCGGACAGCCCCGTGACGCCCAAGACGCAGACCCTCACGGCCGGCGGCAAGGCAGCCGACAGCAGCCCTGCCGGCAGCGGCGGCGGCAGTGCCACCCGGCAGGACAGCCCAGCGGCCACAGAGCATGCCAGCGCTGCAGGCGGGCTGCAGGCAGAAACTGCAGGCGGGGATGACGAGGCCGAGACTGCGGCTTCGCCAGCAGCAGCTCCAGCGCAGCCCGCCGGCACTGCTGGTGGTTGCCAGGCAGCATGCAGTCCCCTTGCAGATGCGAGCAGTGGCGCGCCGCCCGAGATGCCTGCCGATGCTGCTGTGCCCCCTGCGCCAGCAGCCGGCACACCCGCCGCCACAGCCGTCAGGCCCGAAGGTCATCATTGCACAGCTGCCACTGCATGCACCCGAAGTGGCCGACTGCTACACAGTCAATGTTGCATGCTGCTGCCGGGCAGAGCGATCTCGCACAGTCATCACGGAGCACGGATCAATCGACTACATGAGCTTAAGGACTGGTCTTGCGAAGGATACACGACGGAGTATGTCATGCCTGGATTGCAGGTGGGGATGCGACGCCGGGGCGCGGCAGCCTGGAGACCTGGATGGCCGCCACCGGCCTGGCGGAAGTCACCACGCCCGCGCAGCGGGGGCTGCAGGTTCGAAGCGCACCCACCACCCCGAACTACACTTTGCTAGTATCAGGTTGTGCTAGTATCAGGTTGCACTGTGTGTAGCACTGCTTACCCAACGCAAGCCGAGCCGTATAGTGCTGTCAGGCCTAGCATCCCCATCCCCGGCCTGTATGGGCTGGCATTCACCTTGTCAATGCGTGTGCAAGCGTACTTGTAACCAGCATACACCACAGCGCCAGATGTTTGTGTTGACATGTTTTGCAGGCGATGTGGGGCGCAGCGGGGGAGGTGCGCGCGCTGCGCAGTTTGGTCAAGCGCGTGGCCGCGTCAGAGCTGGAGATCGCATCGGCGGAGGCGGATCAGGCCGCCGGCCACTGGGCCGCCATGGTGCACCCCCTCAAGATTTGTTCACTGCCGCAGACGCCAAACCTCACGAGCCCTGGACCCTGCTGCTGCCAACTTGCACACAAGCTCACCAAGGCAGTATCACACTGTTGCATGCTACCCAACGCGGTGTGTTTGCTTCAGTCATATTGAACTGGAAGTATCTTGCGCCGCAGGTGGAACACGCCGAAGCAGTGGCGCACGACAACGAGGCGCTACGTGCTGAGCTGGATCGTGTGCGCAATGAGCTGGCCAACAGCTTGGACCAGAGCCGGGAGGATGCTGCGGCAGCGCAGCAGCAGCTGGCGGCGCTGCGGGTGCAGTCTGACGCGCTTGCAGCTGAGCGCCAGGTACCTGCGCGGTGCTGAGAGACATGCAAGACTGAAGTTTTGGTGCTTGCACTTGAATGCCAGGGCTACGGAGCGTCACTGGGTGGCAGTAATTCAAGGCGGTTGGTGCTGCCCTGAGCTGCCGATGCCAACCATTCGTGCTTCTGTTTTATAACCTGTAGCTGACTGGCCATCGGCTGTGCAGAGTGAGGTTGAGGCGCTGCATGCCGAGCTGGAGGCAGCCCGTCAGCGTCTGTCGCAGGCCGAGGCGGCAGCAGAAGGGCAGGCAGCCAGCAGTGCAAACGCTGCTGCTGCAGCAGCTGCTGACACCGGTGCTCAGGCAGCGGAGCATGCTGCTGTGCTCGAGGCCGAGCTCCTTTGTGCCAGGTACGAGCAATGCTTGGAGGAGTAAAAGGGCATGATGTTGCCGTCGTGCCATGTGCCTCGTGTCCTGCATATGCGCTCAGTCAGCCAGAGGCGTCCGACAAACGAAGACGCCCGTTCCTGTGCCTTGCAGGGCTGAGGTTGAGGAGGCTCATCAGGCTGCAGAGGCCGCCGCCGCCGAGGCTGCCCGCCGATCCGCGATCATGGAGGCGGAATTGCAAGCAGCCGCCGCTGCTGCCGCGGACGCTGAGCAGCGGGCCGCAGAGGCTGCGGTGGTGGGCTGCTCCCTTGATGTCCCACAACATCAACACCTGTATCTAGTCAGCTGTAATGACATGCAGCGGCGGCAGTGTTACGCTGTTGCAACACTGCTGGATGCACATGGTCACCTTTGGTGCTTCCCGCAGGATGCACAGCCCGCAGCGCAGCTGCCCGCGCCCGTTGCGCCGGCGCAGCAGGCGGCGCAGCCGGGAGTGGCAGATGAGAACGCAGCGCTGCGCATGCAGCTGGCCGCCGCGCTGCTGCAGCTCGCGGCGGCCACGCCACGGCGCGGCGGCGCCTCCGGCTGCAGCACGCCCGCCGCCAGCCCCTCCAAGGCGGCCGTGCGCCGGCTCAGCCTGCTGGGCGGCTTCACGCCCGGCCGCGGCGACGGCTTCGACTCCGACTGCGAGGTGCGCTGTCCAGCCACTAGCCAAGCCCTGGCCTGACCGCAGAACCCAGAGCACCCCGTAGGGCTGCAGCCCAGCTCAGCATATACTTCTGCACCGTGATCAAACCCATCGGTTAGCTGGCCTTTCTCCACACAAACCTGATTCGAAATTCCTACACCATGCACCACAGCAGCGCTGAGTGGGATGCCGCCACACTGCACCTGCAGGGCTATGTCACGGCTGGCGAGCAGGAGTGGGACGTGTGCAGCAGCGATGGCGAGGCGCCAGCCGGCAGCCCTGTAGCGGTGCAGCGTGATGCAGGCCCCGCGCAAGAGCCCGGAGACACCGTTGCAGAGCCCGCTGCACCTCTGGCACCAGCACCAGAGGCTGCGCCTGATCAGGATGCAGCTGCAGCGGACGCAGCGCTCGACCAGGAGGCCGCAGCAGCGTGGCTTGACACCTGCAGTCCTGCGGGCCTCCAGAGCCCTGCAGCAGCAGCAGCAGCATCCGATGATGTGACTATTGACACAGGTGACCGCCAAGCCGTCAGCTCGCTACTCGCGCCGTCTGAACCATCAGCCAGCAGCACGCAGCCGGCCGGTGCAGCTGGGCAGCCAGATGCAGAGCTGCTGAGCCCGGAGCAGAGCAGCTGGCGCGCGGCAGTGCACGACAGCCCGTGCGCGGCAGCTGAGGACGTCGTGTCGTGGCCGACGTCGCCGCCGCCCCTCGCCAGCCTGCTTTCAACGGAGTCCCCAGCATCTGAAGACGTTGAATCGGACAGCTCCGGCACATCTGGGGCTGCGGCTGCCACGCCAGTGTCGCACGCCATCAGCGCCGGAAGCAGCTGCACCGGGAGTGGAGGCAGCGGAGGCAGCACCAGCAGCGGCCGCAGCCACGGCAGCATCGGGGTGCCGCCCTTCCGCCTGCCGGACAGCCCCGACAGCGCCTGCAGCCAAGGCAGCGCTGCTGACAGCAGCTCGCCGCTGCTGCTGGAGGGGGACCATCCTGAGGCTGCTGCGGTTCATCTGGGCAGTCACGGCAGCAGCGCCTGTGCCAGCAATTCACCAGGGCGTTCGGATACTGGCAGCATCGCAACCGCTGAAGCCAGCCCCGGCGCCCTGTGCAGCAATGCTGGTCACACTCCGCATGCGCCTCCCCCGGGGCCAGCGGCTGAGGAGGTTGCGACACCAGAGAGCGTGCAGCACATGCTGCTGAGCCCCCACCCTGCAGCGCAGCCGCATAGTGCAGAAGGAGCAGTTTTCGCATTCGCCGTGGAGGATGCGGTGGGGGAAGCTGCCATGCCGGATGCGGCAAGCGCAGCGGAGCACCCAGCTCCGGACCAGCCGTCAGACAACAGCCTGCTGCCGCGGTCGCCGGCTTCGGATGATGCAGCTGCCGAGCAGGCGCCCACGGCGGACACCCCCTGGGGCGCTGCGCCAGCAGCAGCCACACTGACGCTGCCAGAAGCTGCCGCAAGCGGGGAGGCTGGCGAAGGCGCAAGCCGTCCGGACAGCAGCGGAGCGGACAGTCTGCCGCCTGCGACGCCCGGCATCCCGGCGGTGCTGCCCCTGAGTCCCGGCTGCACGCCGATGCTGGTGCGCGCCTTTGTGGGCGACGCGGCCAGCCCTGGCGCAGTGCCCTGCCCCCTGGAGCCATCGCTTGACAGCACGCTAGCAGGCGCCGCCGCTCCTCGAGCATGCGGCCCGGTGCAGAGTGCCGACAGTGCCGCGGTGGCTGTGGACACGGACAGCAGCGCATCAGGCAGCCCTGCAGCGGCTGCCGCGGCCGCTGCCGCGGCGCCGCCGACCCCGGGCAGCAGCGCAGGCGCAGCAGCTCTCGACGCTGCACAGGCGCCTGGCGGCAGCCCGAGCGCGCCACCGCCAACGCCCACCTCCCCAGCTGCTGCGTCTCCAGCGCCGTCTCCAGTCAGTGCATCGCCCGTGGGGTCCCCGGACGCAAGCCCCCCGGAAGGTCCCTTTCTGGCATCGCCAGCCCCGGAGTCCCCGGAGTCCCCACATGATGCACCTGCGCACTCTCCACTGCAGTCACCGCACAGCTTGTTCAGCTCTCCGTCGCCAGACGGCCCAGCGCCACCCGCCGCCACGTTGCCGCCGCCACCGGCCTCACCCGCCGCCACATCACCATCGGAGTCTCCACCGCTGCCCAGTCCCTCTTCACCAGCCGTGGCGTCGCCGCCAGCGGCAGCACCGCCGCAGCCCTCGCTACAGTCCCTACAGGGTGACAGCCCCGGCACGCCATCCCCTGCCGCCCGACCCCGCAGCCGGCAGCGCAGCGTGACCGCCAGCCCCGGCGACATCGTACGCAAGGTGCGGCGTTGCCCTGCTGGTCTGCTGGCAATTTCGCATCCTACAGTAGCATCTGGGTGACACGATCCATCTGCTTTCGAGGCCTTGGCATGCGCTGCACCTGCTAAACTCTGTGGCACGTGCAAGGTCCTTGACTGACTGGTGCAGGGTGGGGTGCTGGGCGCGATCCGGCACTTTGACCAGCGGGGCTTTGGGGCCGTGCCACCGCCGCCGCGCCACATCGCCATCGCCCTGGGCCCGCCGGCTCGCGTGCTGCAGCTGCCACCGCCGCCGCCGCCGGCAGCAAGCCCCGCTTTGGTGCTGGTCGAAGCGCCCCCGGCTGCTGCGGCAGAGACGCCGGCCGCCTCCCCGTGAGTCGACCTGCTCTCCTGCACCACCGGGTGGTGATGTGTCAATGATGTTACAATGGCACTGCGCTCCTGGCAACACCTGCAGCATCACTGAGAGGCATACAGGAGGTGAACACGAGCACCAGCATGTGTCCAACCAGTACGGCATGTATAGCTTGTGCGCAAAGATATCACCTACAGACTTTCGTGACACCCTGCAGTCCGCCGCACGAGTCGGACGATGGGGACGCGCTCACGCCCGTGTCCGCGCTGGCGGCGATCCTGCCGGGGGCCGCCGGCGGGCGGTGCTGCGCCAGCCCCACGCCGATTGCCCTGCCGCTGACCCCCGCGGCAGCCAGCCCTGCAGCGGCCGGCGCCAGTGAGCCGCCCACGCCAGCCGCTGGACGCCCGGCAGCAGGTGGCTGGCACTTGAAACTTTGTAGCTGAGCCACCCTGTAGCTGTAATGGGTCGCCGGCACTTGAGCATTGCCGAATGCTGTGGCATACTTTCGACTGGGTGGTGCTGCTGCTGCAGGGTGGGGCGGCATCACCGCGCGGCTGCAGCGGCTGCGTGCAGAGCTGCGCGAGACGCAGGCGCGCCTGTACTCCGCTGAGCAGGTCCGTCTGGGACTACGCTGCAGGATTTCTACTTAGAGCTATGCCATGCTCCTGCAGTATGTATGGTGCTTGCACTCATGTCAAGTGCACCAAGACCATTCAACACTCGATTGCCAGGCATGTCACTTCTGTGAACCATCTGAAAGGGCGCTCTGTCGTCCGCAACAGATGAACTTCGGCAGCACGCCAAGCCCAGCATCTGCAGCCTGTACCACGGCGCCAGCGGCTGCCGCTGACACGGACAAGCTAATGGTTGCCAGCGTCACCAGTGGGGGTCCCCCTTCTCCTGGTGCCGCTGCATCGGACGATGGCTCCTCGCTTGGCGGTGGCAGCAGTGGCGCCTGTGGGCTCAGCCTCGTCATCCCAGGCGGCGACCCCGGCAGCCCACCCTGCAGCGGCGCCAGCCTCGCAGACTCCAGCGCCACCCCAGGTGAGCCGGAGCCGCTGCTTGAGCTGGCACACAAGTCACCATGCCGACAGCACACATGCACACGCCCCGCGCTGGCCCGACTCCACCAGTTTCTTTGCTGCATATCTGCCACGTCCACATGCAGGCATCGAGATTGCAAGCGGCGCGGACGCGGATGAAGTTGCGCAGCTGGGGTCTCCCGACGCTGCAGCGCCGACGCTGGGTGGCCTGGGCTCCCCCATCGAGGACTCATCACCCGACAGGTGCTGTGGCGGGACTCAGCTGGCACTGCTGCACTCCCGATGCTGCCATGACGTCCAGAAGGCCATGCTGGGGCGTGTCTTTCCTGCTGACAGCGTACTCCAGCCATGCTGTTCGGCATCGGCTGACAATCAGGAGTGCCGCAGGTCGCCCAGCCCTGTAGCGGGCCTGGTGGACTCGCCCATCTTCCCGCCGTCGCCCACCTTCGAGTCGCCGCTCGGCAGCTTCTCGCCCATGGCGCAGTTCTCCCCCCTGGGCGCCCGCGGCGGCGCCGTCGGATCTTTGCCCGGCCTGCCGCCCACCGCCGGCTCTGCGGTGCGCCGCGCATCCCCCTGTGGAAGTACCCGGTGTATGGAGTAATGGTTTGTGAAGTGACACAGTCTGCAGTGCCTGCAAAGCAGAAACAGGCACGGAGTGCAGCCTAGAACATCTTATAGGACAGTACCTCTAGTTGCACTTGAGGAAGCTTGAGAGTACATGGAGCAGAGCATGGCCAAGATAACTTGCAGCCGGAGGCAAGCACCGTGTTGTTGCGTACGCAGGTGCGTGCCTCAGTCGCAGAGGTGGCGTCACCGGCAGGCGGCGGCCCAGGGTTGAGTCCAGGGGGCAGCTCCTGCTGCGGCAGCTCCGCCGGGACCCCTGGCGGACCCACTTTTGGGGCTGGCGCCAGTGGCGGGATGAGATTCGGCAGCCGCCGTCGCCGCAGCGCGGCCCAGAGCCTGACCTTTGCGCCGCAGCCGCCATTGCGCAGCAGTACGGACGACGAGCAGGTGCGCATCGCCGTGTGAGGCTGCACTAGGCGAGCCCAGCTGCAAGTTGCTGGCTCCAGTGCACATGAGCATGCTCGCGCAGGCTGAACGGTCGGCTGCAGGTCAGCTTGCAGCGTACAACATGAACATGCACGCAGCACCTGTTCTGTGTTTGTGCGCCTCATTGCACATCTGCAGGCTTCCGGCCAGCTGTTGATTCCAAACTGCAGGGCACGAATGCGGCCTCGCAGCTTGCTGCATGGACGGCGGCACGCCTACGGCCTCTGGCCGCCCTGGCCGCATCAGCTGCAGGTGACAAGCCCATCTCCTGCGTGGGTGTGCCGGGTTCCCGAGCACCTGCAGGACGCACCTCCTCAATGGCTGATGTCCTACAACTTCGACCACGCGTACTCATACACCAAGTAACGGCCTGAGCCGCCGCTCGTCCCCTGCTGCAGAGCCAGAGCGGCGGCCGAGCTTCGACCTGACCGCCACGCCAGCCGCCGCGGCGGCCGAGACCGCCGAAGCCGCGCCCGCCACACCTGCCGAGCCTGCTGCCGACTCAGCAACCGGCTGCACGCCCTGGCCCCCGGCGCGGCCCCGCAGCCCGCCACCCTTCACCGTCGGGTGAGCGGCACTCCCTTTAGTGCGCCTGCCTTTCCAGAGCCTTTGGCCCGGCCCCGCAGCCCGCCGCCCTCCACAGCTGGTTCCATGCAGCTGTGGCTGTATACGCCACAACATGCTGTCCAATTGTTGTGTATGCACGTCCTGCTGCACATGAGGCCGGTTCACGCTGCTGGATGCGGGCCGTGTGCCATCAGCTGGACCGATGCACGCCTCGATCTTGTCCGCGCAGCATATTACACCACAGGGTGTTTGCTAGGAGATGCCTCACAAACGATGTGTCCTGCTGTGCAGGCGGGAGCCGCCTCGGCTGGTGGACTATGATACGGATGTGGAATGTGACTGAAACATCCCACACCCCGGTGGCTTGATGGACGGCAAGGGCCTTGCTGGGCGGATACCTTTGGCAGTCACCGCCATGCAGGACCCTATCTGAACGTGCACACAAAATTTTCTGCTTGTAAGCTGCCGGCTAATGGTCCAGTTGCAGTCACACCGCTGCAGGGTGCACTGCCTACTGTGGTATACCGTAAATATATTAAGATTGGGACATTGGCTTTCTTCGTCTCAAACACCACACCGCCACATCAGTGCATTGATAGACCTCATCAAGCTGTTCCCTGGGCACATCGCGGATGTCGAACTGCCCCTTGGCAGCAGCCAAGAAGCTGACCTCGGCCTGACGGTTGCGGCCATGTGCAATGTAGATGCGCGTGCTGTCGTTTGATACGGCTGCTAGCGTCTTCACCAGGGGCTTCACCGCGTCATCAATGTACATGACGTCTGCAGCAAGAACATGTTGCGAAGTGTAACCCAGCAGTGGTGGCACGACCTTTTCAGCGTGCCGCAATCATAAGCCACTGCACGTTATAGGCTGGCGTCAGCGCTGGTGTCAACACGTGAACGCATGCGGCAGGCTCAACGATATCAGCCGGCATGCAGAGTTCAGCTAAAGAGCCATACCGCAGGCAATGACGACGTCTAAGGGCGGCCTCAGTGCAGCAGCGTCAGTTCCCCACTCGTGCTCCAGTACCCTGACTGCTAGCTCACCCTGGTCAACGCCTGCATGCCCATCAGCAGCCGTTTGGATGGAGCTTGCCTTGGCGCGATGGTGTCATACCCGCGACTTGCCGCCACCCTGTCTCTTTGCTAGACAGCAATGTAGTCACATGTGTGTGGATCATGCGCTGTGATGGTAATTGCTGTCCACGAGCAGGCCTCGCAAGCTTGGAAGCCTGGAGCAATCACCGTTGAAAGCGCAGTTGGTGCGCAGCAGCGGCAGGTTGGGGCTCAGGTCCGTCGCCGTCACGCGGCCGCCCAGTAGCGCCATAACGACACCTGCAGCGCAGCACACGGTCGCTTCCAGGCATGCACGCACTTGACCTGTGCACACACACGCTCACAGCTGCGTGGTGGCATCATAGATTGGGGCCATGGCTGGAGTCGAGGCGGGCCTAGGGTTGCAGGCTCACCCACAAGGCCGCAGCCGGCGCTCAGGTCCAAGCACCGCTGGTTCCAGACGCCCATGTCAGCACCAATGTGGCGCACTCCGGGTGCCGCTTGTGCCGCTGAGCGCTGCACCTCCACCGCCGCGGCTGGTGGCTCTGCAGCAGGCGCGCTGGCACTGGCTGGGTTCGGCCGCTCTGCTGCACCCGCGTCTGATTCACGGCCTGCACGCTGTGCATGATGCTCTGCTGCTGCTGATGCTTCGGCGCCCTCTGCAGCAGCGGTCCCTCCGGCGGCAGGCGCTGCGGCATCCCCTGTGGTTGCAGAACCATCCGCCGTCCTGCGGGCTGCAAAGGCACTCGCCCGTCCGTTGACATCACATTTGCTGCTGCTGCTGCTGCTTCCGGCTGCCGCCGCCAGCGCCGCCTGCTTCTCCAGGAACTTGGCGACCACGATGGAGCTGTCCCACACTGTCAAGTGCACGAAATGGGTTGGGCCATCGGGGAGTTGATTGTGCGACTGCGGCCAGGATCATATGGCAACTGCAATGAGTGTGATGGTGTTTGGCCGCGAACCAACGCTTGATATTGATGAGCAGCCCCGGCACAGGTCGACTGGGCTGTGTACGGTGTGTAGCGGGGCTAAATAATGCAGGAACGTGCTGGTGCTGCCTGGCATCGTGCCTGTGGAGGCGAAGCCTTCGGCATTGAAGGGCGCCTGCTGAATACACAGCGTGCGGTCTTCGGCCTCGCCTGGCACCCGCACCGTGTGCACGTACGGCTGCTCGAAGCGCACGCTGCGCAGGCGCAGCACTCAGGGCTGCAGGAGCGACACAGGCACGTGCAAGCATTGCGGACGCACATGTATGGCAGCAGCTGCGAATGCAGCCAGCACGGTGTGCGTCAACATGACCCTCGGCACACAGGCCATCGCATCAACTTATAGCGTTGCAATAACGGCGAGTCCGTCCTCACCTGTCAGGCCTGCAGCGCAGCATTGGTCGGTTCAGCAGACCTTTGCGTAAAGCACCAGGGATACGACCATATTGTCCCCTCCATTGGACAATTGAGGCGCATGCAGCATCAAGTGAGCACATGGCACCTGTGCTCACGCTTCCAGGCCCAGGATCGCAGGAAGGAGTTCGTGCTCCTGCCGGTGACGATCCGCCGCTTCTTGTGCGGCGGCGGCGCATGAGTGTCGCCACCGTCAGCCATATTGACACTGTCCGGCTCACTCCTGCCTGCCAAGCAACTGCCAGACCACCAAATGCTGCATTACTGGATGATTAGCGCAGTGCCGCCACCGCCGGCAGTCCAGCAGACACTGTGCGGCCAGCAGTGCAGCTCAGACTGCCTGCCACAACATGACACACTGCCTTGCAAGACAATAGACCACAGAGCGTCTCTGCTTCGGAAACATGGACAGTCTGAATGAAAGTCCACAACAAGAAGCGCATCAAGTGTAGTTAGTCTGATTTTCCTTGGAGCTGACGTGGTGGTGCCCTGCGCGCAGCCAGCAGCATTCAGTAAACATGTGCATCTCAGTTTGATGATCACCTGATGATCCACCCTTTGTCTTGTGTCACATCTAACATCGGCCCACGGGCCCGAGATCCTTTCCCAGGTCAGAGCTGCGCCCATCTGCACGGGCTGCCCCAGCTGATGGCCGATATGCTCCGCCACAACGCGCAACACCGCGCCTTGCAGACATCCTCAGTGGCAGCTCTTACGTTGATCACATCCATGTGCGTCGCGTCAGCTCCGTGCTGAGCTGTGCGTTGCCGTACCCGACGCAGCTGCACCTCAGGTCCAGGTCGCAGCAGGTGCGCACGAATCTTTCCTTTTCACTGTTGCACGAACAGCTGCGAGCCTTTTCAGCTTTGACCTTGCCAATCGTCAGCTGATTGGCTGCGTGCGGCCCGGCCACTGCGCTGGGCTGCGTGCTGTGTGCGCACCTGCGGCAACTACGAGTGCTGCTGCAACATTGACTGAATGTTCTCGGTCTGGGATGGCCCCAAGCCAGGGCTTGTGAAACTGTCAGTCTGAAAGCATGAGAGTCGCAAGTTGAACTGCAGGATGCTGCTCGATTGAGGCCAGTGCCTCGGCCAGCACCCAGCACACCCCCAGAGCGCCGGATGCCACCTATCTAGGGAGCAGCACCAGCTGAGGCCACTGCGCTCCTGCACCGACGTCTGCAAGGGGCACTGTGGACAGCATGGGCGAGCCGCAGCCGGATGCGAGGCAGGAGGGCAACAGCGCCGCATTTGACGCCAACTCCGGCCTGGAAGCACAGCAGCGGCCGCAGCCGGGGGACCAGGACCAGCGGCACCACAGCCCCAAGCCCTACGGCTGGAACACCCGCGACCTGGCGGAGGTCGACCCGCAGCGGCTGCTGCCGGGGCGGGTCTACCGCAGCAGCCAGGTCTTCAAGTGGGTCACCACATCCATGTAGTATCACCCTGCACACTCCTGGAGGACAGGCACGTGCTGCACAGAGCCACATGCAGGCACCCGAGCCTGTGGGATGTGCGTGACGGTCGGCTCGCATGGTGCATGTGTCCAGTACAACATGTTGTGCCTGCCCTGCAGCAAGCAGGCGGTGCTGGAGCTGCGCATCCGCTCGGCCGTTGACCTGCGCAAGGTTTGCAGCATTGCTGTGCATCCAGTTCTGCGATTTTCGGATGTTCAAACGAACGTTCATCCCCGCGCATCCTGCAATTGATTGACCATGGGAAACTGCAGACTTCACTGTGCCACAACCATCGGATGTGCGGATTGTGGCGCTCTTGCAGGCTGGTCACCGTGCGCGTAAGGTTGCTGAGCGGGGGGATGACCCAAAGTACACCAAGCCACAGCCCAAGCACCCTGTGAAGTCGGTGGTGGGCATCGCACGCCGCCTGCGCAGCTCAGGCGGCAGCGACAAATCCCAGGTGCAAGTGGCACAGGAGACACATGTCATGACATGTCCCACGGCCACTGTCGGAGCATCTGACATTGCGAGCGCACTTGCCCGATCGTTGAGTGGCTTCGCTGTGTGCGACGCGTCGGCATGTCCTCCGCAGGAGACTTCCCAGGGTGGTTCGGTCTCCAGCAACCCGGGGGCGGCATCTGCGGGTGGCGCAGCCCAGCATTCACCACATGCCAATGGCGAGCGTCCAGCAGCTACGGATCCTCAGAGCAGGGAGCCTAACAGTGCGGCGGCTGAGCCGTCGCCATTCGGGCACCCGGACCAGCAGCAGGGGCAGCAGGAAGAGGCCAGTGGACAGCAGCAGCAGCCGGACTTCTCGACGGCCGAAAGCCGTGCAGCGGGCGCCGCTGCTTCGATATCCCATCGGCGCAACAGCCGGCACCCCAACAAGCAGGCAAGCTCGTCGCCGCTTTCAACCCTGAGCACTGGCCTACGACCCACTCGCACCTGTAGCGTACGGTTTGCAACTGCAGCTCGCCACCGCCCCCGGCAGCTGGTGCACCGTCTGGTACAGCCGTCGCTGACGATGCCGGCTGGTGATGCGCAGGGAAAGGGAGAGGCAGGGCAGGGCGGGGTGCAGCAGGCGGCGGGCGACGCGGCCAAGGCGGTCGGCAATGCCGCGCTGCAGGCGGGCAATGCCGCAGGGCATGCGGGCGCGGCCGCTGGCCACGCGGCAGAGCACGTGGTGAGGAGTTGCAGACGCTTTTGGTAGGCGTGCCCTGACACCGCAACCCAAACTGATGCCACGGTGGTCAGAGGTCAGCTTCGCTGAGCTTGTGCATTGGAATTTTTGACACGGCACATTGCATGGATCAGGGAAACAATGCAGCATGCCTCAGCAAAGCTGACCTCTGACCACCATGGCGTCAGTTTGGGTTTCGGTCCAGGGCACCCGTACCGTGTTAGACTTTGGCTACAGGGTGCCAAGGCGTGTGTAGGTGCGACGGCTGCACAGAGGAAGGCCACAACATGCGGCTCCGCACCCTGCACCTCGAATGTGGAGGCCTAAACCCTAGCCCTACCCGCAGGCGGAGGAGCTGGGGGCGCCGCAGGGCGACAGCGGCTTTGACCTGGCTGCCGGGCGGGACAGCCTGGAGGACTACGGCGTGCAAGTGTACCACGGTGAATATCCTGTCCCTCCTCCGGCATAGTATCATCTGAGCTGCGGTTGCAAACTGGCAACCCGCTGCTAGAGGTGGTGAGGAGCGTCGATGACACTGCTCATTGCAGCTTGCCGAGTCAAGGTCGCCGGTGGCTGTGGGTCATGCAGATGTTGCGGATGCACATTCAACGGTGCCGCACTTGTTATCAGTGTGGGTGTGCTGAGGTGTGGTGCTGGCACCCACTTGGCAGTGGAGCTGCTGCCGCCGCGCGCGAAGCTGGCGATCTTCTGGGCGGTGCCGCGGCGCATCAAGTGGAAGACGGTGTCGGCGGCGCTGTCGTGCAGCTCCCCGCAGGACGTGATGGCGCCCGTGGTGGCGGACCCCAGGGCGCTGGGCTACACCCGGCTGTACTGCCTCATGCTGGAGAAGGTGGGCGCAAATACGCAGCAGCGAGATGGAGCGGTCGACAGGCAGCTGCTTATTGTAGGGGTGGCTGGACCTTCGTCAGTAACCCCTACTTGTTGCATCTACAATCGGACACGTGTGTGACCCAGCTGCCTGGGTGCATTGTTGCTCATCGTCCTGAGACCATCACATCTTCGGTCCACTCGATAACGCTGCAGTGCTCAACTGCATCGTGTGTTTGTGAACGTGCCCGCAGAGCAAGCCGTACTTCAGGCGCGCGCTGGCGGTGGTCGCCCACGAAGAGAACCTGCCCTGCGTGGTGCACTGCACCCACGGTGAGCCCTACACCCTGAAATTGTAGACCTCCAATGTGGCGTGTGCTGACTTGCCATGCAGACACCCAGTTGTGTGGGCGTCGGCCTCAGACAGGACACCTGTGCTTGACATCAACGCATACTGCACAGCGCCGCAGAGCACGCTGGCTGGCCGCTCAGGCGTTGCACATAGGTTTGCATGCAACACATCCTGAACTCACTTTGAGAGCAAGAGTACCGTCTACTGTGCCAAGCTCGTTCCATTCTGAGTGAGATGTTACGCTGCTGCGCGCCTCAGGCAAGGACCGCACCGGGCTGCTGTCGGCGCTGCTGCTGCTGATGTGCGGCGTGGAGCGGGACGCGGTGGTGCAGGATTACGTGCGGTCGGAGGCCAATCTGAAGGTACGTCGCCGCACCTGCGCCCTGGGTCTTCCTGAATGAATCTGTGCGGGGGTAGGCGCTGCTGCTGTGGTATGAACCTATGAAGCTGCCCTGAAGTCGGGCTCCTGACAGATTGCCATGGCAGCCACGGCATCAGCACGAATGCCGCCTGCCGCCCAGCTGCCAGCTGTGTGCTCTGCTGCTCCAGTGGCTTGGCGAACAGGCGTCCAATGCATGGCACATGCACCCTCATCCCAGAGTCCAACAACCTGTATAACACATGTGCTTCGGTCTGTTGCTGACGTCATCTCCCTTCTCCTTACCCTCCAGGAGGACAGGGGCCGCGTGCAGGAGAATGCGGAGATTGGGTCGACGATGGTGCAGGATGACGTCATCGCCTCGCACAGCAGCACCATGCAGAAGACGCTGGACTTCCTGCACGACAAGTACGGGAACATCCAGGGCTACCTGCAGGTGCGCCCTACGGCTGATATTCACCAGACTCGCTACATGTACTGATAGATGTGGATTTGCAGGCGGGCAGGGTGTGGCGAAGCCCATCCACGTTTTCCAGGCTCGAGATCAGTCTGCTGCGAACCCATTTGCACATGGTGCAGTGTCATCTGCAGGCGATCAAGCTCCCGGACCAGCAGCAGCGGGCAATTCGGGAGAACCTGCTGAAGCCGGAGGCCCTCAGACAGTACTCCCACTCTGCCAACGGCGCTGCTGGCTAGGGTGGTCACTGGGGCACAGCAGCAACACCAGTGTCAGGGAGGGATGAAGGCGGTGGCGTGTCTCCATCCGCCAGATGCCTGGGGTCCTCCCTCATGTTGGGACCAACTGGCACGCTTTGGGGCCGTTGCTATCACGGCATTCAATATCTGTTCTTTGTTCCTATTCGTTTGGGTTGTGCATGGGCGTGCTGCCCACTGCAGACCGTGATCCCGGTCCTGTGGACTGCGGAACTGCTGCCTTGGAACTGTGCATGCGCACTGGGCGCTGCATTTCAGCATTTGATCTTGTTGGAAATGGTGGACTCGCCGCCTGGTTGGCCTGCACTTTCATGTGCGCAACAGCAGCAGCCTTTGCTGGGTTGTTTTGCAGCGCCTGAATACCACCAATTTGGTTGTCGCATTCATCTCTTATTGTCTGAATACCTATCACTGACGAGCGGATTCCTGTGGATGTAAAACTTTGCGCCCATCTAATCTAACTTCCCCCCACAGTAACCTATCTGCCAACTGTACGTGTCTACCTCCTGCTCATCACCGAACCCCTCAGTACTGCATGCCATCATGCACCACCATCGGCCCCGCCACCTCTGCCGCCTTGTCAGCGCCAAACAGCGCCTTCACCAGGGCCAATGCAAACTCAATTGCTGTGCCCGGCCCCCGGCTGGTGATGACTGTTCCGTCCGCTACGACACGCTCCTCGCTGCACCAACACCACAGTATTGCATGAAGCTCTGTGGCCACCTTGCGGCACACCTTTATGCGGAGCCACATTGCACGCCAGCTATGTTCAGCTGACGAGGTTCGACAACCTCAGGAGACAGCGACCATGTTCAGCACATCAGGTCGCAGTGATGGCAGCCCGTTGTCACCCCGCGGCGAGCCTGTTGAGCTGTGTTGCCATGCAACACAAGGTGGCAGTGCATTGGCGGGCACCATCAGCAACTGCTGCTCACCTGCTGTTGGACAGCTTGTCGATGAAGGCTGGGTGCGCCGTCGCTGTTTTGCCCTTCAGAAAGCCCTGCGACTCCAGCACCACTGCCGGCGCCGCGCACCTGCCAAACAAGCACTCGGCGTCACTCTTCTGCAGGCAGCACCCGGACGCCAGGCTGCGACACTGCAGACGCGCAGTCCTGCGCTTCTGCAGAAAGTGGTACCCACTGGCAGAACCCAATCTACAGGCGCACATGGCGGTGACCAGGCGCCCGCTGCCGGCCTGGTCCTGCAGCAGGCGCTGCAGGGTGGGGTCGTCCCGCAGCCGCTCCGCGCCCGGCATGCCCCCCTGCAGCACAGATGCCATGCTGAGGGCAGAGGCGGGATTCTGCGAACATGCGAGGATGATGCCGACAACAGCATGCCAATATCCTGTTGGTCGCGGGTGCACAGCTGCACGCCTGTGCACGGCTAGAGTGTGCACACCGGGCAGGCGATGCAGTCAAACTCGGCATCGGCGATGTCGCTGATCAGTACATCTGCCACCAGCTTCACTCCCCGGGAGCAGTCCACCTGCATGCATGGTCCCCAGCCCCTGTGGATCGCCAACCCCTGACTCCCGTGCTCTGTGCGATGCAACCTCCAAACTGCCGTCTGCATCTGTGCAATCGCGCAGCTCCCACCTGTAAGCTGTTCTCTACTGAGGCAACTGTCACATCTGCGCCTGCTCGCCGCAGCACGTCAATGATCGTCACCTGCAGCATCCGGTGGCTAGGTGCATTTCACGAGTTTCATGATAGCAAAGATGTAACAAGCCCTTGGATGCGCCATGCTCGCAGCCTAGGTCTCAGCCGCTGTAAGCAGCACTGCGCACCCACCGCCTCGATCTCCTCGGAGCCGTTGCCCACGGGCACCAGCACGGTTCTGGATCCCGAAGCGCTGCTTGCAACGATGCTACGGGACGCCACCGCCATGCGCACTCGCTGCAATCCGCAGCAGGGGCGGCGGATGTGGCTTTGCAGGCTGCGCGGCCGACAGCTGCAGACTGATCGCTGTCTTTGCGACACGTCGGACCAGGGCTGCTGCTGCGTGCGACACCCGGTCTGCGCATGGAGTAATCTGGGTGCAAGGTGTGGAACCTTGCCGCATGCAGGAATCATGGCCGCTCTCAGGGTCCTGAGTTGCAATCAATCAAGGCCTTGGGCTGCTGCAGACGCCCTGCAATACAGTTGGATCTCTCTCGAGGTACCGCAACGGGCTGATCGCTGTCGCAGACTGATCTGCACCTGATGCAAATGCTGTAGGCATCATCCAGCTTCCTTGCAGCGGCGACATACACTTCCTACTGCCCTATCACCACTGTGAGAGCAGAGTCTGGCGACTGCATGGTAGTGTAGATGCACGTACACATTGACACAGTAGCAGTTGAAACATGGCAGAAGAGATTACACAGAAAAAATGGTTACAGCTCGCAGTATTCGACTGCAGTCACGGCGCCCGATACAGGTGAGCTGTGCGGCAACGTTGCCCGTACACAGCAGGCAACAGGACCAACTGATCAGGACACTGCAGCGCTGCTGCATTACTACAGCGTTTGCGGCTGTAAATGGTAAGCCTCATCTGCAGCCGCAAGTGATTAAGCCGGGGGTGCTCGAGTGCCTCAAAACTGCAGGCTGAATGGCCCCACTCGACCCCACGCCGCTGCATGGCAGTAAGGTATCTGCTGACCGACAACAACGCGTGCCATGCAGCGACATGCTCTGTTGCTGCAGGATGTGCTGGAATGAAGAGGTTGCTACCGAAAGCCTTTCAACGCCTGCCGCTGGCCGAGGGCTGGCTACTGGCACGCCGCTGAAGGGCTCCAAAAGGCAATCAACTGGAGATGCCGGCCTCCTTCCGCAGCTTCGCATCCTGCCGCTGCCGGTTCTCCAGCGCCTCCTTGGCTGACTGCGCGCCCGCTGGATCCCCCTCCGCCAGCGTCGCCAGGTCCAGCCGGAACCTGCAGATGCGAGAAACTGCTTGGAACAGTCCACAGCCGCATCACCGTCCGACTCCAGCGTGGGATGGTAGGCAAAGGATGCACGCAGCAGGGACAGCCTGCACATGGGTCACGGAAAGCAGCCCATCAGGCGTGTCCTGGCAGCGACGCGTGCAGGCGTACCGGCAGTCGCTGGGCAGCGGGTCCGCTACCGGCTGCCACGTCTCGGGCTGCTCCTCTGCCAGGGTCCAGCTCCTGTGGGCAAGCTTTGATCACAATCAGAGGTGTGCCACCAGAGCACATTGCGGGCTGCATGGACAACATGCTGTCGCAGCGAACACACTGCACATCGTACATGCCCAGCTGCCCAGCACATCACCACACACTAGTGGACATGCGCCGCACCTGGTGCCGTCCCAGTCCAGGTGCGACAGCCAGTTGCCGGCGCAGGAGGAGACGGCCTCGGGCGCCGTCACGTCGCCGGCGGCCGCGCCGCCGCTGCCCCCGCGGAACAGGCCGCTCGCCAGGCTGCTGACCTTCAGCTTGTTGGTCGCATGCTGCACCTGCACAGGCCGCACAGACATGGTCCTTCACACAGCCGGCGGTGCCTTGCGCATGTGGCAGTGCACGCACGCTGCGGTGGATGGGATGGTAGCGGCTGGGCGTGGAATGCCCCTGGACATCTGGGATCAGAGGCGACATGCGCTCGGCAGATATATCGAGGCAGCCAGAGGGGGCGCACGGTGGGGAGGGGGTCCCCAGGCTGGAAGCCCGCCGGCAGCCGGAAGATGGTGCCGCTGATGGCGTCCGGCCGCTGCAGCACCTCCGACTGGCTGCCGTCCACCTGCCGGAATGATGCAGGCGACTTCAACCCACCAGCTGCCAGTGGCAACTCGTGTCGTTTATGGTCTCGAGTTGCAGGTTGACAGCAGTCAACACAAGGCAGAGCCGGCATGGTGCAGGTACCAGAAGAGGGAAAGAGGTAGCACCTTTCCGAACTGCATCTGGCAGCACAGCTTGTGCATGCTGTCTGTGAAGATCACATTGCCGCCCATGTCCCCCCGCGGCATATCTGAGTACAGGATGCCTGCACGAGATCATCACGATCACGTAAGTCGCACTTCAGCAAAGTCATTCTGCAGGGTGTGCAGAAGTGCTTCGCCAGTGCAAGACTGCTTTGGTAGTCAAGTACATGTACGGGCTTACCGCGCATGTAGTATGACGGATACACAATGTCAATCTTTGTGCCATCGTCTGCGAACCTCAAGCAGCGGTAGCCCTGCAACAGGGCTCCAGTGAGTATGTAATCAAAATTGCCTCAGTAGTTGCAGGTTATGACGTCACCATGACCCAACCGTGTCTCTCTCAGGTTCCCACCTTTGCTGTCGTCTTCACTGTGTTCGCTTTGAATGACACATCTGGCTGCGAGTGGCCTGTGAATGTGTAGGCCCCTCCTGCGGCAAGGCACAGCGAATGCTCAGTTGTTGACAAACCTTCCAAATCAGATGAAGCGTGCTGTGAACTGTGGAAGGCACAGGCCAGCACTCGTGATCGACACCAATCCCACCTGGCCCGATCATCTCGAATGCCGAGATGGGCGGGTGGTGGCTGATCTGCTCCATGAATATTTGGCAGCCGCCGCCTGCTTGCTGCGCCTGCCACGTCTCACCCAGCAGCGGGTTGAATGGCTTCTTCCAGGACTGCGAGGGGTGTCAGAGCAGGTGAGAGATGGCAAACGAGCCCGACCTCTGTCAGAGCTAGCCCCTGCATTGCTTATATATAGAGTGCCTGTTTGGCAGGGCGCTCACCTGGAAGACGTGCTGCAGGCCAGCCACGAACCAGGTGACCGTCCACTGCAGCCGCACCACCGGATCCTTCGCCTCTGTCGCTTTGCTGAGCAACCTGCGGGGCAGCTCGTTGCCAGTGTAACACACACAAACAAGTGCCAAGGTGCAGTGCTCTCTCCTGCTGATGCGTATGAATGTGCACAGCTTACGGGTCCCCCATACCTGGGATACACCCAGACGTCTGCCAGCTTCTGCAGATAGCTGCGATCCTCAAACATGCGGACCGGCATGCTGAGGTTGATGAGGTTCAGGCTGCCGGTGAGCAGCTTGCGGCCCAAGTCCTTAGCAATGTCAATGATGGCCCTGCAAGGCAGCGTCGGTAGGTTTCGAATGGTCTTCAGATGTTGTCCCATGACACCAGCTACATGGCTTCCGGCATCAAACATCACAGCTGCCAACGCACCCCCTCTGCTGCGCCAACAGCTGCCTGTTCGTGAAGCCCATGCCACCCTCTTCGTGTGCATCCTCATGCAACGTCGCCTACAAGACGAATCACGCCCAAGTTGAGTGCATCGGCCAGACAGGGCTGAACGAACTTTGGGAAGCCAGGCTACCTGCTGGTCGCCAGCCGAAACGGGGAGTCTGGCTGGATACACGATCGACGCTCACGTTCGACATCTTGTGAGCTGACCCGCAGACGACGGTGCAGCTCTGCATCGAGCAATCCGCACCTCTGGTGCGTCATAAAACACATCCTCGCCATTGACAGCGGGCGCCGCTGTCTGCTGGCTGTGCACATCGTCGGCACTGACGCGCTTAAGGATGCCTTTCTTCAGCGCTTTCATCTGGGTGCCCCACCCCGGCTGTCGTGCACTTCTCGCACTACAAAGCGAACTCCGATGCGGATCGACACGGCGTTGCGGCACCCCAAACAGCTGTGGGTGTGATCTTCACATCAAACTGGCGTACAGCTGTATCACCTCTCCGCGAACGCAGTGGTTGAGCGCGGATCGTAGCGTGAAACTGACTTGTGCTCGGAAGCAGCTGCTGCATCCGAGCATCAGTCATGCCCAAAGCATCTCTCAAGCCAGTCTTGCAAACTGACGCCTCGAGCCTCGAAGCAGCGAGGTTCTAGCCACTGGTATGATCATGACGCTTGCCTGACAGAGGACGAGCACGCACGTGCTGCAGCATTTGCGCTGGCACCCCAGCTGCCTGCCCAGCCACCCGGATCGGTTACCCAGCTGCACCACAGCAGGCCAGCATGGGCACGATACAGGAGGCGAAGGAGCTGATATGCGAGCTGTGCGCCGAGTACTATAAGCAGGGCTGGGTGTCGGGCACGGGCGGCGGCATGTCCATCCAGGTTGCCGACGGCAGCGGCACAATCGTCATGGCGCCCTCAGGTGTGACACATGGCTGCATGCGTACAGATGCTGTCATACAAACTCTGGCATGTGCCTCTCCAGGAGTGCCGGCGTGGGTCGATATGCTGCTGTGCAGAGCGAGGTTCACGCCCATCATGCATGCACTTTGTCGTCAACCCTGCAGGAGTGCCCAAGGAGCGCATGGCGCCGACCGACATGTTCGTGCTGGACCGCGAGGGCGCCGTGCAGCAGGCGCCGTCAGCGCGGCCGCCGCCGTACAAGGCGCCCAAGCTCACGGAGTGCGCGCCGCTGTTCCTCTCGGTAAGCAGCACAGCCCCGTGCAAGATGCGAGCCGTTTCGTCTACCTCATGGCTCATTGCGTATTGTGGCTACCAGGTTCCATGCGAGACCCCATGCGGCGCCTCGCTCACCGCACTGCGACAGTTGACATGTGCTGAGACAGCCCGGCATGGCCAGGCCCTAGCACAAAGCACGTCGCGTTGGTTCTGCAGGCATTCCAGCTGCGGGGCGCGGGCGCGGTGCTGCACAGCCACTCCACCAACGCCGTCATGGCGACGATGCTGGACGAGCGCGCCACGGAGTTCCACGTCACGCAGCTGGAGATGGTCAAGGTGCGTGGCGCCACCTGACGCCTCCCGTGCGCACATGCGCAGCAGAGTGGCAATCGTTGGGTTGGGCACCATACGTTGAGGAGGCAGGGAGCACCGAGTGCTGGCCCTGAGAGCCTGCTGTCGGCTCGCTCCAGGGCATTGCGGGCCACGGCTTCTACGACGACTGCGTGGTGCCGATCATCGAGAACACGGCGCGAGAGTGCGAGCTGACAGATCGCCTGCAGGTGACAGCCACAGCCTCACGTGCCCACCAGGCAGCCTGTGGGTGTCATGTGGTGTTGCGAGGCTTGTTGATGTCATCAGGCAGGCCCGGCGACCATGATGCCAGTGCAAACCTTGATATGCCTGCTGGTATCGTGTCAGTTTGACATGCGTGGGGTGCACGGCGCAGGCCGCCATCAAGGCGTATCCCAGGTCGTCCGCGGTGCTGGTGCGCCGGCACGGCATCTACGTGTGGGGCCCGAACTGGGTCGCAGCCAAGTCACAGGTGGGCCTCCGCATGTTCGTTGCGCCATGTCTTGTCCAGCAGCACACTGCATGTCAGCCTATGGGTGGCCCCAGCTACAATACTGCCATGTTACTGGGCCGTGAGCTTTCATCAACAACATATCCCTCAAGTTGTGTGCAGGCATGGCGCTGGGCATGTAACACAGACCAGTAGCCAAGGCCAGGATGCAAACATCCAAGCGGCCATGTGATGCGCCGCAGGCCGAGTGCTACGACTACCTGTTCGAGTGCGCCATCAAGCTGCGCTCGCTCGGCATCGACACCTCCAAGCCGTCGCCCGTCGTGCCGCAGCCTGTCACGGGCCAGCAGCAGGCCAATGGGCATGCAGGTATGTACCTGCCATCTGTGTGAGCCGCTGCCCTTGCACCTGGTACCTCATGCATGTGTAGATTCTGCAAACTTAGAGGTCCTGCATGACAGTGGACACAACGCCTGCCTGTGTGTCCACATCTGCATTCGTGCAGCTCACCAGGCAGCACTGCCCCGCTGCGCAGGTGACGGCGCTCGGAGCGCCAAGCGGCAGAAGACAGCTAAGCTGCCGGCGGCCATCGTGCTGGACGTTGAGGGCACCGTGGCGCCCATCTCCTTCGTGACAGAGGTGTGTCGGCATCCCTACACTGGTGCTTTCTTGGTGAGCTCTGACCCACATGTGCAAACTGGAGCTTGACGGGCTGCTTTGTGTCCAGCACCTGCGTTCACAGGCCACTGTCTAAGGGTCTACCAACTTCAGGGCTGTTTCGCTTGGAGGCGGACGTAATGAAGCAGGAAAAACTGTCGTCTACCTGCGCAGGTGCTGTTCCCATACGCTGCGGAGCGTCTGCAGTCGCACCTGGAGGCGACCTATGACAGCGCCGACACGCAGAAGGACGTTCAGCTGTTCCGCGAGCAGGTGCACGCCAACCGACCAGCCACCCGCAGGCTCACGCACAGCGGCATCAATCACATCCGAAACCACCCACGCTTCTGTGTGCACCGCCCTTCACCAGAGTCTGCCAATGTGGTCTCCCTGTTCGCCATCTTCAGTATGCACGTCCTAGACTGTCGTGTCATATGATTCAGATGGGGGACGCTGCCCCAGCCGCCAGCGCCGACAAGGCAGCCGTCATTGCGGCGGTGGTCACGGCTGCACAGGCGGACATGGCAGCCGACAGAAAGACCCAAGCGCTCAAGTCGCTGCAGGTATTTGCGTTGCTCCGAAGGGGTTATGTGCTTGAAAGTATGGTAGACCATGGTGAATGCCAGAAGGAAGCTATGTTGCAGTTGCACGGTGACGGCGCGCGACACGATGGGAGCTTCCTGGGTTGTGCACACGGCAGCAGGTGCCAAACAGGCTGACCATGGGTGGCTGCTCTCCTCTGACGTCCGCAGCCCACTGCAGGGCCACATCTGGCACGGCGGCTTTGCGTCGGGCGCGCTGCAGGCCAAGATGTACCCGGACGTGGCTCCTGCACTGGCGCGCTGGCACTCCATGGGCATCAAGTCCTACATCTACTCCAGCGGCAGCAGGCAAGGACGGAACAACAGAACTTGTTGCAGCGGAGGTCAGGTCAGAGCATTTGAGCCATCGCACCTTTGGGTGGACACCGACTCATGCCAGGCTAGCAGGCTTCCTGCAGACCAGCTGGTAGCCATGGGCATGTCCAGCAGCCTGCTGCGACGGCGGCTGTCGTCAGACACGCATGCTGCCGGCATGTCGGCAGGCATTTGAGGGCTGGGTGCAGAGGATGTCGCCAGACACGGCCTCCATACATGTCCTCCAGCACCATCACCGTTGCTTTGGCGCCTGCAGGGCGGCCCAGCGGGACCTGTTCGGCCACACGGCGGACGGCGACCTGCGGGCGCACCTCAGCGGCTTCTTCGACACCAGCTCAGGTTCAAAGGTACTGACAGTGCTCGACACGCATGTCAACAGATGCACTTGACCTCAAGGGCACGCTTCGGTGGCATCTGCAAGCCCTGCCCTGCTGCCACCATAAATCAGGCATATGAGAACAGGGTGCTTCACACTTCAGGGTCTTTTCACACTGCAGTCTGAAGCCAGCTCTACTTGAGCGCCATGGTGCTGCGCATGCCTCACATGAAGGAGCGCCTTACTGCAGGTGGAACCCGGCAGCTATGACAACATCGCGCTGTCGCTGGGCACCGACGCGCCGGCCGACATCCTGTTCGCCACGGACAACGTGCACGAGGCGGAGGCGGCGGTCGCTGCCGGCTGGCAGGTATTGGTCGTCCCTGACCTTAGAGCGCAGCAGTCACTCTTGCTGGCATTTCTGCCGGCAGATCGGCCTGCTCTGCGACCATTGTTGTGATCCAAACCCTTCTAGCCCAAGCTAGGCGCCTTGTTATGGTTGTGTAGCACACCACGGGATGGAGGGAGAAGTAAGAATCATGACACAAACAGTGTTGAGGTGACCCTGCGCAGGTGGCGCTGACGGTGCGGCCGGGCAACAAGCTGCTGCCGGCGGCGGGTTTGCCGACCCAGCGCATCATCTACTCCATGGCAGAGCTGCTGGAGCAATGACGTGGAATCGTGTTGCTGTGCCGCGGACAAGCTGGTTGTTGCTTGTGGTGCATTGATGCAGGCGCGCTAGATATAGCTGGCTGACGTGTGCAGCTGTCGGCCACCAAACTCCTGTCAGCTGTTGATTTTGTTTGCACACTGCTCAGAGGTCTCATTCATCAGATTGCAGTATTGCAACCCTTCCAGTGTGTCTTCTGCACTCTCAACGAATCAGCCCCACAGGAAGAGGCATTGTTCACTTCGAGTTGCGCACCTACTGCTCGCAGCAGACTGAACAAATACCTGATGACAAAGGTTCTACTGATACTCAACATCTCAGCTACCCCTCCACTCGACCACCTCGCCTGACCCACTACTGAACCTGCTGATCCCCTGAGTACACTTGATATGCTTATGCTGGCACAGACCCTGGGCTCGCTGTCTGGTTGCACACGAACCGGTGCAGCAGGGCGCCACACACAAGTTCGCCCTTGCGAGCATCCTCCAAGGCCTGCAGCTGGTGCCACCTGCACGGCAGTGCTCACCACGCTGAGCAATGCTGCATCCACTGAGACGCTGCACTGTGTCTGCCACATGCGGGTAGGGCTCAGCGTCTCACCCATCATGCAGCCTGCATGTCTTGCCGCCGTCGTCGCCCCACTGCCAGGCGACACCGCCCGGCCGCGTCTCGCATGCTGCCTGCACGTGGGCAAAACGTTGCGGTTCATGCACGGGAGCCCTCATGAGGGTTGCACTACGGCAATTAGCATTCTCCTAAGCTTTCGTGGAAGAACTAAATCCTTTTACAACTGAATGAGTAAGCTGTAGGCTGCCAAGCCTGTGCACCCAGTAGGCATAGTGTGAACCTGTAGACGGTTGGGCACCAGCTGGAGCTGCTCGTAGCGTCGGAGGTGGAGGAGATGCGGCCGGCTGTAGGCACGACTGTTCACTGCAGCCTTGCTCACCTCGCAGGCATCGGCGCTGTCCGTCTGCACGACATCCTGGGGATCGCCAACGATCCACACGTCCGGGACCCGCAGTGTTCGCTCCAGGGCCTCTGTCACGAAGTTGCGGCGTATCGCCCGCCACACATCCTCGTATGTCGGCCGCAGCCTGCAGCAAAGCCGCCGAGTTTGAACAGATGTGGGTCGATCGTGTCAGAGCCGCCTGGCACCTGGATGTCTGGATTAACAGACCAACTTGACATACCGACAGGTGGCATGGCGCAGGGAAGATGTCTGTGAGACATGTTTCGAGGGTCCATCACGTTGTCAAATACACAGCACAACCCACCCTGGGGCGGCCGACTCGGCGTCATACAGCGCCTGCATGTGCTCCGGCTGCAGGTGGTGCACGCTGAGCGGCCGGCTGCACGGGTCCTGCAGCGGCCACTGCCGCCCGGCCTGCAGCAGGGTTCCGGGACATGTGCTCATAGCAGAAAAGGTCCTGGAACAGGGGCATGCACATGCTAAGTTGCCACAAGTAGAACGAGGGCTGGGTACAGGAGTTATGCAGCAGCGGTTGGTGGAGGTGGTGCATCAGCAGGTGGCAGGCGTTCGGGGGAACTGGCCTGGTCTGCAGTGATGAGGCCCGGGGGGTCGTTGATGAGGAAGTGGTTGAACAGCAGCGCCGTCTTGTTGTACTGCACAAGACAGCAATAAAGAAGCGCCTGACACCAGCGAGGAATGTCGAGGTGCAGCAGAAAGTGCTGGCCGGTCAGTGGGTATGGTTGCTCGGGTTGAAGGCAGGCACAGGCACCGAACCATGCGCTGTATATGCCTGTCACGAGCAGCAGCACAGCAGCAACAGCAGCAAGGTGTAAATAAAATAATAACTTATCATTTCTTGAAAATGTTCGTTTTCTTTGCTACTATTTCAACTTACCTCCACGCCCGCCAGCCGCATGCACAGCGCGATCTGGGTGTCGGTGTACACGCCAAAGCCCGACTCCAGCACTCTGTCCACGCACTGACCGTACATGTCCGCAAAGCGCCGCATGGCGGCCCTGCACCACGCCCACGTGACGACACTCAGCGGAAGTCATCGTACGGCTACAGTCTGTGATGGTCATTGCGTGCCGGCAGTTGCACATGTGGCTGACATCTCGAATGGCGAAAAAATGGCTGTGGGGCGAGTTGGACTGTCCTCTGTGGCTGCATCTCGGTTGCACGATGCTCAGTACTTTTAGCGCTGCCAGCAGCATTAAGATCACCACTCTGTGATCGTGTCATGTTCTCAATGCCCACCTGGACACAATGATGCCCTCACCGCCATGTGCGAAGTGCCCCTCCTGAAAAACCTCACCTGCAGCGTGCAGGGCGCGCTGGTGGCATGCAACCCGAGCAGGATATCGGTTGCATCATTCACCACAGTTGGCAGAGGGCATACCTGTGTGCGGGTTGCTGGCCGTCTCATACTTCATGGTGTTGCCAAAGTAGTGCACGGCATTGTGATCCCACTGTGCTATGAAGTCCCGGAAGTTGTGCATGAAGAAGTACGTGTCGTCATCTGCCATACAGAGATGACAACATTCAGCCCAACTATCCGCGTTCGACAGCTTTCTGCAAGAACAGCAAGAAATGTCACACAAGGGCAGTTGCAGTGGGTCGTCACCATGCACCAGCAGAATCGCAGTGTATCAGGCACGCACCAATCATGATGTACCACTTGGCGTCCGGGAATGCCTGGTACAGCGCCTGCAGGCCTGGCACACCCTTGTACCTGGCAGGCAGGCACGGTTTCTCGTTGCGCAACTGCGGCCAGCCCAGCGGTCGCTGTTCAACGACCTGATGCGCCCTTACTGTACAGCGGCAAACCCTGGTGATCCATCCTCGAACAAAGCACTCTCTGCTGTCACCTGTTCATGGCCTGTCCGGCGCCATCTGTGCTGACCCATGCAAGGCGCCGTCCTGACATCCCGCTGCTGGTGTCTATTGGTGGCTGCGCTGTCGGGTGAACGACGGTGACGGCATGCTGCCTTGGCTGCAGGCGGAGCGCTGCTGCCTGGTGCAGCCTTCGCCTGCGTTTTCGTTGGTACTGCAGCTTTCGCCTGTGCTCAGGTCGTTGTGCCTGCCTGCTGTGCTGTGCTGCTGCATTGCTGGGTCGTCGACTGAGCCAGGATCGCCAGAGCGGATGCTGCTGCAGCCCAGATAGCAGACGCCGCCTTGGCCCAGGTAGCAGACGCCGCCTTGGCGGCTGCCGTTCCGCCTGAGCAGCGGCCGCAGCGGCGATGTCCTGTGCACCTGTGCTGTTGGTCGGCCCTGCTGCCCGCTGCTCTCCGACCTGCTGTTGGCCAGCGGCCTGATCATCGACAGCTGCTGCGCCGCTGCCTTCGGCGCTGCCTGCGGCGCTGCTGTTGGCGGCTGCTCTCTGCTCCAGCTCCGCATGCAGTGCGTCGAGCCGCTGCCGCGCCGGCGTCGCCACGTCGATGATGGGCAGATCCGCGCTGTGCCCTGCAGCCAGGATCCCGAGCAACAGTGGGCAGGCGCATGCTGGCAGGACATCAGCCTATGCTCCGAGGGTCACAGTAGGTTGCCCAGGAGCTGGCAAGATGCTCTCGAGTACGAGAGGTATGCTGTTTACTTTTGTAGGCACAGCATTGTGATGCCAAGCAGGGAATTGGCACCTGGGTCTGCGCCGGCGCCGATCAGGATGAAGTTGCGGATCGAGTAGGTGAACATGGTCAGCTGTTGCAGCGGCACACGGCGCTGCGCGGTCAGGGAGCCGGTCGACACCGCAAAGGCGAAGTCCGCCTGCCAAGGCTCGTCAAGTGCGGAGGTGCGATTCCCATAGTGCAGCCGCTGTGGTGCGGGGATTGCAGCTGAAGTGTAGGAGCGTCTCGCAAACTGCAGCGTGGGCAAGGCGCCTCAGAGATTGCACTAAGGCTGATGGCAGGTTGCGCTGATTATGACACAATCTGCACAGCCCCTGTGTGCACAAGGTGTCAACGATCACGACCTGCGGAAACACCTTGGGAAGATTGATGGCATGCAGATTAGCCCGGATGGGCCACGAAGGGGAGATGATCAGGTAGTAGCAGGCTGCGAAAGCTGACACGGCAGCCGCAGCTGCTGCGATGGAGGCAGCATTGATCCTGCGCTGCGGCTGCACATTCACCGAAAACCTGGCCATGCGCACTGAGCCTCTGGCCAGCAATCAGCCTGTCATTGGTCAGCCCATCAGTCCAGATGGTAGTGAGCATCTGCAACTGGCTGACTATCGTCTAAGCTCGACGACTGCTGCCAGTATTCGACAATCGAGTATGCTGGAATTACTCAATCACCACCTACGTGCAAAGAGTCAGCTGGCACTGGTATACACGCTTTGGGCGTGATGGATGGCACGCTGATACTGCCAGGACTGGCAGCCGATGCAGTGTGGGTATGTGATTGCGTTCCAAAAGTTCGCAGGAGATGTTGGCTGTCTCGAACAGCTGGCGTTCTGCAGTACAGTGGAGCCGTACATAAGGGCTGGGCAGCCTGTTTCATGAGATATTGCAGATCTGCATTGTCGCTGGCTTACAAACGCATCCAACCAACAAGTGCACATCAATCGGATGGCAGATCACGCTGGCCTAGCAAGTTCCTTGTGGTGGACAACTGTTTCAAAAACTTCAAAATGCAAATGCACCGCTCAGCTGTCCTGCCAATGCATGAGTATTCACCGAAGTGGACGGAGGCACATTCATCTTTGCCGATCAAACGCGGCTGTCGCCAAACAATGTGGGCCCTCGTAAGCATGTTGGTCCAAAGCTGTAGTCCCTCTGCTCAGACGCTCTCTATCTTTCGCCTACTGAACTTCAAAGCTTGTGCCGCCAATTGTATCAGCACAGCATGAACAATCAAATGATCACCGAGTATGATCTGATATGGATCCTAGCCAAGTGCGCTGAACGCTATTCCTTATTGACGTCTGCGGCGGAGCTACTCCGAAACCAGTCAGCAGCCGCCGCTCCACTTCCTTGCAAGCTGGCACGCCATTTGGCGAGGCGCTGATGCCCAGCGGGCAGCGCTGGCAGCCGCAGCCCGCCAGCCACGGCCGTGTTCAAGCCGCCACCAAGGCCGCCGCACGTGGCCCATCGTGGCGGTCACAGTAGGTCGTCCATGCTGCCGACATAGCTCCCTCGCTCAGCAGGTGACGCTGCTGAAGCGGGAGAAGCGCGAGGGGGGCTTGTCCCCCGGCACCGTGGCCAGCAGCCGCCGCACCGCGACCGCCGCGCACGGCCGCGCCGCCGGCTCCGGGCTGAGGCACTCGTCGATCAGGATGGACACCTCCAGCGGGCACTCCCTCGGCACCTCCACTTGCCTGCAGGGCCGCGTCAGATCTGGTGGCTGGCGGAACACCACACTGGCAGAGTGAGGACACATGACGGCCGCAGGGACATCTTCCAGGCTGACAGAGCATCGTATGTGATTACAACGAGGGCAACAGCTGCCAGCACAGCCGGCAGCCTCGAGTGCAAGTTGGCATGGTGCCTGTCTAATCTGTCGTCATTTTGACCAGAGTCTGCTGCAGATCGACTGGACGGTGCACCTGAGCATGCCGCGGCGTGCGGGCTCTCTCGTTGCCAGCTCCCACAGGACCACGCCGAAGGAGAACATGTCTGCCTTGTCTGTCACCCGCAGCCCTGCAGATGAACGTGAGGCCATCAGCGTACCATGTGCCCACACACGAAGTCCATGTGCTGTACAATCTGACAGTGGCACAATCAACACCATGTCACGGAAGGCTGCAGGGTCCCATGACTTGTCCTTTAGAGGCACTGCATGCATGGATCGCATATCAGCGGTCATGCACACTGGTCACAATGCAGATCACGTCACAGAGCACACCCAGGATCAGCTCTGGCGCTGCGAAGGCCCAGGTGCCCGGCGTGACGGAGTCCAGCGTCTGGTCCTCGTTGGTCACCACGGTCGCCAGGCCGACGTCTGCCAGCTTGGCGACGCCCTCGGCGCTGAGCAGCACGTTGCTGGACTTCAAATCCCTGCAGGTTCCAGGTCAGCAGATCATGGGCCGCCCCCGCTGAGACGCTGAAAGACCTGCACACTGTTCTGCCCCCGAACGCAACACAAAAGGCAGGTGCTGTTATTCAGAATTGCAGCTGACTCGGTGGCGCGCGGTAGCGCAATGCAGCGTGCAGCCATCGCAATGATCATCTGGTGGTACTTTCGTGCGTCAAACACACCTGTGCACGACGCCTGAAGAGTGCAGGAAGTGCAGCCCGCGAGCGATGTCCAGCGCGACGCCGCGTCCCCGGGCGTCCCAGGCGAAGGCGCCCTCCTCGTCGGCTGCCAGCGCCTGCCTCAGGTCGCCGCCCTGCGATCACGTTCGAGTCGCATGTGTCACACTGTACGACTGTACAATTGATGGTTGTTATTTTGGTAGCTTGAGATATCATCAAGCATGCTAGATGCTAGCACTGGTGGCCTACACAGTCAGGGACCCTGATGTGCCACAGGAAGGGATGGAATGCAGATGCCGTACATCAGTAATAGATGATGCCAGTCACTACAGCTCCTGCAACCACTCACCGCCATATACTCCATGACGAGGATGGGGTGCAACGTATCATTGAGGCAGGCGCCATAGTACTGCACGATGTTCCGGTCGAAGCTGACCTGCAGGATGCATCCCTCCGAAGATGAGTACGTTGCAAGTACATACTGCAGAGTATATGCAGTGGCTCTGCCACACTAGCACAGGCCTCAGAGCGACTGTCTGGCCAGCCGACCTTTGACAGGATGGCAATCTCCTTGTGCAGCATGCGGAGCCAGGCAGTGTCCATCCCGCCGCGATCAATCTGCAAACAGCTGCGAGCGACGTCAGTCTCTGGAGCATGGTGACCCTTGGCATATGCACACCTCACAGGCGGTGCAGCCGCCGCAGCACATAAGCTGCAGCCCTACCTTCTTGATCGCGACCTCCTGCACCCCACGCCGCAGGGCTTTGAACACAGTTCCGAAGCTGCCCCGCCCCAGCACCCAGGGCGCGCCATCATCTCGGTGGCACACCTCCAGCTCACTGATGTCGACGTCCTGGGATATGGACAGCCGCACGATGCCGCTGTTCACTGACGATGAGCTGCAAATTGCAAGGGAAACGGCAGTCTGAGCAGGACGGCCCCAATCAGCGCTGCCATGCTGTGGCGGATGCTTTGGGGCAGCATGTCGGAGGTAACTTGAGCGGTGTAACATGAGGACAGAACCCCGGCAAGTTGACGCAAGGCAGCTCCCCAGCATGTGCTACCTAACATCACCATGGACACTAGCGGCAGAGGACATGCACAAGGCTTCGGAACAGGTGGCAGGTCTTGAGCCTGCACTGCTGAGCATCTGCATGCAGTTGTTCACCCTGTGCTGAGGTTGCTGAGGTTGCTGAGCGCTGGTGTGAGGCCAAGCGACCCAGCACTGCCGCTGCTGAGTTTCCGACTGCGTGCGTTGGCAGCGGCAGCCGCCGCCTCTGCCACTGTGAGCACTGATGCAGGGCTGCTGGGCCCCTGAGTGCTGACGGGCTTGGCTGGGCTGCTGTTGACAAGCGCCAAGGCTTGTGTGCCTGCCAGTGGAGTGTAGTGATCAATCAGAGCGCTTTCGGAAGCCTTGTGAGCTCTTGCGGCCGCTGGGTGCAGCTGAACAACTGATGCAGGTTGGCATGACAAAGGACAGCAGCGGCCAACATCGTTTGCATGTCGCAGGTGTTATGGGATCAGGCGGGTAGCTGAATGCTGCCGCACCTTCGGAGTTGAGCAGCAGGCTGTGCTGCCGTGCGAAGGGGCTGGTGACGCTGGGCAGAGGGGTGAGCTCCTGCCTGCTGCTGCTGGAGTCCTTTCCATAGCTGCTGGAGTCGCTGGCGGCTGGCTTTGCAGGGAGGGTGTCTCCTCTCTGTCGTCGGTGACGCATCCCCAGCAGGACAGCTGCACACAAGCACTCACGACATCGCACCGATTGCAGCTGTCTGACAGACTGGCTCCTGGGGCCTCAGCTATGGCCCTATCGGCAGACGTTCCCCTGGTGACAGCTTTCACTGTATAATGGCTGTACAAGCAAGCCGACAATGCACCTGCCAGAACGACGCAAACGCCTGCAATGCATGCCACAGCGATGGCAGCCTGTGCCCCCTTGCCAAGTCCGCTTGACCTGCGAGTCCAACACAGAGGCTGAGAACCGCGAACACGACACATTATGTACCGCATCTGCTGCTGGAGATGCAATCTACCAGATGCTGCATGTCTTGTAAAACACAGCCGAGGCACCTGCTGCTCGGGGCTGTCGACTCAGCTGCGGCTGGCACCATCAGCGCCTGGGTCCCATTGGCTGATGCGTCGCGGGTCGACACTGTGACATGGACAGTTGCATTCCTCCCGCCCCCTGGTACCTGCAGCCACAGGTCTGACCCTGTTGCCTTTCAGGCTCTTCACTCACCGTCCCAGGGATGATGTAGGCGGAGCAGTATCTGTGAGCATGGTGGGCTAGCTACACAACAGCCACGGGGCTCTCACGCTGGTGGTATCGATGGTGGAGTTGATGAAAGTGAGAGAGGCATTGAAGCCAAATTCCCTGCATTCCTCCTCAAAAGCCCCATCGACCAGGGCTCGGCGCCACAGCTCCGACACTGTGACCAGCTGCACCTGCACTCTGAAATGTGAATGTTAAACGTTGGTCCGGAAGTCTCAGGGATAAGCTGCGACACTTTTATGCACACAAAGTGATGGAATTGCTGTGCGAAGCAGCTGTTCCAGCATCTGGTCACCGGGTACATTCGCGAGCGAATGATGATGTGCAGCTGCTGGCGTGTGTGTGCTGGCGGTGAGCCCCGAGCCAGCAGGCGCCGATGGGCGCTGCCGCTGCCGGGAGGCTGAGGCGGCGGCGGCGGCT
Organism: Diplosphaera chodatii; assembly: GCA_032358165.1. Taxonomy (NCBI): domain Eukaryota; kingdom Viridiplantae; phylum Chlorophyta; class Trebouxiophyceae; order Prasiolales; family Stichococcaceae; genus Diplosphaera; species Diplosphaera chodatii. Next base: position 1,291,065 of record JAALGY010000036.1, on the reverse strand, counting down.
GACTGTGCTGCTCTGGGGCAGGTGCCTGCAGTGGCTGTACTGCTGCTGCTGCCGTTGCTGCTGCTGGTGGTGGTGAGATCACAGCTTCTGCCGGGTTGATGCTGACGGTCGGCACAATGGCTGCCGTCCTGGCCGAGGAGCTAGATTCCTGTAGCGACCACAGCCCGTATATATAAATTACAAATCGCAGAAGGCACCCTGTGTCATGGTTTGGTGCGCTGCCAATGAGAATGGTGACAGTTGGATCCACATACAAGGCACCAGGCGCAATATGCGGTGCACAGACCTGCAGCGTATCAGCCAGTGCTGCCATGACACGCGTCTGCTTCTGCGTCGTGAATGGCAGTAGGTCCTCCCCCATGATCTGCAGGCACGCACCGATTGATGGTGCCGTACATTTCATACAGAGGCTGCGAAACATGTCGGTGTGCACGCATCGATGGTGAAGCTGTGCATCGGTTTCCCTGATGGACACGATATACTTTCGATACATCGAACACCCACCACTAATGTGCTGTAGAATGTCTCCTTGATGAAGGAGCGCTGCGCATTGGTGAAGCCCGCTGGGAATGCAAGATCCATGAAGAGGCTGCCCACATGCCCGTAGCCGGCCTACAGATAGGTGACTACGTCGTTGCTTGCTGAAGACGATACGGATGCAGTCATGCAGGCAGGCATGTCTTATACTGCACCGTATGTGAGCTGCTGTGAGCCACATGTGCGTGTTCTTGATGCATTTACGGGCAGCTCTGCGTTGCTTACCGAGCGCAGTCTGGATGTCAAGAATGCCCTTGTCAGGTCCAGAAGGTCCCCATCCAATGGGATTTTCAGCGTGGCATCTTTCTGCACAGCCTGCATGCACAGCCGACCCGGCGACTGGATACTTTCATGCACCCAGAAGATGAGCAGCTCACGCTCGAGCCAGATATAGGGTTTGAGTAACATGCATAGCACGCAAGGCAGGACGTGCACCATGCTGAAGTAAAGGTCCATGCTGTTGTATGCCGACAGGCCGGCGGCCTCGGAGCCTGCCGAGCTGGCTGCGGGTGGCGCAGCGGCTGGTTCTGCTGGGGGCGCAGGTGCCGCCTGCAGACTGCTGCTGCTGTCTGGGGGCTGCTGTAGCACAGCATACGACGCATGAAAGCTGAGCTGCACCGCGTCCAGCACACTGCCCAAGCCCTGCGGACAACAATGCACGTTTCACACAGTTCTCCAGCCGTTCATACTGTGTTCTGCATGCGTGCACGGGCAGTATCACACCGTTGAAGCGTTGCAACTTGGCCATGTCACCTTACTGACTGATGACGCACCTGGAGTAGGAGTTCAACGACCGATGGGCCGATCTCGGCAATGTCGGCTGCGTAGAACCTGTACACGCCATAGCAGATGACGGTCCGGCCGCTGGCGTCCTGCGGCAGAAGCCGCCGGAACCAGGCCTCCGCCTCTGAGACATTCGTTGTCAGCGGCGGAATTTGCAGCGCATGGCTCGTAGCGTCCGCTGGGCCGGGCGCGAGCGCTGTGTAGTTGGACAGGTCGTCCACCGAGAAGATCGGGTCTGCGAGAGCCTACAGGGCAGGACAACAAGATCACCTCACACGCGCTCCTCTACTGACGCAAGCCCCTGCAGTCACCACATCTCCCCGGGCATCCACAGCGCACATTGCATGTCGAACGGCAAAGCCACGCTCTTCGGCCATGGAGGCCTTGCACGCAAATGTCATCACATATGTCTGCATACGAGCTCGGGCGCTACGGCATGCGAAGTCGTCATGACTCGCACCGGCGCAGCAGCGCTCGGCGCTTGCTGCGGGCTGGGTGCGGCGCTCACACGCTGGAGGAGCAGTGCTGTGAACGCCAGCACCGTCCATGCGAATGCGAGGCACCGGGGCAGCGGCGACGCTGACGCTCGCCGCCTGCTGACGACTGTCGACCTTGCTGCGCTGTTTGCATGCGCATGCGAAGCAAGTGTCAGGCTGTGCAGATCGGACCAGTCCTCGCCGCTCATGTTGCAGGTGCAGCGCAAGGCTGCTGGCTGACTGAGACTACATGATCCAACTATGGCAGCTCAATGGCGCGCTGCCCCATATGCGTTGGCTGCTGTGCACCGCAGCTGCCACCTCTGCCGCTGACTGGCCTTGTCCGGAACCCGCTGATGCTGTGCTTGCAGCACTACTGATCAGTAGCTGCACGTGCAGCCGACGACCCCACTGCAGCGGAGCCTCTGCTGATCGCGGCGGGCGGCACCGGATGTCGGGCGCGTGGTAGTCACACAACCCTGCCAGAGGACACTCTGATGCTTGAGCGCGGTTGCGCAATCGTTACAGCATTGCAGGTGACGCACAGTGCCCCGAGACATGCCCGCATCCAGTCTGCCGAGCTGCCGGCCGTATCTACGTCAGGGCACCGAGCGGTCTGCATGGTACAGTTGCTGCTGGAGGGCACCGAGCCTGTCAACCTGTACACGAGGACCTGGCAACGACTCGACGTTGAAGCCGCAGAAAGCGTGTTGATAAAGAGTCGGACCAACGCAAGCCGACGGCGGCGCACGTCGCATCACCCGGGAGGCAGTACACCGCTGAAACAGTCAGCAGTCAGCGAAGATGATTCTCGGGGAGGCAGCCGAGGAAGTCGGTGGAAGGAGCATGCAACCCACTGTCTGGGCCTCCAAACTGTACACGATTAACTCAACAATCATGCATGTCTATGGAACGCACTGACCTGCACACACATAGAGGCGACACAACCTATCCAACCCATGTTCGCATCTGCAATATTGTGTCTCTCCAACGGCTACTCTGCCTACCGCACTGCACAAACAACATGTTCACAAGAAGTAGCAACAAGGCACAGCTCTTGGTTGCCCGGGATGCATATAGGAGCAGTGACAAACAATGCAAGGGCATTGTCAAGTGTATCGTCACTGGCAGCATGGCGCCAGTCCACCGCCTGCAGAGCAAAGCCTGATGCTTCTGACGCTACACATCCATCCGCAGGAGGCCAATGCCTGTGTTTCGCAGATGTGTCAATCACGTACTTCTGGTTATGGTATGTGCTCTGATTAAAATAAGGTAGGACGTAAATGGGGAAACTCTAGGTCGTCACGCGCTGTGCAGCAGCCGCCACGGCGTGCCTTAAATGTTGAAGTTATTGGCCTGTTGTTTCCTGTTGGCCTGCTGAGGGGCTGCCTGCTCTCGCCTGCCGCTCACCGGCTGCCCGAGATGGTCCACGGCTGCGTCGCCTGCAATGTAGACGTGCAGCGCCTCGGGGCTGCAGGTGCCCTGGGGTGCACCGCTCCCAGGCTGGCTGACAGCACGCCCATGCTCCGCTGCGCCCAGGGTAGCGGGCTGTAGGGTTTTCCAAAAGGGGTCCATGCTGTGGCGCGCCCCCTCCGGCGCCATGCAGCGAGCGCGGGAGCGCCTCAGAATCCACCATGCCAGGGGAGCTGGCCATTTGCGCCCACCCTCAGGCGCTGTACAGGGAGCGCAGCAGCGCCTCGGAGTCCACCATGCCGGGGGACTTGACCATGGCCAGCCGCGCCGAGCCGCCGCGCTCGCTGCTGGTCCGCCGCTGCCCATTGTCCAGCCCCAGGTTCGCCGCCAGCGGCCCCGCGGACCGGCTGCGGCGGACGCCCTTTGGCGGCTCCGGCATCGCCTGGATGCGCTCGCAGATGGCGGCGGCGGTGGGCCGCTTGGCGGGGTTCGGCTGCAGGCACTCGTCGATGAGCGCCGACACCACGGCGGGCCCCTCGTCCGGCACCTCGATGTCCCGCAGCTGGCCACGTATGGGCATCTCGTGCGTGCAGATTTCCCAGAGCACCACGCCGAAGCTGAACACGTCCACCTTGTCGTCCGTGCGCACGCCGAGTATGAGCTCCGGGGCCGCATAGCAGAAGGTGCCGGTGGTGCGGTCCCAGGACCCTGGCTCCGCGGCCGTCATGGCGGTGGCCAGCCCCACATCCGAGATCTTGGCGACGCCCTCGCGTGTGAGCAGGATGTTGCTGGTCTTCAGGTCCCTGTGCACGACACCCTTGGAGTGCAGGGAGTGCAGGCCGCGCGCGATGTCGAGCGCTATCCGCTTGCCGTTCACGGCCCAGGTATACTTGCCCTCCTCGTCTGAGTTCATGGCCCGCCGCAGGTCCCCACCCTCGCAGTGCTCCATCACCAACATGGCGGTGTCTGGGCTGTTCTGGTCCAGGCAAGCGCCATAGTACTGGACCACGTTCCTGTTGCGGCTGACGGTGGACAGCATGTTGATCTCATGCTGCAGGTGGCTGAACCACTGAGCGTTGTCGTTGGCCTGCCGCAGCTTCTTCACCGCCACATCGTGGACGCCATGCTGCTTGCCTCTGTACACATCTCCGAAGCTGCCAGAGCCCAGGAGCCACTTGCTGCCGTCCTCCCGTAGGCAGATCTCGATCTCCTCGGGGCTGATGCTCGACTCGATGAGCGGGAGCGCCGGCACGCTGCCGGAGACGCTGCTGGGCGCCTGCCCCTTGCTGCGCAGCATGTGGAGACTCGAGGCGGAGTCCAGCTTCGGGCTGGCGACAGACGCGCCACTTTCCGACACGCTGGGCAGCCCCGGCTGCATGTGCGTGCTGCCGTCCTTCAGTTCGTTGTGGCTGCCGTGCTGTCCCGGCTGCCGCTGCTGTGCGGGCCGTGCCAGTCTCCAGCGTGCAAGCACATAGAACCCTGTGAGGCAAACGAACGCCGCCACCGTTGCTGAGATGACGATCCCAGCAATGGCCGCATCACCCAGGCTGCTCGACCCCTCAGGCTCAGGATACACTGTAGTGAGTAGCTTCACTTGGCCTTCTGGCGTACGCTCAATAGTTGTGACTGTGCTGTTCCACCATTGCAATTGGATGGGCAAGCCGGCATCTGCCAGCTGCTGGTGGCAGGTTCCATCACCAAGCAGATAATCAAAAACCCCTTTGGGTGTGAGCCCTGTTGGCACGACCAGCATGTCCAGGCCAATATAAATGTCTGTTTGCTCAGCTAGCAGTTTCCTGGCGCTAGGGAAGTCGGAGGTCATGCGCGAGGTCCAGGGGTCTGTGATGTTGATGCTGGTGATCGGCGAGGTGGCCAGCTTCCGGCCATGCAGCACGCTCAGCAGCAGGGTCTGGCGCTCGACCACGAATGGGAGCGCTTTGTCGGGCTGCGATGTCGTCACCTTCAAGACCGAATCGAAAACTATACTGGGGGCAACCTTGCTCATTCCCCATGTGCTGTCTGGCACGACAGCCCCGAGCAGCACGATGCCTGTCGCCAGCTGAGCCGTTTGCAGCTGTGCAAGGATGTACGCGTTGGCAAGCTGGATGATGTCGGGGGTCAACGGTGTTTGCAGCACAACTCCTGGCTTGGTTGACACCCCGAAAAATAGGTCAAATCCCTCGAATTCCTTGGCCCGCGGGAAACCAGTGACGCCGCCGCGCGTGTACTGCTCGACGACATACCTCGACTCGAACTTGATGGGCAGCGCCAAGAGTGCCTCCTTGGCAGTCCTGATGATGATCTGGTTTGCCTCTGCGCATCTGGCGACCGCCTGCGGGCCCCACACCCGGACCATGGCACGCGCAATGGTCGTGTCGCCCTGCTCATTGGTGAAGTTGGGCGAGGTGAACCACCTAATCGCTGCAGGGCCGTTGTTGCGGACCACCTGCTTGAGCTCAGCAGCGGCCTCCGCATTGAGGTCTGGCGGCGGCGTCTGCAGGCTGGGGGCCGCCGTGAGGGGCGCCTCCTCAGGCGTGGCTGCCCGCCGGGGCTGAGTCGCTGACGCTTGTGCGGCTGCTAGGGGCAGCGCCGATGCAAGGCTGATTGCCGCAAGGAGCATGGCGACGGCCACACCCTTTGAGGCCCTGCGAGCTGCGCGCTGTGCTGATGCTGGGGCTGTGGGCCTGCCGCTGTCCTGTGTGCGGCCAAGGCACTGGCTGTCCTGGCTGCCCGCCTGAGGCGGCGGTCCAGCGGCGGCATGGCGCTGCGAGGCGTGAGCTGCCGCGACTGAGCCCGGGCTGCCGCTGCGGCGGCGCAGCATGCTGCTGATCAGCGTGCTGGCTGGACAGCGCTAGAGTCCGTCTGTGCTGCAAGGGCGCGGGGCCTGCCAACATGGCAGGGCCACCGGCGCCACTGGCGCGACCAGCCCCGCAGCGTCTCCCGCGGGGCTGCTGCGCCCTCGTTCATGGGAGCCCCGATTGCAACGCGTAACGCGCAGTCCGCGTCGCCCAGGGCGCCCCACCCGCCGCTGGACCGCTGGGAGTCGCCCAAGTGGCAGCGGGCAATCAACCCGAGACTGAGAGTGCACAGCCGCCAGCGACTGTTTGTCGCCTGCGGTCAGTGTCCGCCCGCCGGCATGGACTTTCGATGGGCGGCACGGGCGAAGCAGTCGATCTCCTGCGGCTGCAGACCTTCACCAACGCAGGCCGGATGCTTCTGACACGGAGGCTCGTGGCCAGGCAGAGCGTATCGCAGAGTATTCTGCCCGTGCGCGCCGGCTGTACGTTAGGGATCACGGCCGAGGTGTCAACTGCAAGGGTCTTCAGCGGGACAGATTTCCTGCGGCAGTACAAAGGCCAAGGGTGTGGATTTCTATAACGAGGATGAGATTTGGTGCAGGGCAGGTACATGCACTAATGACGTGGCAGCTGCGAACAGCTCGACAAGACGACAGCAGGTGCAACTGGCCGGGACTATTTAGTTTCATGCTTACGATATCGCATACCCAGTGTAGTCGATATCGCATCCGATAGATTGACGAAGTTTCGTCGACAAAAGCCGCGCGATTCAACATAATCTGAGTGGACAACCACAAGCCATCACAGCATCATTGGCATCGCAGAAGCCTCCTAATAGCCTTTCCGACACATCCCCAATGCTTCAGACCATCAGCTCAGCCAACATGAATGCGGTCGCTGCCAGCAATGCACCCTGCAGCTCAGGGTGCTCCGCACCCCGCGCAGCGCTGCCAGCACAGCCCCGGCTCAGGGGCGCGTCGACACGGCGGCCCGCAGGCCGCTCCCTGCTGCGCGTCGCCGCGGAGGGCAGCAGCCTCGAGGCGGGCTTCGGCGCCGGCAGCGCCGGTAGCGGGCGCTCAGGCGCCGCTCAGCTGGGGGAGGGGCCGGCAGAGACCGCACAGACAGCGCTGGTGCCGTTGGGCGCGACCGCCACGGCGTCAGACGGCGGCGCCGTGCTGCAGGAGGCGGCCGACTACATGCGCGGCGAGCTCCGCCGCATGTTTGCCACTGGGGTGAGACTGGAAAGAGGAGGACACGCGTCGCACGCTTTTGAACGTTACGCACTGCTCCTGAGGCGCAGACAGACACAGGCGTCTGTTTGACCTGCAGCAGGCGATCACACGGCAGCGGTACGCAGCGAACGTCAGGTTTCAGGACCCTGTGGTGCGGCTGCGGGGGCGCGACGCGTACATCGCCAATGTGCAGCTGCTCAACATGCTGTTCAACATCGACTTTGAGGTGCTGAAACTGGAGACGCGCGAGCCGGACCACATAGACGTCAGGTACGCTTGTTGGATACGCACCGCTACGTCTGTTTGCCTGTAGTTGGGGCAGTGCACTGCACCAGCGCCTGTTGCCATTAATGGGTGGACATGTGTGCCTGTGCTCCTGCTGTGTGCATGCATACGGATGCACGAGAGGACATGCTCTGCTTTCCCCTTCAGGTGGAGCATGGTGCTGAAGCCGAAGTTTGTGCCATGGCGGCCGTCGCTGACCCTGACCGGCACATCCGACTACACGGTCGACACCGCCACAGGGCAGATCACCTCACACATTGACACCTGGGACGCCATCTCCGACAACAGCTACCTGTCGGTGGGCTGGTGTTGCTGGTGACAATGGAAACTGTATGCATGTCGCGTTGTGGCGGGCAGTCACAGGCACACCGTTGTCAGACTCGAATAGTAGCTGTACTCTTCCCCAGCGTCAACTCGACATGGAGCAAAAGACGACCGATTCAGCTGACGTCCTTTTGCAATGTCAAAAGCTCCGCTGACGGCATGGTCTGGCATGTCGCGCAGCTGGAGGGCCTGGCGCTGGTCATCAGGTCGCTGACCAACGTGCAGCAGACGCCCAGCCTGGAGACGCCCAAGTACACAGTGCTGCGGCGGACTGCAGAGTACGAGGTGCGCTGCGCCTGCTGGGCTTGTCTCTGTATCCCACCTAACAAACGTATGGCAGCCTATCAGCTGCATGCTCTGCCACCTGCACCAGTTCACAGTTCGTGCAGCGGCAGCAGCTTGCCACAGTGTTGTAAAAGCCCCTCGATGCTGAGGCTGTGGCACGGTGTCTCCTCTTCAGATCCGGCGGTACGAGCCGTACATGGTGGCTGAGGTGGACATGCCCCAGGACGCCGGTCCGGCAGCAGGGGAGGGGTTCAACGACCTCGCTGGCTACATCTTTGGGGGCAACAACAGGTTTGTCTTATGATAGGTGCTGTGAGTCACGATATTGCTGCCATTGAAGGGACTTCAGCACCCAGATTTGCTATGGTGCTGGCAGTCTATGTCCTGTTGATGCACCAGCCGTAGAGCCATGTCACGTTGACGTGCTGCAGGAGTGCTTCCATGGAGATGACCACGCCGGTGTACAGCACTGCGGGGCAGGCGGCAGCACCCAGCCGCATGCAGTTCGTCATGGAGGACCGCTACGGGCGGGATGTGTCGACGCTGCCCACGCCCAACAACGCCAGGTGGGCATGAAGATATAAAGGGATTCCAGAGGCATGAGTAGCTCAGTTTCCAGCAAGCGTGCTGCAGTGCTGGAGTTTCGACACATGGGAGTAGTTGCCAGGGCTGCTTTTTGCATGCTGCTGCTGGCGCCTTTTCCCCTCTTTAGAAGTTATCGATTGTGCAGTTTGGGAGGTGCGGGCTTTATACCCCTGGTGGCATTGTGAGGTTACCTCGTGTGTCCATTCTTGCTGCAGGGTGGAGCGGCGGTTGGAGGAGAGCAAGACGGTCGCTTCCATCCAGTTCCCCGGCCTGCCGCTCGACTGGTACATCACACCGTTGCCTCCCCTGCTGTCTGCATTCACCAGCTGATGCTCGAGTGCTGGCATGTGTCAGCTGAGCTGTATGACATCTGGCCTTCGTTAAACACCCTGCACACACGTGCTTCAAGGACGAGTCGGCGACTTGGCGGCTCAAACAGGTGTGTGCTGGGTTGACTACAGGGAGGTGCGGGATGCAGAGCGGCGGCTGCGGGGTGCGCTGCTGCTGGACGGCCTGCAGCCAGACGACGGCTACTTCTTGGCAAGGTACACAATCTGTGGCAACAGCTACCTATCACAGCGATGAGAATGGTGCATTCTTGCCATGGTGCATTGGCAAATGCTGCACATGGTGTGAACTTGTGCCTTTCATCGTGGAAGCTGCTCGCATGTCTGCAGGTACAATGAGCCATTTGTGCTGCCGGCGCTGCGCCGAAACGAGGTGCTCATCCGCTTGCCGGAGGGCTTTGAGCCATAGGCGTGGCATGGATGTGAGTCCGAGTGACGGCAGCGCTCAGAACCCGGCAGCGGCGGCGCAGACTGCACTGTGCTGATGCAGCGTGTAAGATATACAGGGTGGCTACTTGTCATACAGCGGGGCTGTGCCGGAGAATGCAGAGCAACTGCGAAACCTCCATTATTGAAGCAGCGCTTGGCTGCTCGTTGTTGCGTTATTTCTGTGGCTTATGAGCTGAGTTCATGTCGCGGCTGAGTCGTGTTTGCAGACTGTGCGTGTGTTCAAGATGCAGAAACGGTCATGTTTGAGTGTAGCTGGTTTTAGCTGCTGCAACACCCTGCTAGCTAGCTAATGTTAGGGGGCCTCACACATCTTTACACATACCGTCTTCGACCTCAATGGCAAATACAATACCCCATGGGCTGCTCCAAGGCTTGCAAAAGTACACGAGCGCGATGCAATACCATCTAGGACTGCCTCGGATGAATGGTCCACAGTGGTGTTCAGTTCCCGGAACAAAGGGTGTTCACATATTGTCAGTGGTACAAACCACATCCAACAACCACGTGATAGCGGCAGCCCTTCTGCTGGTGTGCATCAGCCAGTGCGTGTACTGCCTGACTCAGTCCACCACCTGCTCTGCAAACGCTGAGCTAATGGATGTCAGAGCAACCTTCAAACTACGTGAAGCAGGAGTCGTCTCAGCCTTGCTGTATGTGATCAGGTACCAGCGCCGGCAGTGGCATTGGCTTCGCTGTCTGCTGTCAATGGCAGGTTTGCAGCTGGCGCAGAACCAGTGATGGCATCGTCGATGAACCTCACTGCTTCCGCGTACAGGGGTACGGCCAGATTCTCCACACCCGCCACCAGCGCATCTGCACAAGGTGAACCAAGATCTGGTTCAGAACTCACCAGAATCGTGCCGAGCAGCATCGCATGTGTGGGTGGGCTGCTTCAGTCATCGAACTGGCGAGTTGGGCCTCAAGATCAACATTTGACAATATAATTGGCATACAGCATACCATGCTTGTGGTCTGCAGAAGGCTGCACAGCATATCGTGCAGGCCACTGCATCACGGCAACCTGACGCGTGGGCGGCACCTGCTTTGTGGACGGCGCAAATCTGACGCATCTGGCTGTAAGCCTCATACTCCCACAGCGGAGCGCCAGACATGCCCGAGTAAGTGTTGCACTCGTGCTGCAGAGGGAGGGGCACACAGAAGTTTGTCAGCTGCTGCCAGCCGGTGGCGTCAGCATCTTTCTATGCAACCGCTCGTCCGTGCGATGCACGGCTGTCATGTCCGTCATGCCTCGCCTGGACCAACACTTCCTCAGTGATATCGAAGGTGACGTTCGCACAGAAGGCAGCAAACATCTCTCGATCAGAGTTTGCAGGGTACCCCGCCACATTCAGGCGGAATGACACCTGTTGACACGTCAGCAGATAACTCTCTAGATGTCATCCCATGGTGGCCTCTCATTGGACAGCAACCAAGGCTCTTGTGTCAGTTTTGCTCGAAAACATGATACTTGACACATAGCCATGAGCTGAAACGGGTTTAGCGCCACCAGTGTAGGGGCTGGGGGATGTGGCGGGGGCGGCGGGGGCAGGGTCACTCCAGGACCTCCACCCGCCAGCTCGCCGCCTGGCGTAACATTTCGGTCCGCAAAGCAGTCGTAGCTGAAGTATCCAGCTACCGCGGTCACCGGCTGACTCAGCGTCAGGACTGCCAGGTCCAAAGCCTGCCTCAAATGAGCGCAAACATGTTTATGTGCCGAGGGTGCCGAAGAAGCCTTGCCGCACCGCTTTGCAGGGCATCTGATGCCGACATGCAAGCAAGACTTGCAAACCCTGTTGCTTGATCAGATCACGCAACCGACGTGGACACGCCTGGTCGGTCTGATTGGCTGTGAACTGGCGCGGCAGCATAATCGTCTCCACATCGAAAACACCATATGGTGCCTGCACCAGGCAAGACATAAGCATGGAGACCCTCTGCTGACGCTCGTCATCGGGTGCACAATGACGGCCATGCAGCAGGGTCCAGCAGTACAGCAGCAGCCACCTGCGGCGGCGTGATCTGCGACTGGTTGTTGTTCAGCGCCGGCCAGAAGCGCGGGTGCGGGTCACGCAGCTGGTGGGTGCCCCGGTAGTCAAACACACAGTGACCTGCACACACGCACAACAATGCCAGATGGCATGCGAGCACCAGCCAGAGGACACTGTGTGTGCGGGTTGCATCAAAGGTAGGGATGTGTGCGGGGTGTTTCGTGTCTGTGCTCCTGTGATGTGGCGCACATTCCCACATCGCCGTACCAGCTGTCAGCACGTGGCGGTCGCTGATCAGGGAGCCTGTGCAGCGTGTGCCGTCTGCGCAGCGCAGGAAGCCAATCCAGCGGTAGGGCACTGCCTGCAGTTGCGCACGGTACCTCAGCCATTCAGACTGCGGACTGTCGGGCAAACTGCTTATGATTTGCAGATCATGCTTTCGATCATGCAACCAGCATGTAGCCTGACCGTTGTCTCAAAGACCTGCCGGCGGCTCATGTTGACCTCCAGCTGCCTGCAGCAACCAGCACATGACATCTTCACTGCACTGGAGTCTGCTCAATACGGATCTGCTGCTGCTCATGTTGCAACGCAGGCGACGGGCGCATCCTGATGATAACTCCAGCGGCGAACAGCCGCCACACACCCTCTGACTGCGCCGCTGTTGTCGTCCGCAGCATCGAGCGGCTTGCTGCTGCCGTCGACGGGAGTCATCGCACTGCTCTGGGCCACCTGGGTGACGAGGCCCGAGTCGACCTCTGATAGGACACCTGGCGGGCTGAAGCGAGGCTGCTCGACTACATTGTTTGGCTGCGCCACTGCTGCCACCACTGCATACACTAGGGCTGCCGCTGCAATGAAGTGCGCAGCCCTGCACTGGACATATCGTCTGCTGCCTCGTGTGACTGCCCTGCACGCTTGGCCTGCCATGCGCCCAGAGTGCACCCCAAGCAGGCCTTGGGGACCATGAACAGCTCAAGGGCTCTGTCTTGCACCTCCCACTGCGACTTTCCTGCTACTGGCTGGTACAATACTCCTGTCAACACCAGAGTGACAGCAGTGAAGATTGCCCCTGCAGAATGTTGCCAAATTTCAACAGCACTTCTAGTATGCTGAACGGTGAACTGTGGCCCACCGCACAAGCGACACCTTGCGCAAGGTGAGGTTGCACAGAGTGACGAGGACGACAAGTAAGACTCTCAGTCAGACAAGCTCCTGACAGCTGGCAGGCTGCAGTGAAGTACGTAAAAGTCGTCGAAGAACAGCTGGGCCCTGTTAAGACGGCTCGGGGACCAAGTCGGTCTGCACTGTTGGGCATGGGGCTGCACTCATCAAGGGCATTTAAGCTGGCAACCTACTAGCCCATGCACCCGCCGCCATAGATTCCGCCGTTAGCTCAGTCAACCAGCCGCAATGTAGTGCAAGCGCATATGAGATAGCCACGAATAATGACGTGCACTGTGCTCTTTATATATGTGCTGTCTGGCATTGCTGACGCATGACTGCCCATGCAACCCTGGGACAAAGAGGGTGTAGCGGTGGGCTGTAAGCAGTACCTGCTGTAGACTTCAGCAGGCACAGCATCACACTACTGTCGGATCCCAGGTTCGTATTTATGTGTTGGGCCGCAAAAGAATCGTTTGGATTGTAACAACGCCTGACCCTAACAACCAGTTGAACAAGCTCGTGGAAAGGTGTGATTTGCACCAAAGAAGAGTCTCCCTGTTCTTGACCATTGACGCCAACTTCCCTGTTGATACTTCCCTTTGCTCATCTGAACCCGCAGTGCACCCATCGATACCAAGCCCCTTGTCAGTCACGATCTCCCGATGCACCTTGTGCCGGGCAGCTGTAGCATGATGGCCAGCAGGCAAAGCCCAGCAGCTGCTGAGCATGATGCCGCAGGCCTAGCGAGCATTCAGTCCTTGCTTCCTTGCTGGACACTTCACTCGTCCTGCTCATCGTACGAGGGGTCGATGGCACCCACCATGAGCTTGACCAGCCACAGCTCTGGCGTCAGCGTCACGCCCTGCAGTCATGCCAAACACGAATATTGCTCCAGCTGACCTAGTGTGCCTCATGCCAGTCAGCTTGAGCACTGCGCAGCGAATGTCAGCAGGGCAGAGGCATGGCAACGTGCCATGATGAAGCAAGAGCTGTGCCTCCGGCTGCTCACCTTCCGTGCGTACTCCTCTGCCTCCAGCTCGTAGTAACTCTGCAGTGGCGTCACATATGAGGGCTCAGTTGCAGAGCTGGCATGTGCATTCCAAATGCAACTACACGATGATCGTAAGTTACAAGTGCAACACATTGGAAGAGCTTCCAGGCTGATGGCCTCACCGTAGCGTCGACCACGTTCTGTGTACAGAACAGGGATACATGTCAGTCTACAGCCACTGGCGTCAGAACAACCCACTACGAAGCATGCCAAGACACAGAAGCAGGAGGCGTGGTTGGACAAGGTAGTGAAGCAGACACTGCGGTGGAGGATGTGCAGAGAAAGCCTACCCCGATCTCTGGGTCGTTGTCGAGCTCGCCCAGGAAGCGCTGTGCCTTCTGATCCTACAGGGCATCAAACAGACAAGCGTTATGAGCTCACACTGTCAGACACGCAGCGTAGCGTCTCTTCCCTTGTGCACATGCTTGGTCAGGCTGACGGAAGGTGAGACAGGAGGGCAGGAGGGCTAAGCATAGCAGACCCAAACAGGGCATGACGCATACCTTGCCGACTTGCGCGAACTCGAAGGAGATGGCGCCGGGGCCGTACTGCGACTGCGCCGCCGCCTGCTTGGCCTGCGGGCAGGGCACAGACACCGGTAAAGCGACAGTATGAGCAGCACGGCACACAGCTAAGCTGCACGGGTCGAGATGGATTGCATGCTGACGGGGCAGGCCTGCTGGCGCGCATTGAAATGCCGACCATCGGCCACCAACACTGTGTGCAAACCGCACACTTGCTGTGCTGTCCAGCAACAACGATAGCCAGAAGCCTGGGAGAGTTGTCGGATACAGCACCTGCTGGATGACGCGCTTGACAGTGCCATGGGGCTCGCCGACGGGCTCACCATCGGAAATGACGATGCACTGCAGGATGCAAGAACCCCGCGGTGAGCACAGAGGCATAAGGTGAAAACAGACAGCAGCTCCCTGGAGAAACTACCAGGGCTTGTTTAGTGGACAGCTTCATGTACAACTGCAGTGTCGTCTGCAGGCCAAGGTCTTGTCCCTTGTCCTGCACAAGGGACAAGACAAATACATGCCAACTTTCAGTGCAGCTCACCAGGATGGGCTTCTGCAGGTCGCGCTTCTGCAGGCCGGACACCAGGAAGGGGCGGATGACCTTGCTCTCCAGCGCCGTGCCCAGCGGCCTGCGCACACCAGGGTGCACCACGGTCAGCGTGGCCTCCGTGTTATATGCACGTGAATATTCCAGGGCGTACATGCACGATGTGCATACGCAATGTGCAAGCTGGCAGCGGGGCAGCGAGGTTGCTGCCACGGCTTTGCTGACGAGAACAGAGGTGAAATTGGCTGGCATGGAGGGGGGATTGCAGAAAGGCGCGCACGTCATGCCGTTGAACTGCACTTGCGAGATGAGCTGCTGCGCCGAGCCGGCGTCGCGGATGCCGTTGCCCTCCACATTGTTGTTCATGAAGCGCACCTGTGGCAGTGCCACCCATGTAAGAATTAGCCACAGACAACAGTATTGTGAATGAGGTTGACCAGGCACGACTGCCTGCATGGCAGCGCCAACGTGACAGAAGGAGAAAACTCAATGTTCAGCGCATTGAAGTCCATGTTGGATAGCGCTCACCAGAATGCCATCATCGTCGAACAGTGTTGCCACCTCAGCCACACGCCCCAGGATCAGCTGCAGCACAACAGCCAATCACTGTGTCAGGCTGATGCCTGCTATATTTCGAGTGTCCGAAGAGGTGACACAGCAGATCTTGCAGCTGTACATGCCGCAAATGACAAACAGTGAACAGCCAAACTGGCTGCTGTGCAGCACCTTCAGGTCGTCAATGCGCTCGCCGCGCTCCTCGAACACCATCGACCCCGAATCATCTGCACCAGCACAATGCTTACAAGTCTGTTGGGAATCGAGAAATCACCGCACAGCAACTTGCAACAAGAGCAGTTTTTGACAACCGACAGCAGCCGGCCACGGTGGGTTTCAGTGGACGCACCAGCGTAGATGACGATATCTGCAGCAGCACAACACACAAAGGGTGAGGCGAGCGACACAAAGTAGCATACACGACACCACACGATCCGAAGGGCATCTGCTGCATCAGCTTGAAGAGTGACAGTGACTCTGCAGATGGGCAGCTCAAGCTGCAGACGCACCGTACAGTGCGAGCTGCGCCAGATCGGTGGCCAGCTCCAGAGGCATGTTCCACTGCTTGGACAGGTCCCTGCAACACATCCATCACAGCATGAGACATCTCGGCGCTCTCGGAAACAGGCACAGATGCTTACAACAGCAGATGCCGTAGCCATATACATTCACACTCACGCAAACTTGACGCAGTCCAGGCGAGCAAACACGCGTTGCAGCGCCTGCGGCGGGTAGAAGGCCTCCAGCCTGCAAAATAGCTCATATATATCAGCACTTGCGATTCGTAACAGAACACTGCAACCGGCATGATACCCACCACTCTTAATGTAAGCCTCACAGCCCGAGTGCATGCACTGACAGCAGACATTACACTTGGGATCAAGGAATGAAAAGCGACAGCGCCGCCCCGCACCGGTTGGTCTGCACCATCTTGGTCAGCTTCTGCTGGATGAGGGGCATCACGGAGCCCGCAGAGCCGGGGCCGCCCATCAGCCCGCTCACGCCCTTGAAGTTTGCGTTGGCGCCCTGCAGCCACAGCAGTCATGTGGTGAGGTCCCAGCGCTGTGATTCAACACATGCAACCAGGATCAGCAGTGCTGCTGGAGGCCTGGTCATGTGCATGACAGCCTCCCAGCGACTCGGCTTGTGCAACGGGGAGCAGCAGCTGTGACGCACCCCGTGCTGCTGGCCGGGGGGTGCACCGTAACCCTGCTGCCCCTGAGGGGGCTGGCCAAAACTGCCTTGCTGGCCCTGAGGGGGTGCGCCATATCCTCCCCCCCCCTGAGGGAGCTGGCCATAGCCGCCCGATTGCCCCTGAGGGGGCTGGCCATAGCCGCCCGGTTGCCCCTGAGGGGGCTGGCCATAGCCGCCCGGTTGCCCCTGAGGGGGTTGGCCATAGCCGCCCGCATGCGGCGGCTGCTGCCCGGGGAAGCCGCCGGGTCGCGGCGGGCCCTGCTGAAGGACAAGGAGATTTTTTCTTCTTCTGCCGATCTGTACTCTGCAAGCTCCCATCTGAGTTCACAGATTCACTACAGAAGGGAGAAATGGCAACTCGCAGCGCCGAACAGGCGCCCGAGATGAGCTGTGGACTGTCCAGAGTTGCACACCTGCGGAGGGGCGCCGAACGGCTGTTGCTGCCCCTGCTGCGGGGGGCCTCCGAAAGGCTGCTGCCCCTGCTGCGGTGCGTTGGGGCGAGGGAAAGCTTGCTGGCCAGGGGGTGGTGCGCTGCCGACGGGGGGATAGCCGCCTGCAATCATGAATGCAGCTACCATTTGCACCTGTCTACATAATGGTACATGTCATTGAATCCAGGGCGAGCAGGAGGGTGTGATGGTGCCTCCCAGTCACAGGTGCTGGCTGCCGCGGCGCGCTGCCGTGCACGTGCGCCGCTGCATGGCTGGCGGATGCTGTGCGTGCGATGGGGCGGGGGAGGGCGGCACCTGGGTACGCCGCCGATGCAGCTGCACCCGGGTAGCTCAGCTGCTGCGGCTGCCCGTAGTAGCTGGGCTGCTGGTACTGCTGGCCGTACTGCGTCTGCTTTTGCTGCTGACCATACTGCGGGTATTGCTGCGGGAACTGGGGAGTTTGCTGGGCATAGCTGGGCTGCGGCATACCCGGGTAGCCAGCCTGCGTCTGGGATAGTAGCCCGCCGGCTGCTGCGGTTGCTGTTGGTAGGCCTGGCCAGAGGGCTGGCTGCTGGCTGCGCTGGTCTGCTGGTATTGCGGGTTTGCGGAGGGGAATGCAGGGGCAGAGGCAGGCTGCTGGCTGGACTGACCTGGGGCCGAGCCGCCGGGCGCCGGTTGTGCAGAGGGAGCGCCAGGATTAACTGCAAATTGTGAAACACAATCGTGTCAAAAACTTCTGCAGTCTGAGTGTCAGATCGCAGTGACGCCCCGACGCCGTCCAGTGGGCAACGCATGCACACGGTGCACGATAACGATTTCGGCTTTGAGCTTACCAGGAGGGGCACCGGCGCCTCCGCCGCCAGCGTTGACTGCGGGGACGAGGACCGACGGTTATGATGTCACTTGTTGCGTCTGGACATGCACCGCTCAAACGCGGCCAACAGCCAGCGCAGCCTGCACCTCACCTTTGCTTGCTAGACCCATTGAGAAAGTGTTGGTTGAAGCGGTGAAGCGGAGAGGTTTCTGACGCCACGTCCGGCTGAAAACCACTTGCGGATGCCTGACCCAGACGCCGCTAAGGAGACGCTCCCGAGCTTGAGAGCTTCAGACGACGCTTTGGTGCACTGATGTAGGTTGTGACAGACTCTGCTCAGCTTTACAGTTCGCAAGGAGGAACTGGAACTGAGCTTCCTACCCGCTGCGCACACTCGTGTCGGAACGTGCTCTCGTCACCCCCCTGCAGGATCAGCACCAACGCACCCCAGAATCTTGCACAGCTGCAAACTTGCAACACTGCGGTGGCAGGCGTGAACGTCCATTGACACTCCTTGTCCTGTGCCGGCTCGCCGTGCGACACCCGTCCAGCGGGTAGTTGCTCGCAGTCGGAAGTGCTGACACCAGGACGCTTGAGCTTCTCACGTGCCACACAGCAGCGGCACCGCCATGCCGGGCCTCGCCGGCAAGCTGAACGCGGATCATTCTGGCACACTGCCGCAGCAGCAGGGTCAAGGATACCCGCCGGCGCCGGCGCAGCAGCAGAGCGGGTTTTCGGCGCCGCCGCCAACTGGCCAGCAACCCTCCTTCGGGCCGCCGTATAACGCCCCGCCGCCTCAGCAGGGCGGTAGCCATTACTCCCAGATCGGCGGCGGCCAGCAGTCCGCCTACCCGTCCATCGGCGCCGGCAGCTACGGCGGCCCAAACCCAGGCTCGCAGGTCCGCAGGGGATCAAGTAGCCCCCCAATGGACATCAAGCACACCCATGTTGTGCACAGATGGTTGTCCTCTCCTGCTGAAACCTCTGTATATATGGTGGCACGGGCCGTGGACCGTCTGGATGCATGACCTAATTCACTATCTTTTCTGCGCAGGGCTATCAACAGTATCCGCCGCCCGCGCAGCAGCAGCAGCAGTACCCGTTGAACCCCTACGGCCAGCAGCAGCAGTACCCGCAGCCGCAGCAGCAGCAGCAGCAGCAGTACCCGCAGCAGCAGTACCCGCCGCCGCAGCAGCAACCGCAGCAGTACCCTCCACCACATTCCCACCAGCCGGGGGGCTATGGCGGCGCCGCCGGCGGCGGCGACCCCGCCATCACGCAGGCGGTCACCAACAAGCTCAACTCCATAGTCGCCTCCAACCGGCTGCAGGTCAGGCTGCGATTGACGGTCTGCCACCCAGCCACAGGAAAGCGTGAGCATGGCATGTGCGGGAACCCTCTTGCAACACAACAACATGTCTGAGGGCTGCATGAGTCACGCCGAGGAGATTAATGGACCATGCAATTGTGCTCATCACCGATGGCTTGTGATGCAGGCATTCTACCCACCCAATGTGCTCCAGGGTGTGATCAGCAGGCTGTCTCGTGTTGACTTTAGGTAAGGAGTCTGACATTCTCCTGTGTAGGGCTTTTGCAGGGGCTGCTGATGCTGCGGATTGCTCTGGTTGCTCTATCTTTCCGCCTCATCATCGATGGATGACTGTCATTGTCATTGCATGGAGTGACATATGGATCGGGATGATGCAGGGCGCTCGCCGCACAATGGAAGATGAACCTGGAGCTTGCTCTCGACCTTGCCGCTTTGAGTCTGTACGACACCGTGATCTACTGCGGTGAGCAGTGGCTGCATACGCCTCGGTACTTCGGGTGTTGCTCATCAGCATAGCCACAGTGGCGTATTGCACGTATCAAAGCAGTGGTGCAATGTTTGAGTGCCATCTCGTCCCTGCGTCCAGATGACAGCACATCCATGAAGTATGCTGACAACGGGGAGCGCATCGACGACTTGAAGCTCATCCTGGAGCGCGTGTCTGAGGTGCGCAGCTTCTCGCAGAGAGCATCATGCAAAAGTATTGCTGACAAGATGATTTACAAGGTTCTGTTCCTGTGCGCTATGTGACAAGTTGAGCCCCGGCATGCAGCCATGCCTGACGGGTCTCTGCATGGTTCCTCCGCAGGTGGTGACACTGTTTGATGAGGACGGCATCTCGCTGCGCGCCATCAACGCCAATGTCCAGGTGTGCCGTCGTTGCCCTGCTGCCAGCTTGCATCAGTATCTGCAGCCGCCTCGCGATGCTCCATCTGACAGTGGCAAGGCCCAGGATTGCCGGAAGCCCAGCGTCTGTCTTTGGCACTGTGAAGCTGAGGGGTGTGGTGTGTCGCCTGCTGCAGGGCGACAATGTGCGGACGGCCATCGATGCGCAGCGCTTCGTGCAGTCACTCAAGTTCTCCGGCATGACGCCCCTCGGCACACAGTGAGCGCTCCGTTGCCAACCTCGATAAGGCATGGTTGCTGGCATGTAACAACACACCCTCAGTCTGGTGCAAATCACCCCTTGCAGCCAGCACGTGAGGCATGTGACAGAGCATGCACCTGGGCCCTGCAGGCTGGAGAACCGCATCCTGAAGCCCATGGTGTTCGAGCCCATCAAGCGCCGCTCGCTCCAAAAGCCCGTACTGGTGAGACCCCACCTTCACAATCCAGCTGTTCACACCATTCTGTTTTGATTCCACAGCATAGGTGCTGATGTGCCCCGTGCACTCGTTGATGTGGTTGTGCATGTGTGCCTGATTGAATCTGCTCATACTTGCAGGTGATCACCGTTACAGATGGCGAGCCGACGCAGGTACTGGTCATGCTCAGAATACTTAGGATACATCCTCTGGGTATCCCATTCCTGTCAGCACACTATTAGTATTCATACTGACAAGCGAACTAGTGATGTGCTGCACGTGAGATCGGCATGCCCCTCTGCTGTTGCAGGAGTCGGACCATAAGATTTTCACTGTCATCAAGAACGCCAAGGTGCGGAGTGCTGCTTGTCACCTGGAGGCCGAAAACTCGACCCAAGTGTAGTCCATATTCGACGCACATGTTAGCAACCAGCTCACAGCAATCTTGCTGCGCTGCAGAAAATCACGTCGGCTTCGCAGTATGGCTCGGGCGCCGTCGCCTTCGAGTTTGCACAGGTGAGGCAGTTACCATCGTTGCTGGGCTCCTGCCGTCCTAGCATGGCAATGATGCGACGGGCATAGACCGCCAAGCACACCCAGCTGCTTGTGCTGTCAGTGCCCCTTGCTCGCGGCAGTCAACAACGAGACACCACACCCCAGTGGTTGCCCCATCCCTGCATGCTGACCCCGATAGCGGTGCTCAGCGCAATGCGTCACCCCCCAGCTCAACATGCGTCGGCCCCCAACGCAAAGCGTCCCCCCCTGCGCGCCAGGTGGGCAAGGACACGGAGGCGCAGGCGTTCCTGGGCCGCCTGGACACCGACCGCGAGGTCGGCAGCCTGGTGGACGCCACGGTGCGTCTTCCTCACGCACCTGGTCTCATGTGTCCGAAAGTTGTTCCTTGTTACTGACATGATTGCCTGTCATTGACATGGTCATCTCGAAATGGTACCAGCCGACGGGCGTCCTGTCGTGTGCAGAGCTACTACGAGCTGGAGGCGGAGGAGTACAAGCGCAAGGTGAGGGTGCAGTGACATTGCGTTATTGGGTGCGCCGCATTTGTTTGGGCGCCTTTGCAAACAGTCCTCACCACATCGTCATGTGTCATGTGCAGGGCGTGGACCTGACTCCAGAGCTTTGGTTGGTCAAGCTGCTGTGCGGCGCCATCGACCCTTCATACGACGAGCAGGACGAGTGAGCAGAAGGGCCGAGACTGCAGACCGCCATTGGCTGAACCAGACCGCACAAAAGGGATGGTGGTCAAGTCCAACACCACTGCTGGGTGCTCAATGGGTTTTGCACTGTCTCTGTCAAGGCAACCCTGTTCTCCATCACCTCCAGATAGTCTGGAGTCTCAGTGGTTGTGGCACCTCAACCTGCTTCACTTGGGGTTTTGGTGCACATCCGGCACTCGTGGGGTGGAGTGCAGCAACGTGACGAAGCTGAATGTGCACGGATGGTTTCTTGGAAGTACGACATGCTACTCTGCAGAACTTCTATCATCATGGTGCGGAGACCGGGCTGGGGTGAGGGTGTTGCAATAAAATTCGACGCAAGACATATGCAGACCTACTGTGCACATGGCTATGTGCCTGCCATGTCACATTCTCACAGCTATACGAGCACTGCAACCGTGTCCCTGCATGCTTCTTCCCAGAGTCGGAGGGCCACCTGCCAATCTGCGTCAGTTTCGCCATGTGGAGGGAGGTCGCCCAGCCAGTGCGCCCTGCATCAGAACAGAACCCTGCTGTCAAGTCCCCAGCAAAGCTGATCACGGGCAAGAGGCCTCTAAGTAAAGGGCATTGCAGAGACGCCCTGCGCAGACCCCACCCTTGCACTTTCACACCTTCCCTGTGGATGCATGGGCATGCAGATACGTACTCACCCAATGTCCACTGCAACTTCACCAAGAAAATTTACATGCCACTGCACCTGCACCGCCTTGAGGCCATCCTGGCCCAGCTGCTCCAGCCAGGCGGCGCCCACCCGCAGCCGCTGCTCGCTGGTCGGCTGTCGGTACCAGTACGCCGCCCGCCGCAGCGCGCCCGCCAGCGGCCCTGTAGCGGGACGACCCAGGACTCAACATGAATAGGAGATTGAAGCCTGTACTGTCACCTGTGGTCTCATCAACGATCACTACGGCGTGCGCAAAATAGGTGGATGGAGTGCAGGCCAACTATAATGCCAGCACCGGTTGCACCCGACCATCATGACATGGTGCAGGGCTGCTGCCAAAGGCCGGCCGCGCACCGTCGAGGGTGATGCGCCGGGCGTCGTCGGCCGAGTCCACCTTGACGCCCGCGGCGCTCGCCAGGCTGCCCAGGAACCCACCCTGCAGCGCGCCCGCCAGCGGCGGCGGCAGCGGCACCGGCAGCGTCACCGCGCCGTTAACCGCGCCCAGCGACATCATGTCCCCCAGGTGCTGGTACCTGACCGATGTGCCAAAAGCCTAGTCAATGACTCGGAGCGTGCGGAAAACCACAAGTTTTGCCATGAATCACCAGGAAGCACCAAGACAGCTTTGATCTTGCCCATCGCATCTGTTGGCAGACATGCGTCAGCTGACTGGTATTGGATCAGAGATAGCATGTGGAGCAACTCACACCTAAATGGCAGCAGCGGGCGGTTGTTGATGGCGGCCCACAGGTTCCATGCAACGTAGTCTGCCTGCTGGAAGGCCACCTGAGACACAGACAAACTGACCCTGAGTTGCGCTCTCCATATTGTTGTGGACCTGCCGCTGCATGTCCTATGCGAGTAGCATGCCCATCCAGCATTGTTCGTGTGCATTGATGAAATCCAAGCCGTCTGAGCTGCCTGCCTGGGCTGTGATGGGTAGGGACTCGGTCTCGGGCATGCTCTTGACGCCTGACACATCGCCGAGCGCAAACACTCGGGAGTGCGAGACGACGCGAAGCGTCTCGTCTGTTTGCGCGGCACCCTGCGTCGAGAGGCAAATTTCACACATCATTGATACCAACATGCATTACAGTCCATTACAGCCTGCAGCGCCAGAATTTGCTTTTCCATGAGAAGTATTCAGGCTAAGTGCAAAAGTCGCGCTCGAGGTGATGCAGTGGGCGATAGTGAGGAGGGGCATGGCTTGCAGGAGCGGAATCTGCCAAAACAGTCTAAGTAGACAGGCATGTATATCCCACTGAAGAGTCAAATGCTCACCCTGCCATTCCTGGGGAAGGGCAGCGAGATGCCGGGCTTGCCGGGGGCGCTGTGGAAGTCGTTGCCCTTGGACGCCGGCTGCGACCCGGCCGTCCAGAGCACCAGGTCCGCTTGCAGCAGCTGCGCAGGATGGCTCACGAAAAGTCACAGCGTGGAGCAAGCGGAGCAAGCAATCTGAACACCTAGCTATTGCGACTGCAACCGCCTGCCAGTCACAACATGTGCGCAGGCCAGGGATGCCATGCGGGTTTTCCTGCACACCTGCTGGGAGCCGTCCTTCATCTTCAGGTAGACCATGCGTGGCGTGGTGTCCACAGCCCCCGATGAGCGCCCGCCGCTGATCTTCTTGATGGACGACACCTGATGGCAGGCGCACTCCATCAGCTCATCATCCCGCTGCCGTCAGCACACTCCCATCCACCGTGAACACTGTGCTCTGGCGAGGGCCTGCTGCGGCGCCCGCACCGCCGTGCAGCACAGCCCATGAGCACAGGCTGAGTGTGCCAGCATATGCCTTATTGGGGCAACGCCGCCTTGGGGCAACGCCGCACCAGGCCATTTGTGATGACGGACACGCCCTTGCCGCTGAGCACGGAGCGCGCCGCGGCCCGCTGCCCCGGGGGGCTGGACTCCAGGATGTCCGGGGCACCGGCCACCAGCTTGACGCGCCCACGCCCTGATTTGGAATTGGGGTTTCAAAGGGTTCACAGCATGCTCGCTGCGGGATGCACAACATGGCAAGACAGTAGGGCAGCGAGGGACTGGCGTGGCAGGCACATGTGGCCAGGAAGTATTGATCCGCTTGCTCACCTGCCAGCATCTCCGCGGTGACGCTCGCCAGCTCGATGCCGGCGTAGCCGCCGCCCACGACCACCACGTCGGGCGCGCCCTCCTGCCGCTGCAGCTCCTCCAGCCGCTGCTTGACCTGCGCCAACAGCTGGAAGCTGCTGCAGGGTGGGTGTCTTCATGCGCGCCCTCCGGCGAGTGCCGGCAGCGCTCCCATGGAGCGGTTACAGCCTTCAGTGCGGAGTCGTGGGAAATCTCGAGGCTTCGCCGACTGGCGCACCTTCAGGGCGTCGGCGTAGGTGCAGAAGGGGGTGGCGAGCTCCTTGGCGCCGGGGATGCCGAAGGTGCTGGTTTCTGAGCCCAGCGCCAGCACCAGCCAGTCGTACTCCACGTGCTGGCCGTCCGCGAGCGTGATGCGGCCCCCCGCGGCGCTGCCGCCGTCCGGCAGCAGCTTCTCGGGCTCCACGGCATTGACTGTGCCCTGCCGGTGGGCCAATAGAGCAAGATGTGTAACTAAGTGGATACCTGCTGAGCCGTGACAACTGCACATCTCGCCTATTGATGGCCGCCAAGACAAATGTGTGCGACGATGCCATTGAGCAGACACTTGCCGCAAGCGCCCTGCATGAACATGAGGCGTATACAGAGCAGGTTGCAGCGCAATGGCACCTGCAGGAAGTTGATGTTGTAGGGCGCCAGCAGCTGCTGGAAGTAGGGCGCCACCTCCCACGCCTTGGCGGTGCCCGCCACAAAGTCGTACAGCAGCGGCTTGAACACAAAGCGCTCGCTCTGGTCTATGAGCGTGACCTGCAGCATGAGCTCGGATAGAGTAGGCTGCGACACCGAGGATTCTTGGCCACATGCTGCTGTATCATCCACAGCCATACCGCTTTGCTGCCACCTTCAGTGTGCCTGACACAACCACAGCTGCCGCCACAGCCCTTGAGTATTTGGGCCCCTACCACTCATGAGCGCTCACCTGCGGCTTTGTGTTCTGCGGCCACAGCAGCTGGTCAAGCCGCACGGCGGTGTACAGGCCGCCGAAACCGCCGCCGAGAATGCACACCCTCGGTGCTGGCCGAGCACCCGCGCCTGCGGGTGAGGAGAATGTGCAGCGTGTGGGACCCACCTGGTTGTCAAGTGGCAGCAGCAGGATGTGCGGATGAGGTTGCTCAGCCTCTGCAAACACGCAACCGACATGCGAGATGGGCAGCTGACCATTCGCTGCTGACGCCGGGCCAGCATCCGTGGCGTATGCGGCTACGATGCATCCAAGGCCCGCTCCACCAACACCCCTGCGGCCTTGACGTCCTGCGCAGATGACTGCGATCGCTAACCTGTGCATGTCAGCGATGATGGCATGCAGGCAGCTTGCTGGAGGTGCCGGTGCCTCTACACAAGACCCGCCATACCTGTGGCATTGCCCACCAGTCGACCGCGCCTCGACGGCTGATTGCTGGAGTGCTGGCTGTAGCGTCTGCCGGCCTGGCTGTCAGTGCGTCCGCTGCCTGGCGCCTGGCACCGGCAAATTGACATTGCGCACTGCGGCATGCAGGTGGTTGTCTGCAAGCGCAGCGGCTGGATGCTCCGGCTGCACAACATCGTGCACTTGGTCGCCCACATTCTGTAGTTACAGCTGGGTAGGACGCTTCTGCACACTCATCCGCACATCAATCGCACTGAGCACAGCAGCGACTGCAATGCACTTTGTAAAATCTGCCACCGCAGGATGAGCGGGAGTTTGATCTGTTTGATGGCGAAAGTTTGATAGCTCTTGCAGACGCCAACGCACTTGCAAACACTCCCGCAAGTGTCAAGAGGCCTTGAGTCAGGGGACGTGGCACCTGTCATGCAGGCACGTGCAAATGCATGGGCTGATGGCCACTGGCCCACTGCCATGCGCTGCATAGCTTGACGACAATTGCAAATTGCATTTATGTCTTACAGCAGACGCCTGAGTGATGTTGTACCTCTTGCTTCAAGCCTACAGCATACCACAGCTTGCAATCACCTCAACAACCGTTTGCTAGGTGCCTGTTCCGAGTAGATGTTCATGTCAGCGGTTCGTGCGTGCCCACAGTGTGCTGAGGTCTGGTAGCACACACTCGCTTGTGTCTGCCACAGCACGTTGCTCGGGGAGCAGCAGCTGCCGCTTGCAGAACAGCAGGCGTGCTCTGGCGCTCATCTTACACAGCGGCAGATCTGTCAGACGCTAGGCACATCAGCAGCGCCTTTGCAATAGTGGCCTACCTCCTCCAGCAGCGAGAGCGTTGTGCGGAACCTGACGGTGGCGGTCAGCGCTTGATCAGGACGCAGCTGCTCTGCCACCCGGCCTGGCAGCCTTTTGGGCAGCCAGACAGCAGGGGACAGCTCGCCAGCCAGCTTTGAGGCACAGCGAGCGCCGACAGCGAGAGCAGCATGGCAGAGGATGGGGGCAGCGACGGCAAGCCGCCCCCAGAGAAGGGCCTCAGCTTTGGCGGCTTCAAGGTTTGTACTTCGCCTGGGTGCCTCCTTGTACGCCTCCTTGTACGTCAGTTCAGCTGCAGCCGTCGGGTGCAACCGCGTCGGGTGCTGTGCTTGCTGTCAACATGTACTTCTGCATAGCAGATGCTGGCATGTGGACAAGCGCACCGCAGCCTGTAGCTTGACTTGAAGACGCCGCTGCCTTGCCATTGTGCAGGGGCGAGCCAAGCCGAAGCTCAACGTGTCGGAGGCAGAGCAAGCAAGGCGGCGCGAGGCTATCACCGGCTTCGGCTCCGGCGGCGGCATCACAGCCAATGGGCAGCCAGCTGCTGCAGGGCCGCGCGTCATCCCAAAGCAGCAGGACAGCTTCGTGGTGGGCGTTGGCCGCACACGAGACGCTGGCAGGGCTGCAGGTAGTGCTGCTCCAATAGATGATGGCGGTGCAGAAGCCGCTCCCAGCAGACAGGGCGGCGGTGCAAAGGCGGCTGACAGCAGGCAGCCGGGCGAGCGGCAGCGGATACCCAGCTTCATCCCGGACCGCGATGACGGCACCGTCGGCAACGTCGAAGACCGATTTGCGGTGAGCTCATCGCACAAGGTGGCACACAGCACCACACCCAGCACCTCACCATGCAACTCATGCTTGTCATCAGGCAGCAGTGATCTGTGGCAGTTGCCCCTGACTTTCAGTCGTCACCACTGTCTGCAGGCCGCAGAGGAGCAGGCGGTCGACACCTCTGTGTCATACGGCCTGACCGTGCAGCCGCGGCGGCAGCAGGAAGCCGATGGGGCAGCTCCAGCGGACACGAATGGCGCAGCAAAACCGCCGCAGCAGAACGGCCATGCTGCGGCCGCTGAGAATGTCACCAGCCGAGACTGGGAGTCACGGGTCTTCAAGGTGCTCACACCATGTTCCTCTATCGAAGTGCAGCTCGCAAAGTTTGCTTGTGCATACCGAGTCTTCCCTGCAGAGCATCAGGCTGCACGTGCACAGACAAAACTTCCAATGGCGATCAGACATGCGTTCGTGCACAAATGCAGGAAGATGTGGCGAGGTTGCCGGATGAGGCGGATGAGGCGGCGTATGAGGCGATGCCCATTGAGGAGTTTGGCGCCGCCATGCTGCGGGGCATGGGCTGGAGCGAGGGGCAGGTACTGCAGGCATTCTTTCAGGCTCCCTGTCCTTGTCCAGTGATTATCTTTCTGCCATTGGTGGCACAGCCCCTTTGCCTTTCAGCTGCGGCTCTGGAGGAGCTGTATGGCTGTGCAGCTTGCTGCAGGCGAGCCCCTCGCCAAATGCACATATGCGGATCGAACGTTAGTGCACTCGGTGCCACAGCCAATGCAGGCACCTGCTGCACTTATTGGCTGAGCCGCAAGCATCCTCATTCCCACGAATGCAGGGCGTGGGGCGGCGGAAAGTGGGGCCCTCCCAGCCCTTTCAGTACGTGCAACGGCCCCACCGCCTGGGCCTGGGCGCGGAACCTGCGAAGCCAGAGGTGCTGCTGCTGCTGCTGCTGCTGCTGTACGAACACTCCAGGACTGCACCATGGCTGCCAGTGCTTGATGCTAGCACTTGTGTGTGCATGCTCATGCTGACCTGTGGCCAGCTGCAGTCGGACTGTGCTAACAGCTCTGCGCTGCACAATGGCATGCACAGCATCAGCTGCTGAGCGCCTGGCAGAGTGCTGCAGGAGAGCAAGAAGCGGCACATCAAGCCGGGCGAGAGCCGGGAGGCGAAGCACCACAAGGTGTTCATCGACGACGAGGGGCGCCAGCGGCATGTCATGTCGCTTGACGACAAGCTGGTGCGCGGCTTCCCGCAACACTTCACGAGCATTATTTGACGCTCTGCTATGTCATGGAACCCTCGACAGGGGTGCTGGATTCAGGCGGGGTAAGCACCTCAGTGCGTTCAGAGGTGGTAGAGTCCCAGGCTGGGTGGGTGAGGTGGAATGTGACCGTAATGCAGGTGGACCGGCAGCTGCTGGGCGTGCACCCCGGGAAGACGATGCACATTTTGAAGGGCCGCCATGAGGGGCTCACCTGTGAGGTGAGAAGGATTTCCAGAGCGGCCGCAACACTGCAACCTGCAGCCGTCTCTTGCCGACCCAGAGCTGTTGCTGCTTGGACAGCTGCGGAACGGGGGCTCAGTGAACACGTTGCCTGCCGTCTCGGGTGACGAGACGTGCGCAGTGTGATGACCTTTCCCCTTGCATTGCAGGTGGTGGCTCTGGAGCCCAAGGTGCCGGACCGCTCTGATCGCGCCGTGGTGCGGCTGGCGCCCTCCGGCGAGCGCGTCACCCTGCGCTGCTCGGAGCTGGGCGAGAAGTATGAGGCTGACGCCAGGCAAAGGTGGGTGTGCAGCTTGCCCGTCGCGTATGCTGGATTGACGTTGACGCGCGTGGTCTGCAATCAAACACTAGCCTACCCATGAGTACGGTCCATCCACAAACCGTCGTCGTTGTCAAAGACGCCAGCACAGGACAGCTGTGCAACATTGAAGTCGTGACCCACAGCACATCAGGTTGCCAGGAGCGTGAGTTCATCTGATTCCCTGTGCCAGGGACAAGGATGCCGAAAAGCAGGCGCGGAAGCAGGAGAAGCAGCGCAAGCGGGAGCGCGAGGCGGCGCGGGACGCTGAAGGCGGCGCTGCTGCCGAGCCAAAGCGCCGGCGGCCCGAGAACGGGGCTTCCGAGCGCAGTGCTGAGCCGCAGGTGCATGCTTGCTCCTGCAACAAAGCAGATGTGCACCCTGCTTTGAGGCCCATGTTCCTGCAGATAGGTCATCATCTGCTGAGCTGCTGCAATGGCAGCGTGGTGCCCAAGCCAGCATGCCTACTGGCACTTTCCTTGTGCAACCCAATATCATGTATTCGCCTGTATCTGCGCTCAGGGCCGGGGCTCGGCAACAAGCAGGGACACCGATGCCGTCGTGCCATCCGGCGGCTCGGGCGGCCGCGGCTGGCTGCTGCCGCATATGCGTGTCCGGATCATTGACAAGAAGCTGTCGCAGGTGCTGCCCCCCTCCCTGTGCTGCGCCTGTGCACTCGGGTGTCACCCTATGCGCTGGTCATGCTGGGACCGTCATGCTGTGCGCCTCTGTGACCGCTGTCTCGTGTCGCATCGGTCGCAGGGGCGCCTGTACCTGAAGAAGGCCACGATAGTGGATGTGCCGGAGCCGACACAGTGCGAGGTTGTGGTGGACGATCTTGGCACACATGTCAGCGTGATGCAGCAGCAGCTGGAGACGTACATCCCCAAAGCACCAGGCACAAGGGTGAGCAGGGGTTGCTGCCTGGGGACGATGCAGTCTGCAGCGTCCAACACAGCTCTCTTTTCTTTTGGCTGCTGCCTCACTTGCTTCCTACAAGTGCTCTTGTTCCTAATCAGTCGTCTGCATCCTGGATCATTTGGCAGTGATGTCCTGCGGATGCTCGACTTGTCGTCTATGAGGAGCTTGTCGTGCTGTCCTAGCAAAGCTTACGAGTTTTTGTCAGAATGCTGGTTCTCTGCTGCAGGTCATCTTTGTCAGCGGCGAGCACCGCGGGCGGCGTGGGAAGCTGCTGGACAAAAATACAAAGGTGCAGGCGGCTGCTGTCGAGCTGCTGGTGGACGACCAGACGCTGGTGGTCAAGGTGGCATGCGACGACATCTCCCAGTATGTGGGCGACGACGAGGATTGAGTGGTGCCGAGAACGGGTCGTGCTCTGAGTTCTCACTACTGACTTGAGCAGACTGAGAGATGCGCGGCATCAGGGCATCGTCAGATAGACAACAGACACAGCTTTTTGCACAGGAGAACGATTGAAAAATCAGCAAAAATGTTGCGTGACGGAGCTGTTCGCCATGCAAACAATCACTCGAGGCTTGCGTGTGCAATATCACTTTGTTTTCCACACAATGCCATCTAGCTCC
Source organism: Diplosphaera chodatii (assembly GCA_032358165.1). NCBI lineage: Eukaryota > Viridiplantae > Chlorophyta > Trebouxiophyceae > Prasiolales > Stichococcaceae > Diplosphaera > Diplosphaera chodatii. The sequence continues at coordinate 1,260,305 of JAALGY010000036.1, read as the reverse complement.
CAGTCTTCCGGGTCCCCATCAGCGACGAGCACCTACAGCAAGTTTCAATACAATATGACGGCAGCACGGGTTCTGCATGTGGCTCGATGGCAGTAGCATGGTGTACACACAGATAGCAGGGTGTTTGGCTGCCGCTGCGCATTCACTCTTGCTTGCTTTGTGATGCAGCGCACCTTCAAGTCCGTGAGCGTGGCAGCCTTCCAGCTGTCGGAATCTGCAAACAGTGACCGTCCGCCGCCCGGCAGCTTGGCATAGTAGCTGCCTAACCGTGACTGCAGTAGCATATAGACGGGATCAAACATGTTTTGGCAAGCTGCAGGCATGCCCTACAAAGCCACTGCGTGTACGCGCAAACAGCAGGCCATGCTGAGTTTGCGCCTGCAAATGGCCGGTGTCGAGCGAGCGTCTGAGCACCTGTGCGGTGCGCTCTTTGCCGCCGGACCCCTGGAGCGGGATCTTCAGGCCGTCAGGCCCAAACTGTGGCCCCATGTCCCGCTTGTCCAGCACCGCCATGCTGGCGCCGCCCACCTGCGAATCAGAACACCGAATGGTGTTCCTACTGGGTCCAATACCTTGGTGGCCACAGGCATCCATGCTGTCGATGCTGGCATGGGCGGCTGCGTGTGCAACCACCATTCAGAGCCACATGCCTTGTGCTGTCAACCACGGTGCAGGGGCATCAAGACGGCACTCACCTTTTCGAGTTTGATGGGGTCTTTGCTGGTGTCGCCATCCGGCCAGGTGAACAGGAAAGCAGCAATAGAGTCCCGATCGTCCCCAAGCCCGATCCAGCCGGCGGGGTTGTACCCGCCGCAAACAGCGCCGCCCTCCGTGGTTGCCACTACAACCTGCAAGGCACAGTGCCGACCAACTGAGTGCCGACCAAATGAGTAGCGAAGCCAGCAGGATGCTCAACGATCTGCTTCAACAGGGGCTCCCTCTTCAAAAGTTGTGGGATGTCAAGCATCGGTGAAACCTTCCTCACCCCTGCACCCAGAGTGTTGACACGACTGTGGAAGGCGTCAGCCGTCCAGCCATGTTTGTTGGCCGAGTATGCAACCCTGCAGGTTCCACCAACCCCCATCATGTTTCGGCAAGTCCAGCTCCTCAATGCTACCTGCTGTGTATGCATGTGTTGCAATTCGGACCGGTAGCAAGCTCTGCCTGTGCAGGGCGGCGGCGTCCTGTACTCGCCGTTTCCAGGTGCACCGGCATGGGGCCGCAACAAGTGAGAAGCTGCAAGATGGGCCGTGCAGCGTCTCCGTGCCCACCTCAGGGGCGCCCTCTCCAGCCGCGTGCCGGCCATCAGCGGGCGCACCAGCGCCGCATCGGCGCCGTCGCCGTCCACCGGGTCTGCGAAGCGGTCGGTGGTCGCTGGAAACATCTCAGGTGCCTCCTCTGCATCCTGTGGATTTGAACGGCTGATGCTTCATTGCAACACCAATGCGCGGTGCCGGAGGTGCTCTGACGTGCTCACCCGATAAGGAGCAATCGTGTTGATCACGTCAGCCACTACAGGATACTTTCTGCATCGTAGTCGTGTGCCTTGCACGCATGTCACCAGCCGCTTCATGCCGAACGGGTTGCGATCGTCCAGCGCCTTCTGCCCGAATATCTTGCCGTACCACCGGGTGACCAGGTCCGGCTGCTCCTCGTCCGTAGCTCGAGGCTGGAAGCGGCCGCAGCGCTTGCGCTGTGGCTGCGCTGCCGTGAATGGACGTACATGCCGCAGCATCTGGCCATGCAAGAAAGCATGTTGCGGTGCGGGTGCGGTGTGAACCATTTGGAAATGGCGTTTCACTATACCTGATTTATATATAACTTCTACATAGAAAGAAGTGTGGCGCAAGAGGCTGTCATAATCTATGAGTGCGCAAGCTTTCGATGGTGAACCGAGCGTCGCACCGATGTCGATATTGTGCAAGCCCCAACAAGCAGCAGTAATAGAATTGAAAGGCTGCCTGCAGCACTGCAACACAGTTTCGACCGAATGACGTGCAGATTGGGGGCACGATCTAACCATCCAAGGCTTCGACTGTGTCGACCTGAGAGTCCCATTTCTAGCAGTTCAAAATGCCCCAACGGCTCTCCCAGCTGTCACAACAGCTTTGACGCCGCTCCCCGCACCGCAGCGCGCAGCTCCCCAGCCGCAGCCGCTGCCGAAGCGCTTGGAGCCTTCAAACCTGTTGTAGAGAACCACACCGTCGCCCGGACCACTGTGACCGGCGAGATGCAGACCCCATCCAGAACGGCCCTACGGCCGACCAGCACCCAGACGCCGCTGCGCGGCAAGTTCGCGTGCCAGGAGCCGCCCGCCAAGCATGCGGTAAGCTTTGCGTGCGTCAGTCATGCGCAGATGCTGTGTCAAGCCTGCAGGCGACACCACGCAAGACTTGTCAGCAGCTGGCTGATCCTGACTTCGCCGCCGGCTGATTCGATGGGTTTCTTATGTGCAGGGCATGGACCGCTTCATTCCGGCAAGAAGCGGCATGGACCTGAACTATGCGTCCTACGCCCTGGGCGCCAAGGAGAACGCCGCCGGCCCTGAGTCAGACAACATGCTGTCTCCCACAAAGGTCAGCCACTCATGATACCCGCGCATGTTTGCTGGCCTTGCTTGGTGCTGACTTTCGATCGGCGTCCTCCAAGTAGATCTATCATGCATGCCCGCTCAATTTCAGAGGTCGTCATTGCTTCGAGTCGCCATCGCCCTAACAGCCGATCCTGATCACAAGCCAATGAGACTGAGCTTCGTGTTGCGCCATCATCTGCAGGCGGAGTACAAGAAGGCTCTCGACAGTGCCTTCATCCGGGCCACCGGCCCGGCACGCATCCTGAACTACAAGCAGAAGGTGTGCCTGTACGGCTGCGCTGCATACTGGCTGTGCCTCATACATTGCATAAGGGTTCCTTTGCAGCAGCCCTTTGGATGTGAATCTCCACGATCATCCTAACACATATGACCGTCATATCTGCCGTATGATGGCCCTACAACAATTGGGTATGTCGATCTGGAACGCGGCCATTGCTAACGATGTACTACACCTGCACACAGGCCCCCGAGCAGCCTGCGGGCTACGAGAACGCCTGGGCGGCGCTGGACTCACGCAACGCAGCGCCGAAGCCCTCGCGACGCATCGCCCGCAATCTGCCGCAGGTGTGAATGTTTGTCGTTTCACAGCTTCTGCATCTCTACTGACTGGCGTTGCTCTGCACCTGCTAGGCTGGGCCGGGCAGGCTGGCTCGTCAATGCATGTCAAGGGTGCTGCACAGGCTCGACACTGTGCGCTGCACCTGATGCATGCTGTCAAAACTGCTGCGCAACAACATGAATCACAAGCAACCCTCTCAATCCAAACTGGGTTTTGCTGCAGGCCCCCGAGAAGGTGCTGGACGCCCCCGACCTCACCGACGACTACTACCTCAACCTGCTCGACTGGTCGTCCCAGAACGTGGTGCGCAGCCATGCATCCCACAGTCCGACCGCCGTCCTCGGCGCGACACGCCTGCCGCAGCCCACAGTTCACCCTATAATGCAGTCCATATGATATGCTTGGGTCATGAGTGATGTGCTGGCTGATGCGCGCAGGTGGCGGTGGCGCTGGGGGCGTCGGTGTACATGTGGTCCGCGTCCAGCGGCACCATCACGCAGCTGATGTCCACCGCCAGCGAGGACGACTACATCACCTCCCTCGCCTGGGCCGCCGACGGCAAGCACATCTCCGTCGGCACCTACAGCTCCCAGGTGCGCCCCGTGTCAAACACGATGTCGTCAAACCCATTTGAATCCCCTGAAATCTGGCGCAACACTGAAGTCCACCTGCCTCGTCAGCCTGAGCCTCATGCCAGCCAGCGACACGGTTGCCTGACATCATTCAAAAGTCGACTGTGCTGGTTCTACCAGGTTGAAGACGTGATCGCACCCAGTCACCACCTTCTTGCAATTGTCAAACACCCCCGAGTCCACTGCGGCGCAGGTCCAGATCTGGGACGCGGACCGGGTGAAGCAGGTGCGGCAGCTGCGGGGGCACTCGGCGCGCGTCTCGGCGCTCGCCTGGAACCGCTCCACGCTGTCGTCCGGCGGCCGCGACACCACCATCCTGAACCACGACGTCAGGTGCGGGACGCACGTTCCCTCCTGCCCTCAGCCGGAAGTCGGCACGCCGGCGGCGGCCTGCAGCTTGACGCTCCCCAGCTCGTCGACGCCGTTTCCCTGGTTGATACCCCGCCTGCACGCTGCTCAAGCCAGCGATGAGTTGTTATCATTTACACTCCCGGGACCGCTGCGCAGGATCAAGGAGCATGTGCAGGGGCGGCTGACGGCGCACACGCAGGAGGTGTGCGGCCTCAAGTGGTCGCCCTCGGGCACGCAGCTGGCCTCGGGCGGCAACGACAACCTGCTGGCCATCTGGCAGGCGGGCGCGCAGACGCCGCTGCACAGCCTGACCGACCACCGCGCGGCCGTGAAGGTGCGCACAAACTTCCTGCATGTCAGCAACTTCTGCAGTCTCAGAACAGGCGTTGACTTCAGCCCACTGCTGTGCATCGCTGCAGCGCTTGTCAGGTGCACATGACGGAATGCATTCCACGGTGGACATGCGAGCTGAGCTTGCACACCAGCAGATGCTCACTGAGGTACCCTGGCACTCTGCAGGCGCTGGCGTGGTGCCCCTTCCAGTCCAACCTGCTGGCCAGCGGCGGCGGCAGCGCCGACCGCTGCATCAAGACCTGGAACACGCTCACAGGCGCCATGCTCAACTCGGTCGACACCAAGTCCCAGGTGAGTCTGCCACCTGCTTGATTGCTGCAGTGCTGCAAGTGAAGTGTCATCTTGCTGAAAGGGGAGCGGGTATCCTAGATTGGACGCCCAGCCACTCAGTAACTCAACGATCCATACGTACCCTGCTGCAGGTGTGCGCGCTGCAGTGGAACCGGTACGAGCGGGAGCTGCTGTCGAGCCACGGCTTCAGCCAGAACCAGCTGTGCCTGTGGCGCTACCCCTCCATGACCAAGGTGCGTTGCCTCCCTGAGCTGCTGCACCCATGTACCTGCAATGAGCACTGCTCCGGCAGCCGCAGCTGCCTGCAAGGCGGTGTGCATCGTGCAGACTGAGAGCAAGCTGCGTCAACATTAGAACCCGCCGTTGTTTCACGCAGATTGGAGAGTTCACGGGGCACACGGCGCGCGTGCTGCACCTGGCGCAGTCGCCAGACGGCTCCACCGTCTGCAGCGCGGCGGCGGACGAGACGCTGCACTTCTGGCGCTGCTTCGGCGACCCGCCTGAGAAGGCCAAGGTGCGTGATTGCAGGCTTGCATGGGACGGATGCCTGCTGCAGTATATTTGGACTGCCCACACTGCTTTCTCGGGTTTTTCGTATGAGAGGGGCTGGCATGCAGCTTGCCAGCCTGGAAGCATTCTGTCGAGCTTTGCGACTGCAAGTCACCCTATTGCTGCCTGCAGAAGAAGGCCTCTGAGCACAGCGAGGGCATGCTGCGCCGGGTCAACATCAGGTAATGGGGAAACCGGTGAGTGCTTGCCTAGTGTAGCTAACGTTGTTCATTTGCATTGTATACTGGCAGCGTGTGTGCATTCGTGTTTTCCATCAGCATATTCATCTGTACCATCACATTGCGTGTGCAATGCACCCTGCATTGCGCATCGAGCGGGGGGCGCCCCAACCCGGTGTTTTTCAACACCACCCATGCCACCTGATGCCTGAAACATATACGTGACGTGTGGTCCGTCGCAGCTGATAGAACGCTGTCTCTGCTGTCCTTCTTCGCTGTGCTTCTTACAAAGGGGCACAGCATGCACCATGCACTCATCGCTGACGTGCTCATGAGTGATACCAACGGTTCACTGTGCTCATTGACGTCAAAAACGTGCCACAGTTGGTCCCACACTGTGACTCCTGCAGCTGTGCCCCACAGTCCAGCACGCTGGATGCATCATCAGTCGCTGTCGTCTCCAGCGGCAATTCCTTCATCTGATGCCGACTCCCAGTCATCCTCCTTGAACACGTCCTCTCCAGCGGTGTTCTCCTTTACGCACCGCCAGCCGTCAAGCTTTTTGAGGTCCAGGCACCAAAGGTCGTCCAGCGTGACATCGTTCAGCGCGACCTGCAGCAGCGACAAGGCGGATGTGAGCAAGCAGCGTGCATTGCAATGCCTTATGACGCTTGGTTTGAATTTCGTCATGCTTTGTCATGGTCTGGTCTCGATTGCAGCACCTCCACTATGCCGCCAAACAGCCACAGGGTGTCCCCAGCCACTGCCAGCATAGCGTTGGAGCGCGCCCGCGGCTTGGGCATGTCCTGTAGCAGGTGCAGTGAATCGATTCATCATCTGGCAAAGCACATATGCCATGTGCTTATCACGTCGCCACTGCATCTGATGGCACTTTGACTGCATGCTAGGGGCTCGGGCAGTCTGGTATCTGAGGGTCATCATGGACTCCGACCTCGCCTCATGCCACCCAGCACATTTGCGCTGCCCATCAACCGTCGAATAAGCGTACGCACAGCGTCTGGGGGATTACACACCTTGCCAGACAGGTCCACACCGTAGAGTGCAGGGCTGTACAGCAGCTCGTTCAACTTGCCACCCAGCTGGTATGTCTTATACGCCTGCAACGGCAGCAGCATGGTGACTGCCATGTGAACAGAGGTACCCTGGCTGTTGAAGATGACGAGTGCAGAGCGATTGTCATGCAGCATGCACAGGGACACGGCACCTTCCGCACGATGTAACCCCTGAAGCGCGCTTGTATTTGCACCACTGCTTTGCGCATCTGCGCAGCCACAACAGAGGCGGTCGCGCATCTTGCGGACATCCTGAAAAGCCACGCGCGCTGCCATGTGCTTGCAGCTTGTTCCAAGGGGAGCAGGCGGACAACTGAGCGCTGCATGGATGCTGCAGCAGATATATGATCCCAGAGTGTACACGCATCTTAGCAGCTCGAAAGCTCACTTGAATGTGCAGACCAGCAGGCCGTTCTCACCTCTGAGTCGGCGCTGACGTGCCCCCGCTGCAGGAAGGCGTCCATGTCTGGCCGCAGGACTGCACGAGCCTGCGCAGCGGCCGCGCTAGTACCCTCACCTATGAGGGAGCAGGCATGCTGTTGTGTACCCATACGAGCATGGGCCTTGCGTTTGCACAGGCAAGCCGCACCACAAGCTGCCCCAGCAGGAAGCGGCGTGCGCACCAGTGAGCTCGGCAGTACGCAAAACAGCATAGCAGACCTGAGGGCTGTGCTGCATCGGTGCTGGCCGCCTGTCGCTGCTCCAGTGCCGCCGCGGCCGCGGCGTCGCCAGCAGCGCCGCCCACCGCCGCGCCTGAGTGCGCGGCGTCTGCTGCTCCCGCTGGAGCCGCCGCCGCGCTGTCTGCCGTGGCCGCCTCCTGCTTCCTGCTCGCCTTGGGCGGCCGCAGCGCCAGCGGCCCCCAGCGCTGCCGCTCGAAGCTGAACTGGTACAGCTCGTCGTGCGCCTGTGAGAACAGCCGGTCCCCCTGCGCAGGCAGCAAGTGATCGCATGAACACGCTCAGCAGCGCCCTTGCGGTAGCACGTGGGGGCGCCACCGGCAGCATTGAGCCAGAGCAACTCGGTTCACAGAGCAGTGCGCCACTGCACTGCAGCACTGTGCGAAACTCCCTGTGGGCCTCACCTTCCCAGGCTGATCTGTGATGCCGCCAAACAGGATGGCCCGCTGCCGGTGGACTACCATGTTGAAGCTTGCGCGGGGTCCCGGCGCCATGCCCGCCATCTTCAGCCGCTCCCACTGTAGTCAAGGCACTCCAGGGTCGATCAGAAGTTGCACCACGTGATGCAGACTAAGACATAGGTGCAACAAAGCCTGCCATGACGCCCCTGCTTGCAGTCCTGTGCAGCCCAAAGCGGACTGGCATCCGTGTTGATGCTGCGCACACACCCTCGTACAAAGGTTCTGTGTGCAGTCGCCACTCCGGCAAGCTGGCGTGGCAGGGCGAGGTGACCAGAGGATACATGAGGCCATCCGCCTTCCGTCAGATCAGATAGTGCCTGGCGTGTTCTAGGTGCCATCCGTCCCTCTGGCGCACCTGATTTGTCTTCAGGTCCAGCTGCCACAGGTCATTAAACACCGTCTCCTTTTCCGCTTTATCTATGATCTCCACACAATGCCCGCCGAACAGGTACAGCTTGGCGGCTTCCTGCGGGGGTGAATAGTGTGCGCTGTCCCAGTGCACCAGTGCAGACGCTTTGGACTTCGGAAGTTGTGCCACGCCCATAGTAGGCAAGATATTCAGTGACAGTCGAGATCTGAGGCCGCCGAAAAATTGAGCAGGACTTGCGCCAGCGTTCAATCTTGGTAACGACATCAGGGATGGCCACCTGTCAGAGGGAGCACCTGGTGGATGACCAGTTGGCACCCGCCGCGGGGCCGCGGCCCCACGGTGCCCGGCTTGCTGAGCGGCTGCCAGCTCAGCTCCTCCAGATCGAACGCCCACAGGTCGTTGAAGTACCTGCGGGGACACGAGAGCAGCATTGCACCACCAATAAGTTCATGGGCACGCCGGACGCAGCGTCTGGAGGGTCATGCAGCTGGTTCATTCAGAGCGCCGCGCCAGAGAACTGGTTGCAATGAGAGGAGAGGGACCTGAACATACCTGCACTCCTCTGTCGCCGTCTGATAGAAGCCGCCAAACAGCAGCAGCTGGTTCTTCCACAGCGCCATGCGGTGGCCTGAGCGGGCAGAGGGGCCGCCCTTCCCGGGCAGCTGCTCCCACTCGTAGCTGCACGAAGACTAAAACCTGGTTGGGATGAAATGTATCACTGGAGACCTTGTACGCTATGCTGCGCACTGACTGTCGTACGGCACCTGTCCAGATCAAGGCGCCACAGATCCCGGTGGTGCTTGAAGTTCCTGCCGCTGACTGAGCACACCTGGTAGGAGAGCATACTCCAGTGTGAGTGCAGGCGCATGTGTTTGATGAACAAACGTGCAGCTATGTCACCATTGAGAGGCTGCACAGGCATGTCGTGGTTGCTCTTGGGGCACACCTCGCCACCAAACACATACAAGAAGTTGCGGTGCACCACGGCCTGCGCTGAGCTTCGGGGCAGTGGCCTGCCATTCAGAACAACAGAGGCACTGTAGGCTACGCTATTCGATGTGATATGATAGAACCATCGGGCGATGCGAGAACACTGCATGAAACCGTTGCGTCAAGAGCGCAGGGGGTGCGCACCCTTTGGGCGCTTCAACCTTCTTCCAGCGTCCTTTGCCAGTGTCATAAATGTGCAGGTCGCCATACACGTACATCTTGTCGGTCGCGCCGTCAAACCACTCTCCACCATACATGATCAGCTGGTCCTTCTGCAGGGTGGGAAAAGCTGCACTTCACCATGTATGTGCTGATGGGGCAGAGTGATTTTCCAGTCCATCACCGCGAGATACTCAGATAACATGCACAGCCCAGGCCATGTGGCCATCTCAACCCAGCAGGATCTGCACCTTGGTCGTGTGGGAGACCAGGCAGGCACAGCTGCGAGCCGATGGCGGCGCGCAGTCGTCCTGTACGACAACCTTGTCAACGTCCTGCACCTTGATCGCCGCCAGCAGCGCGTCAATGTCATCGTCTCCACCCTGCAAGTTAGTTGCACATCCACATGCCGGCGTCGCATATTGGTGATCATGAGCAAAGCAGAGCGCCAATGCTCGTGCAGCCGCTATACAATGGCGCTGATGTTCAGAGTATACGTACAACTGCTGCACAGACTGTGAGTACCTGTGCTTTCTTCAGCACCCGCTGCTCTGCCTTGGCCTCATTCTTCTGCGTCTTGCGGGCCGTCTTTACTGCACCCGCGCCAGGCGTCTTCGGCTTTGCTTTCTTGCGCTTATCCCTGCCACCTCCCATGCTGCGTGAAGCAGTGTACGAATGTTTATCAGCTGATGCCAGAACGCGGTGCCCGTGCATACACGAACATAGTGATGCGCTGACGATGTAACGGCATGCATGTTCATAATGAGGGTGTGCGCAGCGTTCCCACCTACTGAGATGAATCAGCTATTCCAGTAGTGATCATTCGAGACATCAGACGGGCTCGCTATCATATAGTGCGATCAAGCCAACCCACTTATATGTGGCGCCGCTATTCACAGCGCTGCATGGCGGTGAGAGTGCGGTGCGGCTGTCAATGCATCGTCTGTAGCTGGCTGAGTGCCTGTACGCAACACTGCTTCTTGCACGTGTTGAGGTTGTGTGAAGTCAATGTGACGCTTGAACTGCAATCATGTAGCGTTGTAGCCTCGGTGGCCTTACATGCTTCAAGGGGAATAGAAGTGGCCTTGCATGCTTGCAAGCTCTGCTGTAAAGCTACTCATGGTCATATTTTGCTTTTGGTAGCACATCACGCATTAGCGGCATTACCGGTGCACCACTGCGAGTTATCAACCTTCGTATCGTGGGGCGAGCAGAGCTGCTTATCGTGCCCGCAGCACTCAGTCGGCCAGGCATACTGCAGCCTCGACATTCGATCCAGATTGCTGTGCTGCAGCAGGAAACTGTGCATCACACGCAGAGCGGCAGACCGCGAAGCCCAGCAGCATGGACTGACAGCGTATCCTGCTGTTGCCATTCAACGCCATCGCAGTTGTGCTGGATTTTGTGCTTCATTGCCAACCATCACACACTGGCGGTTTGGCGCCGCAGCCGCTGATCTGTCGCCATGACGCCACAAAGCGAGGGCCGCTACGCCACCTCGCTGCTGTTCACGCCACGCTCTGCTGATGGACGGGGTTCTGGAGCCGACTACCGCCTCCCGAAGGCTGGCGTCAATTCCACGAGATCGCCGTCACCCGAGCAGGGTGCGCTTGAATGCCCTCGCCTGATGTGCGATGCCACGAACGCAGCAGGCACATCACCCTCTGCTGAAGTCTTCGTCAGTGTCGTGTGTTGTCATGCACCTGCTGTGAGCATGCACTGACCCAGTGTTGCAATGCAACGCAGGCCGACAGCACCGTGAGGGGTCATTCTTCAGGGAGGGCTCTGTGGGCATGGGCAGCGTGGCAGGTTTCCAGGTGCACAGCATCAAAGCCTCACAGCAACGTCCACACGTGTTTGGAAGGGTGCATCCGAGTCGCATCCCAGCTGGATGCACCCACAAGCCCATGGCAATCTTTGTGCCTTTGCAACTCCGCACCGCACAGTTGCACCATGGCCTCTGACATGTCCGACCTGCACATGCCGCAGCAGGGCGGCGGGCGGTCCTTCGGGCGGGAAGGGTCAGTGTACAGGGAGGGCTCTGTGCAGCCCGACACGCCCGCAGCTGGGCGCCGGGGCGGCGCTCTCGGTGAACGCAGCAGGCTGGGGCCGGCACCGCCCGAGACGGTAGGCATGACAGCGAATTGTGCTAGAAGACCTCTGGTTGCCCTTTCCAGGCGTGCTCTCCCCGCTGATGCAGCACGCGTCAACCGGGACATGGTGCCATGGACATGAGCAGCTGCATAATGTGCATTTGCATAGCAGGCCACGCGGGGGACCCCGCCGACGCTGGGCCGCGGCTACAGTCCCGGGCTGGCTACCAGCCGCGGCCGGCGGCGCAGCACCACCCCGCAGCCGGCGCCGCAGGAGGCGCCGCCGCCGCCGCCCACCGACAGCCTGTTCATCAACCCCGACGCAGGTGCGCCGTGCTGCCAACCTGCCGCTGCTGCGCTCAGATTTCACACAGCGCCGGCCGCTTGCAGGACTACATGGCGGCGTCCAACACAGGATCAGCAGAATTCAGCTGTCTGACTGGGCGCTCCAAAGCCTGGCAGCGATGCTGCACTGACGTCACCCTGACAAGAAAATTCCTCATGGTGGCCTGCAGTTGGGGCGGTCTGGGCCACGCCCACGACTGCCGAGCCCAGCAGCGCTGCAGGTGAGTGCTGCAACGCTCTCAGGCACCTTGCAGGAGATGCAGGGCGCATGTGCATGGCTTGCAGCTGTAGGCTGCGCTGGTCCGTGGCACATATGACGCACAATACTGCTAACACAGATGTATGACGCCCCTGCAGAGGGTGAGGGTGAGCAGCCGCAGGAGCCTGAGCCGCCCAGCAACGACAACACCGACCAGGTGCGCATGGGCGTGTCATCGCACCATGTCGTACATGGTTCGCGGCGAGAAAGCTGGTTGCATCACGACAGCAAGCACTGCATTGGGCGATGGCCTGAACATAGTATGGCCGCCTTTGCAGGTTTGAGAGAAGCATCATGCTGTTCACCGTGCAATGCCACAACCGCATTTGGCCAAGCCACAACTCAAACTTGCTGGCAACAGCATACCAACCTGACCCTGCGCCACTATGCAGTGGGTCATTGTGTATGGGTTCAAGGCGGGTTATGTGGACCTGCTGCTGCGTGAGTTCAGCAAGTGCGGCGAGATACTGCAGCATGGCACCTTCGGCGCACCCGCCTCTGCCAACTGGCTATACCTGCAATTTCAGGTACCCATGTCGTCATAGAGCCATGTTGATGGCCTGCAGACACACTTCTCTCATGCGCATGCCACATCTGATGCATTCTGCCTCTGGCATGCTCACAGCTGCAGAAAACCTTTTGTGTGCCACCTCTGCCCCAAGGTGTCATGTGCTGCCGACTGCATACCTGGTCTGCACCTATCATTCACAGCAGCATACCGTGAGGCGGATGTCCGCACCGTGCAGGACAAGTGGGCGGCGCAGCGGGCGCTGTACCGAGACGGCGAGCAGCTCAGCACCTCGCTCATGATCGGCGTCCGCCCCCTGGACGACGTCCACAGGTGACACACCCCGCCGTGTGGTTCAACGCTGAGGCTGCTCAATACAATGAGTGGAGCCGGTTGAGCAAGGTCAACTGATGAGCCTGCCAGTTGCAAGGGTGGTCACCGTGCTCGCCACCAACTGCGTGCCAAACACGCAAAGCCACAGTTGCCCTGCACGCTGCAGGGCCGCCATCCGGCGGCACCTGGACGCGGACCCCCAATCACAGCGATCCCTGGCGCCCAAGCCCGCGCTGACGCGCAAGTACATGATCCACGCCGGCGGGCAGCAGCAGGTGACCTCGATGTGGCCGAACAGGCTTTGCGACCTGTGCAGCATCAAGCCGCAATGTGCTCTGTAGATTCAGGGTCCTGCAACTTCAACCAGCTCTGGCCTGCCAGCTTCCAGCCATTCGTGTCATGAAAGTGGCCCCGGATCCATGCCAGATGGAGCAATTGTAGCGGTGCTGCAGGGTGGTGCGGGAGGCGTGCCGCCACCATCACAGAGCATGTGGGCGAAGGTCAACGAGTTCGTGTTTGGCTTGTGACGTGACGCTGCATCCTCGAGATCGCGTAGGGCAAAATGTGATCAGCGTTTAGTGAGTTTGACCACCACATGGGCTGTGAGGAAGCAGGGGACACTCAGCATTCAGTCATGCAAGACCATGGCGCCAGAGCACACAACCAAGTTGCGCATGAGGGTCGTGCACAGGTGCACTTGCTTCTATAGATGCATGAGTGCAGGTTGCAACCCTGTCGGTGGCATCTCACCGTCATGAGAGAACAGTCGCTACAGTGTGAGGCCATGCCGCGGCATGCGCGGGGCGCCCAATAACATTCCTTGCTCAACGACGGGGATCTGATGCAATGACGGTGACATCGCATCGCATGCGCCATCAAAGCTGAAGGCCGTGATGCGGTGGGTGCAGGCCAGGGTCTGCAGGACGGCCTGCAATTCGGCGGGATGTAGTCTGCATCATGGCTGGAGTGGCATCTGGTGCTGCTACATCGACCAGCGCGGGTCTTGCAGTCCTGGTCAGCCGGAACACACACAGCAGAGGCATGATCGCCGTACATCTGCGCCATGCTCAAGGCACATGCCCAACCTGCGCAGGCAGCGCAGCCAGTTCAGCGCGCAGCAGTGCAAGCGCGAATTCCTGCTGGAGGCTGCTTATGCGCTTCATGACACAGCACCGGTTGTGGCACGGGAGCTGGGCAGGGGCTTTCTGCAGGTACGACCGTAGCGCACTGCTGCATGGTTTCGCACGTGTGGGGCTGTAAGCTGGGCCGGCGGCATCCGTATGAGTCTGTCCGTCACGATGCAGGCGCAGACGCCAGGGCGAGGGTTGTCGTCCAGCAAGCAGCTACAGTCTTTCTGCGCGAACTGCGGAGCCATCCTCAGTGCTGCGGGGTGCGTGTCCGACGCATGCCTTGCATCTATGGGGCGGCTGAGAGGTTTCTGCTCTGGAGTTTTTTGCGCGGGTGCACAGCAGTGCACAAGCAGTCTGGTTCCTGCCGTAATTGCTGTCATGAATGTGCTCCAGGGAACGGGTTGCAATATCGCATGGCGCCCGCCGCCGATTAGCCCGTAAGGTTGCGACTCGCGGCAATGGGAAGGACAGCAGGTGCCAACTGTCGAGTGTACAACACCATTGTTATGAGCAAGACTCCTGTACAGACCGCAGAAGCCACCTGGATTTGAGCCACGTATGCATGTGGCTGACAACACGATATCCCAACCTCATGATGCTTTCTCTGCAGGGTGGGCAGGCCGCACAATGCTGCGGTCGTCCGCACATGTCAGGTGTGCCCAGCCGCTTTGTGTGCGGCTAGCGCGACTCTGCCTTGACACGTATGTGCTCACATGATGTACCACTGACTATGTGATCGCCAGGTAGCCTCCATGGAGATGCATCTTGACCCGATGCAGGTGTGCGGCCACAGGCACTGGCGGCCAGCGCAGGCAGCCAAGGCGTCAGACTCGAGCGCGGGCCGCAGTCTCCAGCCACCAGCAGCAGCTGAAGCGGATGCAGCAGCACAGCAGGACCAGACAGCGGAGCAGGCGGCTGCGTGCAATGATGCTGCAGGTGCAGCCGGGCAGTCAAAAGCAGCAGCAAGCCCCGCACAGGCTCCAGCCCAGCCGGCCCATCAACCAGCAGCGGCATCAGCTGGTGGTGCAGCGCCCACCGACCACGCAGCAGCCGAGAGCCCTTCGGGTGCCGGCCCAACGGCGGCAGGGCGTGACGTGCAGAATTCAGGGCAGATGGCAAGTGCGCTGGGCATTATAAATGCGCCAGCAGATGCTCCCAAGGTGCCCTCCCCGGCGTCACCTGCAGCACAGCAGGAAGCGGCAGGCGGCGAGGATGCTGCTCTCAAGGCAGCAGATGATCGTGTCTTGCGTGCGTCAGCCCAGGTTGCAAGCGAGCCTTCCTCAGCAGCAGTTGTCCTTCCTGGACAGCTGCCACCGGCAGCAGCTGGCATCCAGCGTGCGGCATTGACATCAGCTGATCGTGCATCGGCGCAGCGGCCTGCAGATGTGGGTATGACATCTGCAGCTGCAGCACCTGTACTGCTCAGCTCGCACCATGCGGATGGGGCTGCTGCCTCCAGGACCTTGCCTCCCGCCAGCGATGGCCTGGACACACTGCCAGCAGAGTCCGAGGGCAACCCTGCACCGACGCCGGTTGCAGCACGGTCAGGTGCAGCCCTGGAGGAGGCAGCCGGCCACAGTGCCACGGCACCCAGAGACACTGCAGCAGCAGCCCTCGAGGTGCTCGCACCCAGTAGGGTGGCGCCTGGCGCCACGGGAGCTGCGCAGGATGCTCGGCCTGCAGAGGCACTGCACAGCAGGCCGCAGGCCCTGGCAGCAGGACCAGCAGCTGGTCCCATGCATTCATTCAGCGTCGCTGATGCAGCCGCCCCAGATGCTGCAGCTCCTATGCCAGAGGCCAGGCCAACGGCTGCAAATGTCTTCGTCTCCAGTGCAGCAGCGCCAGGCGGCACGCATCTCGCAGCTGCCATCGCTGAGTCGCCGTCAGGTGCTGCTGCGCAAGCCAGCATGTGCTTTACATCCCGTGCATGCCCGTCTCAACTGTTGTCAGCATGCATGACATCAGTCCCGCCATTGCCTGTGAGCTCCCTCCACTGCAGTCGTGCTGACTGCAGGCAGCTCAGCCCAAGGCCCTGCAGCTGAGGAGCGACACATGGCAGCTGACGCTAACATGCCCTCCGCAGCAGTGGTGCCACCACATGGGCTTGCGATGAGTACACTGCGGTCTTCGATTGTTGCTGCAGCAGACTGCGTAGCAACCTCAGATGCAGCTGTAGGTCTTGAGCTTACCACTCTGCAATCCACCGCACAGCAGCAGCAGCAGCAGCAGCACCAGTCTGCTGGCTTGGCAGAATCACAGCCCGCTACAGGGTCGGCTTCCCAGGGCTGCCCGCCGACCCTGCAGCAGCCGCCACATGAGCAGCAGCAGATGCTTGACTCAGCACAGCAAGCTGCTGTGCCAGATGCTGGCGGCGCCACTGTGCTGCCGTGTCAGGCGGCACAGCCTCACACGGCTGAGGCAGCCCCAATTGCAGGCGCCACAGTGCAGCTGCAAGTGCCATCCGCCGCAAATTCCAGGACCACTGCGCTGGCGCCTGCGTCAGCTGTGTCGCTGGCTGCATCACCACTGGATCTGGCAGCAGCTGCAGGCCTGCGGCACACTCCACTGGCTGAGCAAGGTAGCATAGTGGATGCAGCCACACTGGCTGCTATTGAGACAGCTGATCTGCAGCGGCCACAGAAGCGTAGGCGGCATGGCAGATGGGCCAAAGTCGGCAGGAAGTGGGTGCTGTATTGACCATCCCATCCGGACAGCATTTGACTGGGCTCACTCGACTCACACGTTGGTGGTTTGTGGCGGTGTAACTTTACAGTGTTATGCGTTAAAGGCGGGCATCTTGCAGAAAGCACGATCAATGTTGCGCTGCGCACTGCAACACTTTTGCAGCGCCAATTTCGGATCAGAGCACATTTGAGGTGGTTACCGAGCGGCATCCGGGCTTGCACAGTGCCGATCCAGGCGACAACAAAGATTGTTGCTGGCCTGATGGTCTGAGAACATTTCAGCACCCTTCGGAACCCCGCGCGGGGAGATAGCCGGCGATGGACGGCAGCTTTCCTAGCCAGCGTGGCAGAGGCTTTGATGCAGGGTATGGCCGGGGGTCAGCGGGCGGGCGAGGGGGCTTCAGAGGTGCCGCTGCCCGCAGTTTGCTGTGCAGTTTACCGCAGACATGCTGTGCAGCAGTTCACTTGCAGTCACGGTGGCATGTTGAGCTGCAATTGCCAGTCCAAATCATATCATGCCGCATGTCACCGTGGTATACAACCACCACAAAACAACTGGCATTGCGCGCACTTGCAAACCCACATGT
The DNA here is from genome assembly GCA_032358165.1 of Diplosphaera chodatii. NCBI lineage: Eukaryota > Viridiplantae > Chlorophyta > Trebouxiophyceae > Prasiolales > Stichococcaceae > Diplosphaera > Diplosphaera chodatii. Next base: position 1,243,128 of record JAALGY010000036.1, on the reverse strand, counting down.
GTCACTGTTACAGGGAATGAGCAGAATGCAAAGACCCGCCTCTGTATGAGGTATGAAACCGAAATGATGCATCCGAGAACAGACCAGACTGATGTGGTGACACAAAGCTGAAGTTGCAGTGTCGAGCAATTCGTGGCTTTGATGGCATCCTAAACAATTCGCAGGTGGCAAAGTGGCGACTGCCGCTTTGGCGACAACTGCAACTTCGCACACGGGTGATCAAGCTTTAGATGCTTCAGCACCACCTCCATGCGCTGCTGCAAGGGGTTGCGACTTGTTTTGGAGGCCCGGAAGTCCGGCTTGGCTGCTTGACATGCCAGTAGCTTGCGTGGTGTTCATGCATAGAAAAGTTGCGCCTTTTACGACAGGGAGCATGAGCTGCGGGCGATGCCACCCCGGCCGGGGGGCGGCGGCCGGGGCGGCGGTCGATACGATGAGCAGGGTCCTGCTGGCGGGTGAGCTCGAGCTTTATCACACGCGTGGAACGCAGATACAGATGCTGTTCCCGCATCGCTTCCCTGTCTACCATGCTGCAAGGGTTCGAACGCACATGTGCATCTCAGCTTCACACTGCTTGCCATGCTGACTGCTCGATACTGGTGCACAGGTACTATCAAGGGGGTGTAGGGGGTCCTGGTTATGGCCAGCCATACGGCAGGGTGCGTCCTCTGAACCGTGCCAAGCTCCTGTAGTTGGTGCCAACCATGCAAGCCATGCATTTCAAACCCCATAGGCGGCTTGGCAGAGGCGGACATGGTCATGCACAGGGTGGCGGTTATGGAGGGGTGCCCCAGGGTGGCTACGGCGGCGCACCTGGTGGCGGGTGCGCTCAGCTGGCAGCTGTATTGCAGCGCTTACCAAACTGTCCACCTGCACAGATGCTCGGAACCAAACCCGCCACAGATCGAGCATGCTGCTGCCCACACCGCTTCATTGCTGACACCAATGGCGCTTGTGCCAGGTCTGCTCCCCGGGGCAGGCAGGTGTTGTAGGGCATGCAGGCATTGTAGGCACAGTGTCGCTTCCCTCAATACGCCCCTGGTGATGCTGGTGCAGGTACGGCGGGCCGCCGGAGCAGTACGGGGGACAGCCAGACGCCTTTGGCGGCCCAGCGGTGGAGGGCGGCCCGCAGCCCGGCACGCCCGAGTACGCCGACTGGGCGGCGCAGGTGACCGGGACCGGCATGTACATTGCATGGTGCTCAAGGTGGCGTGCTCTGTACGGGGACAAGAGCTGCACAGAACCCGAAAGGACTCTGAGCTGACGACGTGCGCGATTGCGATCTGCTCCACGCTGCATGAGTGTTGAGCTCGAAGGGTTGCTTGTGAAGTGTTGTTGTTCGCACCGCAGGGGTACCCGGTGCAGGGTCCTGGGGAGTGGGTGAAGTACAGGACGCAAGACACAGGCCAGGTGGGCTTTGCATGTATGCTGGCAGAGCATATTGAGTATCTGCATTCCAGCTGATCTGCAGGACAGGTCGGTCACCCCACACACTGCGGTGTTGTTGCCACAGGAATACTACCACAACCACCGGACAGGGGAGACAAATTGGGATCCGCCACTTGGGTTTTGACATAAGCCGCTTGGATGGAGATGATAATACAAATGCGCAGGTATCTGCGTAAGAACAAAGGCAGTGAATGCAAGCATACGGTGCTGCAGCACTCGTGCCAGTGTGAGCCCACGAGTGCACCCCGCTCCTGCTCATGCTGACACTGCTAGCTTCAGTATCTTGGGTGGCCTGCTGCCCTGCCTGAGCATGGCGCACAAGTATGGTACTCTGCGGCTACATGCCCATTGAATGTAGAGATCCAAACATTGCCTGGTGGTTTGCCTTTGAAGGGTAATCTGTCCGTCTTCCAAACTCTATGTGCTTGTTCATACCATATACTTCATGCAACTGCAAAGGCATACAGCATTGCCGCCTGCAAAGCACAGTATTACGGCATCAAAGCTGGACCGCCATCAGAAGTGCCTGAAGCCGCTGCAATGCAAGAAAGCTTGAAACCCCAGAAATGTCGTGCAACTGCCAATCCCCACCGCAACCTACGGTACCGCGTGCAACATGCCCATGGCCGTTGTTTTGTACGCCTGCTGACCCTTGACTTCAAACTGCAGAAATGTCAGGGATGCTATCATCGGCTGCCTGCTGCCGGCCTGCACCCTGCGTGCTTGGACTGCACGCTGCGGCGCAATACGGTATCCCCTCGTCCTCAACATCACCTGCATACACAGCATCCCGGACTTGCTGCTCAATACACCAGTGGCGGCAAACTATTCACAAGACGCTGCAGGCACGGAGCAGGACGTTCAACAGGATGCGGTGCAAGCAATGCTGCACAAGACGCACTCATGCTGAGGCGGCGGCGGGCCATCTTGACCGGCGACACCCCGTTGTCGATCGAGGGGCACGCCGCCCCTGTTTCCATGGTGGACCAGTCCGACAGCGCGTCCTCGTCGTCGCTGCCCACCACCGAGCCAGAGCCTGCACGACAGGCGGCCCACTTCTGCTCCCGCGGTGTCGTACTAGCGCCACCAGGGTCAGCAGATCGGCAGCGTCAGAGTGACGCGGTCAGTGTGGCACGTCAACACACGGTCAGCTTGCAATCAAGGGTGCAGCTGCATGCACCTTTACATGCGACACCTGCTGCGCCCTGCGCACACCTGTGTGGCGCGTGGTGTACGACAGCAGCTCCTGCAGGTTGGTGTTCTCGCGCTGCAGCCGCGCATTCTCCTGCGCCAGCGCCGACTTCTCCGCAACAAGCGCCTCCAGCTGCACCCGCACCTGCCGAGGCGCGAAGGTGCCACCAGGAGTCAGCAGGGTCACCTCGCAGAACCACTGTGTTTGGACTGGAACTGCAGTGCGTCGTGTGCAGCATGTGCTTCGCGCTTGCTCGTGACCAGTGATGGGGCGCTATGCTCGCATGCCACTTGCACAGGCACAACTATCAGCGTTGTCAGCAGACGCATAGGGAAAGGGAGAGTCGCACCTGCTCAGCAATGGGGTCGGGCCCAGGGGACAGCGGCGGCGGCGCAGGCTGTGAGGCGGGCCGGCGGGCAGGGCTCCCGCAGAGGGGCGAGCTGCCCGCGGCCGCCGCAGGCCCACCCTGTAGAGACGCTGGCAGCTGCCGCTTGTCCTGGCTGGCCGCAGCAGGCTCGACGGCCTCGCCGGAGTCAGGTGCGGCCCCACTGCTGGCTGGTGGCTCTGCGGCACTGGCTTGCTCTGATGCCTCTGCAGCTGACGTCGTGGCTGCATGCCCCACAACAGGTGTGCCGTCGTCCTGCTGCTGCTCTGGAGCAGAGATGGCCTCGCCGTGCTGCTGCGGGGTGGCCGGGGGGCTCGGGGAGAGGCAACCACCCTGCACCGGTTGCGCTGACGCCTGCCTGCTGAGGCCCGCACTGCCGCTGCTGACAGACGCTGCCCGCGAGCTGGGTGCGGGCTGCAGCACCTGGCTGTCCCCTGCGGTGGGCATAAACTATCACATCCACATGGCTGGTTCTGAACACAATCACACACATCAGAGTTGCTGTGGAAGCTGCCAGGGCTCGACTACTTGCAGTGAGACCATTTTGCAATGAGTGCTACGGGCCTACAAGGCCCAGGACTCCGGCGCCGCACCTGACAGGAAGTCCTGCCAGTCGATGCCAGCTGGCGCCTTGCGCTGCGGCCCGCCCTGCAATCCGCGGCCCTGGTGCTTCCCCTGGTTCTCCTTGTCGGCGGTGGGGCTCAGAGCCAGCTGGCTGCAGTCTGGCGCCGCGGCATCCTGCTGCCGCCGCTGCTGCTTCCACTGCGCCTGCAGGCGCTGTGCGTGCGCGGCCACCTCCGCCGCCGCCGCCGCGTCAGCATCCGCCGGGTCGCGGCTGCTGCTGATGCTGTTGGCCAGGCTGCTGAAGACGCCGCTGTCGGTGCCCCACTCTGGGAGGTCCAGCTGCAGCCCGCCGAGGCTGCCGCTGCCGCTGCCAGGGCCCTGCTGGCGCTGCCGATCCAGGCCGAACAGCCCCCCGTCAAACACCTGCTGCACCTGCAAGAGAGGACAAAGCATATGTTGTACCTGACCTGGTTGTCATCATCACGTCGAAGACTCTGCATGCACCTGCATATTGTGCGCCGCCTGCGGAAGGGGGATGTGCAGGTGCGCACCTCGGACAGAAACTCGTTGACGGTCTCCTTGGGGCGGAAGTCGGGGAGCAGCGCGGCCACATGGGCCGCTGCCTTCTCCGCCACATTTGGCGACTGCTTCCTGATGCCGCTGCCAGCCGGCGCCCTGCTGTCACCAGGCGCATCCGGCCGTCCGGCCGCCTCGCCGCCGCTCAGGACCGCAGTAGCCGCGCCGCTGAACAGCGAGGTCCCTACGCATGTCAGGTTGCGCACCGCGTCAGACAGTGTCAGCAGCACTGCCGTACTGACATCGGCAATGTGCAGTGTGCACGCTTCGTATAGAAGCCAGGCATTTGTGCGGGCTCACCATCGCTCAGGCCCGGCAGCTCGAACAGCGAGGCCTCGGCGCCGCTGCCCAGTATCCCCGCGTCAGCTCCTATGCGCATGCCGTCGGCCCCTCTGGCACCATTGTCGGCCCAGCCGTGCTGCTCCATCAGCTGCTCGATGTGGGTGTCCAGGCTGGTGGCGACGCCCACAGCCGCGCGGCTCACCGCATTGAAGGCATCCAGCCCCTGAACAAGCCAAGGCTGTGACGGTTTGAACATGCCAACATCACCTGGCATACGGCTGAGCAGCGTCTCGGGTTGCCATATGACCACATGACGTCGTCTTCGATTGCTGGCGAAGTTTAAAAGCGCATCCAACTCTCCACGTCAGTCACCTTGTTCAGAAATGAGGGCTCAGGCGAGGACGGCTGCACATCGATGCCCAGGCCGGTTTTGGCGGCACGCGCGCGCTCCGACACGTACGCCTCCCCGTCGATGAACGCCTTGAAGCCGCGCTGCAGGGGGCCCAGCAGGTTGGGGCTCGCCTGGCCAGTGCTCGTCTGGCTGTGCTGCCTTGCAGGCTGCCCTACTGCCAACTTCCCTGCAGACACCGCAGGTGAAGACGCGGTGAAGAGACAGCAGCTGCAAGCCCGATCCACCTGTAGAGGGACGCAGCTGTAACCAGCTGCCTGTGTCACGAGTCGTACCTGGTCTGGAGATAGCTGGCGGGTCGAAGCCGAAGCTGCCGCTGCCCCAGTCCGCAAACTCTGCATCAGCATCAGCTCCGGCAGCGGTCGCCTGCGCTTCAGCAGGCTCTGGCTGTGCCCGCGCAGAGCTGGGGTCTCGCCGTCCACAGTGCTCTGCGGCCTGCTGTGGGGCAGGCTGCTGGGGCTGTGCAGCCACCTGCGCAGAGGGACGGTCATAATGCAGGTGATATGGTTGCAAGGGAGTTGCAATGCCAGAGATGAAGGTTGCACTCTGCGACTATGCAGTCAGAGGTACCTTGGACATGATGGGTTGCTCGCTGCAGTCCGCTCCTGCGCACAGAACGGTGCCAGTCTGACAGACGGCTAGTCAACGGTTGGCTGCAGCCTGCCCGTGGTGGGGCGGAGGCTGTAATGCATCCATGGCTTGAAGGTGACACTGATCATCGTGCAGGACGCAAAGCGATGCCATGCGCCCACTGGGCGACGAGTTGCCAGAGCCCTAGTTGCTCGACAGCTCGCCCGTTCCGGAAGCAATAGTACCATGTCTCACCTGCCGCGGGCTCGCACTGCGGTCTGAGCTTGACCGCCCCGAGCTTCGACGCGCCCTGTCGCCGCGCCAGGCGCGGCCGATCTGCAAGGATCCGCTTGCGTGGGGACACCATGGCTCTCGCGCTCTATCTCAGGCCCAGCACCTGCAGGCTGCAAGCTAGGCAGCGAGCCGACGCGGGCGAGACCTACATGCGAGGTGCTACACTCTGAGTGCAAGGAGCATGATGCATGAATGGAGCAACGTTTGGCGAGGTTTGCCCAGTCCTCAGTGTCATGAACAGTCATCACGCTTGCGGACTCGCATGATGCTGCAGCAGTAGACTCCCAGCTGTCAACAAGGGGGCATAGCTAAGTTTGAAAGCGTTTTGAAGCGTGAACGATCGGTTATCTGATCGCCAGTCGTGTGCTGCGTCTGCGACGAGGCATGCGTATACAAATCTGAGACCGTTGGGCCGAGGCTCACCGCTGTGCACCATGGCAGCCCCCGCTGTGGCCGGTGGCGTTGCCGTGCTAGCATCAGCATTGGCGTTGGTCAGGCGCAGGAGGAGCAGGCGCGTGCAGCGCCATGCCTTAGTCTGCTGGTATTTTTTGAGGTTGATTGAGCTGAATGTACATCATGCATGACTGTCCGTGTGCCTGTTAAAGGCTCATGCACGCAATAACTAACAACATCGGCTGACACCTGTCTCCAGGCGGTACAGACAGGCGGACGACAGCCTGCAGCCCGCAGGCAGAGCTGCCTCTACCACCAACGTCAGCCTCGACACGCGAGGCAGCGACCAGCCCAGCAGGGGCATCACGGATGCCATCGGCAATGTTGGCGCAACCGCCAGCGACAATCGCAGTGCGCCAGGCTTGGTCGGCGGAGCCAGCTTCCAGAGCCTGGCAGCTGCCTCAGCAGGCGCGCTGGTGACGCTGTACACGCCGGGCGGGGAGCTGATCGTGGTGCAGCAGGCGGGCGCCCCCACCCTGCAGCGCTGGGCGCTGTCCACCATCAGGGCGCCCACCCAGGAGGACGCGCCCCTAGGCGGTCAGTAGACGCCGCATCACTGTTGCTGAACACTTTTCACTTTCTGCTGGCGAGATCGATGCGTGTGAAGCGAGTCCATATCGCCGCAAGCCCACCTGCAGCACACGGAGCACGCTGCCGAGGTGCTGGATCGGGCATGCGGCGCAGCAACGGCCTCAGGTGAAAAGCAGCGCGTCTGAATGGTTTATCTTCCTGCAGGCGAGATTCGGTTGCCGTTCTTCCCCGCCGCATCGCTGTTCTCGGTGGTGCGCAAGGGCACGCTCATGGGCTTCCGCTCCGTCGGGTGCGATTCTGTCGTTTTATACCATAGTGCAAACTGTAGTGGGGTGTGTGTCCGCCAGAGCGGCCCCTGTCCCAAAACTGCTGGTTTGGCGACTTCCCCGTATGCCTGCTCAGGGGTTGCGAATCGGAACGTCCAGCTGTCTGCGCTACCGGCCAGGCAATGCTGCAGTGCCCCATGTTGGTTTGAGGGTGTGAGCGCGTTGTGCTTGGTGCAGGGCCGGGGGCCGCCTGCTGCGGGCGGTGCCGGGGCGGCAGCTGCCGGGCATCGGCGGCCACGCGCTGGGGGACGGGCAGTCCTGGTGGCAGCAGGAAGCAGGGCTGCTGGTCAGCTGCGCCCACGGCGGCGAGGTGCGGTGACGCGCGGCGGCCCACCAATGTGTGGACGTGCGATGTGCAGGCCCAGCTGTGGCGGATGCACAACAGCATGTCGGAGGCCTTCCTGGCCAGAAACCTGCGTCGAGATGGCCCGGTGCGACGGGCAAGGCAGCCGTGCTGCTGCAAGGTGGACTCGCGTTTGCAGAGACTTGCAATATGTGAGGGTACGCGCAACACACCATATGCTGATGCGGCTGCGCAGGTGCTGGCGCTGCGGGCGGAGGAGGTGCGCGCGGTGTCGCGGGCGGACGTGCGCACGACGGAGCGCCTGCACGCCGCGCAGCTGCGGGGCGTCACCTTCGAGGTGGGCCGCCTCCCCACGGCAGCCGATCCTGTCGGGGCAGCGGCTGGCCTGCGCCACGATGAGGCGGCGGTGGTGGCGCGGACACACGGAGAGCCCGTGCTCCGCCGGGAGGCTGCACTGGTGCTGACCTGCGCTGCTGCGCCTCCTGCAGCTGGCGCGCTCGCAGGAGCACCTGCGGCAGCTGCGGGCGGCGGCGGACGAGGCGGGCGCCGCCTTCCAGGAGCACTTCTGCCAGGCCAGCTTCCAGGTGCTGCACTGTCGTGTGAGACTTTGTCCGACACACGTTGATTAAGAACCTACCGTGATTTTCACCGTGGCTGTCCACACTTCACAGTAGATTGTTCAGCCGGTGGCACTCGGGGTGCGCGGCGGGCTCATTGGAACATAATGTGCTCAAGGGGTGGTCTGTGCCCCCGGACTGCAGGAGAGCCGGCTGGTGCGGCAGCTGAAGGCGTCCATCGCGTCGGAGGCGCAGGCGCGCTCCCTGGCCGACTCGGCGTGCACGCTGCTGCAGCAGCAGGCGGCGGACCTGGCGGACGCGACCGCGCAGAGGGAGGTGCGCGTGGGACAGACGCATACATGGATGTCGTTATCATTGATGGATGCATTCGCAGGTGCAAAGCTGTGGCGTGGGCGGCAGCCAGTCGTCGCTGCACAGCAAACTCGGCACTTATCTTTTGTACGCCCCCAACTCAGAAGGAGGGACTTCAAGCCATGCGTCTCGCACGACCGTCTGGCTGCTGCTGCTGGTGCTGATATCCAGCAACTGCTGCAGGCCGCAACTGCCTCGGCCGGCAGGGCGGCGCGCAGGGCGGCGCGGCTGCAGGGCCTGCTGGGCACCGTCCGCACACAGGTCCGCACGCCCGCCTGTGTTGAACCACATAGCCACAGCTTGTGAGCAGCAACATCAGCTGGCATGCAGCACTTGCGCCTGCGCATCGTTCAGAGAGCACTCCGCAGGCGTGCTGTTCGAGGAGCATTGCTTCCTTGCCTCCACCACATGTCGTAGTGAGGAGGCTCCCAGCCCTCCAGAGCTGCACCATCGTAGCCAGGGGCACAACAGCAGCCCCAACTGTGTCACTCCACACACCAGGGAGACAGAGCTTCTGCCTCCACAGGTGCAAGATCATCAGACGGCGCAAGCTGCCCGGGAGGCCATGCTGCGCAGCCTCGCAGAGGACCGCAGCCGCCTGGATGCGGCTCTGTCCTCCATCCAGGTGCCTAGAAGACTGCCGCCTGAGATCCTCGCACATCTGCTGCTGTGATCGCCATAGGTCGTCACCGGCACAGCTATGACTCATATCTTGGAGCGCCCCGCCCGCCTGTAGCGTTTCCATGCTGTGCTGCGGGGCCGTGCTGAGCGTATTGTGTGGGCGGCTGCAGGTGCAGCTGGAGCACGCCAATGCGGGCGTCAGCCGCGAGGCGGCGCGCTGCAAGATCAGGTGGGGCGCGCAGCCGCCCCCGCATGCCCAATCCGCAGGGCTTACTGCTAATTCCCGCACAGTCATTTGCAGGATCAGGCATTGCTGCCAGCGCCCGGACACGCTGGTTCCCGTGCCGCGTTTCGTGCGACAGCCAAGGCAACAGCTGGTCAAGCCACAGTCAGTGAGCCACATCCCGACCGAGCTGATAGCCTGCTGTCTTGATGTGCAGCCTGAGCCCCGAGGCTGCCCGTGTGGCTGCCAGGGCCGCACGCCTGTCGCCACCTCAGCGGCCGGGCAGCGCAGCCCCGAGCCTCAGCGGCTCGAGTCCCAGCGCCGACGGCAGCCCGGCTTCCACCCGCGGCAGCGGCGCCACCTGCTACAGTGACTTTTCGTCTGATGGCGAAGAGTGGGCGGATGTTGCCGGCGTCCCTGCGGCTGGCAGTTTGGCGTCAGCGGCAGATGGCAGAGACGTTTCGAGGTGGGCAGCCTCTCAAAGACGGGCTCATGGCTGGCCATGTTTCCATACTCGTGAGCGCGCGTCCCGCGCTGTGTGACAACGCATGAAGACTAAGGACATGCTTGCACTCGCACCGCCAAACCGTGCAGAGTTGTAGTTGTCCATACGCCATGTGCTGCTTCATATACTGCAGGAAGCTGGAGCTGGGGGTCATGAAGCTTGACAGCAGCCCCGAGTCCCTTCAGCAAACCGAGCTCCCACCACAGGCGCCGCCTGCACGCAAGGTGCTTTCTGGCACCACAGTTTGCACCTTCAGCAAAACCACCATCGCACCCAGATGTCTCGAGCCACGACCAGCAGCTCGCCCACATGTGCCTGCCTGGAACATGATGGCACAGGGCTGTTCTGGTGTCCCTGCAGCTGGAGGCGAGCTTCCAGAAGGATGGCAACAGCCTGGATGTGCTGGGCGCCGGGACCCCCGAGATCCGGGAGCCGGGCAACCTGCGCAGGTGTGGGCAAGCATGCGGCCTGCACATGCCCTTCCGTTGTCACGGCCGGCATGTCACACGAATGCAACGCTCTCATAATGCGCGTGCCCAATTTGCTGGGGGATCACTGGGTCGGCCGTGTAGTGGTTGCTGAAAGGGCGGTGCCCATTCATGCTGCATCCCAACCTGGTCTATCGCACGGACTAAATCCTTGACCCGCCGTAGGACCTGGGGCCGCCGCCGCCTCACAGCCGGCGGGCAGCCGGAGGCAGCGGCCACAGCAGGCGCAGCTCCTGCCACGCCAGCGGCGGCCCGGCCGGCGGCAGCAGTGGCAGGTCAGACGTCAGCGCATGGAGGTGCCAGGGCGCCTCCTCCATGCGCTATGGGGGCATCGCAGGAACCAAGCTCCGCCCTGTCCTGCACACCGGCAGACTCAGCAGGCATGGAGTCAGGCTGCGCCGGCAGCGAGCGCGCGGCTGACACATCCTGTGACGCAGCCAACAGCGCCTCTTCAGCGGCAGCCGCGCAGGGGCCGCATGAGCCAAGCAGCCGCAGTCTGGCGTCAGCGGTTCGTGCCCCCTGCAGTGACGGGAGCGCCGACGAGAACACTGCGCCAGAAGATGCCGCCACCCCTGCAGCGCAGCGGCTGCGGCCAACCGCGCTCAGCAATGACAGCGACAGGTGCGTCTACACAGAGACATTCCATGTGCCATACGATACGTGCCGACGCCATTTTTGTCTTTCATGTTCAACTAGACATCTGCAGCTGCTTCCTGCATAGTGTTGAGCTTTGCGGGCTGTACAGCGATCCAGTGACGTGCCTGCACATCAAATGTATGACGTCAGCATCATCACCGCCGTGTGAACTCTGGTCCAATGCTCGCACTGCAGTGATGTGAGCGAGAGCGAGGCGGCGGACAAAGTGCCGCCACTGCGGCTGCTGTACTCGGGCCAGCGCCGCTCTTTGAACTTCAAGCAGCTTGAGTACGTCGCCTGAGCAGCTGCAATATAACAAGAGCAAGAGCATATGCATTGCGAAAAAGTTGAACTACTCTAGTAACCGCTCATTCCACTGCAGTTCTTCAAGTTTCACTGTGAAAGTTGCAGGTACAATAGCACCGACAGCGACGACAGCGAGAACGACGCTGCGAGCTCGCACTACAGCAGCGCCGGCAGCGACAGCGGCAGTACCAGGAACAGCGGCGGCAGCAACAGCTGGCGGCCGGGGCTGAGCCTCCGCACCAAGCCGGGCCCCGAGCCGGGACTCAAAGATGCGGGCAGCGAGCAGCGGTCCCCGCTGCGTGCATTCCTGCGCCGTCATGTGCAGTGGGGCGGCAAATGAAGCACAGTTTACTAGGAGCAGTAGACGTTGACAACACTTGCAAAGTTTGCACTGTATTCTTGCACCTCTTGACACATTGGCGATGGCTGCAATATTAGGCTCCCTAGTTGATGGTAGGCAGAGTGGGTGCTTGACGGCCCAGTGAACAGCAGTGTCAGGTTGCGTACCCATGACAAATTTGAGACGACATGGGTTCAAGTAGGACAGGGCGAAGGGAGTGGTGGATGCCGCAGCCAGTGGCATGATTGAGTGATGTTGATGGTGACTGCAGATTTGCGGTGTGTGTGCGGTAGATTGAACAACACTTGGCGCTTTCAGTACTGCGCGATGAAAACACCTGGGCTCCGATGCTGGTTATACCAAGCCCTGATGCTGCATTCAAATTGCAAGTCATGCTTCAGGCACCAGGGGCTGTCGCCAAAGCTCGTGATTGGAATGTCTGCTAAGCAGCAGACAGTCCTCAGTCCAGCACGCCCCGGGGCACCCGCGTCACACGCGCCCCAGCTTCGTGAGCTTCTGGATGTCGAAGATGAGCGCGCGGTACAGGCGGATGACAAAGCCCTCCGCGTCCTCGTCCAGGATGGGCTGCAGCTCCTCCAGCATCGCGGCGCCCGAGCAGTGCTCCGCCAGCTTGGACATGATGTGGCTGACCATGGACTCCTCCCGCTCGCCCAGCATGTCCTGGATCTTCTTGTCCACCCAGGCAGAGAGGCGTGGCGCGAAGGTGGCCCGCGCGGCGTCGAACATGGCCCAGTCGATGGGGTGCGCGAACACCGCCTCCCGGCTCGCGGGCAGCGCCGCCGCGATGCGCTTGGTCACCTCCGCCGGGTCCTCCGCTGGCGCCCCGTCGGCCTCCGGCTCGCCCTGCGCGCCCAGTGGCAGTGGTGATGGTTTACAGGATTTGGTGAGGATGCTGGTCGCAGTCCGGGAGGTGTTCAGCGTGCTGCCCCTTGGCACAGAACGGCACTGCTGCATGCCCCTGGCCGTGTGAGGTAGAATCTGTCAACACTCGGTCACAGCCTGATAGCGCAGAAAATGCAGTTGTGTATATCGTCTGTGCACTTGAAAAGCAGAGCGAAGCTCGTGCAACTCACGGCCAGCATACTAGTGCAGCTGAGAGAAGCCTCACCCGGGCTGCCGCGAGCTCCGCGGGCGTGTACTGCAGCGGGATGAGCTTGCGCTTGGGCTTGTCCTCCTCCTCGTCATCACCGAAGGCGGCGGACAGCGCCGCGCTCTTGACGGGCCGCCGCACCGGCGCCGCTGCAGGGGGGGCGACCAGCGCCGGGGACGCCGTGGCCTGCCGCTGCGGCGGCGGCGACGGCGACGGCAGGGCCTGCAGCGGCAGGGGCGTCACGGTCAGAGCACACAAACGGCACCTCCTCGTTGCTGCCTCCCGGCATGTAAGGTGTGTCCACACGGAGTACAGGGAGTTTTCTGGTAGAGCATGACACCTGCTAGTTGTTGTGCTGGCAAGAACCACCTGTCAAAGCGCAGAGCCACACCTGCACCACCGGCTTCGGCGGCGCCTTGGCGGCCGTCATCATGGCCTGGTAGATGGGGTCCGCGGGGTCGAACAGCTGCTGCGGCGGCGGCGCCTGCTGCTGCGGGGGCGGCGTCTGCTGCTGCTGCTGATGGTGCTGCTGAGGGAGGGCCGGCTCGGCAGGGGCAGCATGCCCGTTGGCTGCTTCTGCAATGGGTAACATTGGATCCTCAGACCCCTATGCATGCCCGTGACTTCTGGTCTGACAACAGTGTGCTGGCATCTGCATGGTCCGGTAGCTGCAACATACACGACCAATTGCCAACCACAGCCCACCTGGTTCAGGTTGAGAGTCCTGGGCCTCGCGCCGCTGCCGCTTCTCCTTTGCCTCTGCCTCCCTGTCAGCTGCATCCTCTGCTTCTTCCCGTTGCCGCCGCTTCCGCCGCTCGTCGGCCCTCCTCCTGTGCAGCAAGCAAGCTCATGCCATTGGCACATGGCATCCCAAAGCACAGCTCGACAGAACAATAGCAGCGACAACCTTGCATGTGTTTACCTACTGGCCACGCCCACGATCTGCTGCCCACTTGATTTGTGCACGATCCACAGCGACCAAGCGCCTAGGATAGCCGCAGTCGAAAGGCAAAATCACCCAGATGAGATGGGCAGGCGGCGCCACAGCTCAGGCTCATCCTCCTCATCGTCTGCGCCTGCCTCGTCTGCTCGGATCGCGCGGGCTCGGTCTCGGGCAACCGCCACCATCCGATCGACTTCCCTTTCTGCATCCCGCTGCCTGTCCCTGCAGCCACAAAAATAAGAGCAGCCCGTCAGCTGGGTGCTTCAATCCACCATCGCTAAGCACACAGCCGACAGCCAGCAGTCGGCGGTGCATGCAAGGCAGCAGCGTCGGAGGGGACTCTTAAGACCAGCAGCACCACTCTGCAGGCAACTCATACCACTTGTCGGTGGTGGCACAGCACAGCCAGCTGGCCCCTGAGAATGAGGGACCAGTCACTCGTCCTGTGACCATGGCTCCTGCCCTCTGGCTGGTGATGGGATGCAGCATGCTAAACACACTTGTGCAAAAAGCCACTGCTATGCAACCTGAGGACCTGCTCTGTGTGCAATCGGCTGTGCCACAGGCTTCATTTTGAGGAGAGAAGCACGACATACAGCACGACAAGCCTGCTTACCTTGGTCAAGTTGCAGCTCAGGCAGCAGGTGCGCAGACATGTGCAGCTGTCAGGCATCTGCGGAGGGGCAATTTTACGCAATTGGCGCTGGCCCGCGGATCATTGACCCGGCAGATCTTGCTGCTGTAGCATCAGCGTGTGGCTGGGCAGCCCAGCCGAGGTCTCGGCACGCTGACTAACGGCCTCAAACAAAGTACGTCCAGTGGCACGGGACCCTAGCGACGCACCGCTCCTCCTTCTCCCACTTCCGCACGTGCTGCTGGTAGGCGCGCTCTGCCTCGGCGGCCTTCTCCAGGGCCGCCCGCCGCTCCTTCTCGCGCTGCCGCTCGAATGCGTCCTCCACATCACGCACCCGGCGAGCCTGTGGGCGCAAACATAAGTGGCAGTTGAGTAATACTGCTCATTTCAGGGGTCTTGTCGGTGGGCAGAGGCTGCTCAGCCTTTACACAATTCAGTCGAGTGTCTCAGCACAGGCAATGAGCATGCATTTTTCAAACTCAGTGATATGCCGGATATTGCGCCTCTGAGTGTCTGTGGGGTATGAAGGCTAGCACACACCTCGGGATCTTCCCGGCTGCTGCTGTCACGGCGCGAGGGCGGCGGCTCCTGCCGCCTGCTGCTGCCGCTGCTGCCGCCACCGCCGCCGCCGAGGCTGCCCAGGAACTGGTCTGCTGCCGCCGCCGCCCCCCGCGGCGCCCGCTCGCTGACAATCCCCATGATGGTCTCCAGGACCTGACCACCGGTGAGGTGAAGGCCGTCTTGATCGGACAATGAGGGCACTGTGGCAGTGGTGGCCTTGCTCATGGACCCCCGTCAGAGGTGCCACTGAGCCCCATCAGTGCCAAGCATGATGATGCACGCGCTGCCTAATTGCACGCACGTGTAGCAAAGTGCAGGTGGCTGCGGAGCGAATGAGCTCACCTTGTCATCCTCTGCGGCCTCTGAGGGCTTGGCCGGCGGCGGCGGTAGCTGCTCGCCATCGCCCTCCTCGACTTCCTTCTTCCCCTCGCCACCCGCCTCCGCCTTGGCAGCCGCCTCGGCCGCTGCATCCTCTGCCCGCGCCTTCTCTGCTGCCTGCTCCACCGCCTACAAAACACAGCAGGGTGCAGTTTCTGTTGCCATCCTTCAATGTGAAGAGGGTATGTGATCTTTGCCTTGTGCAGGAGGCAGTTTGCAGACACTGTATGGATGTTGTCCTCAGCTCACGTACGACCAAATAGATGCCAGAAGCGACACAAACTTGCAGAGCACCTTGCGCGCTTTGAAGTCGTCAATGTACTTCTGCGTGGCTGCGTTGCACTTGACCAGCAGCTCGGACCCGTCGAGCGCCAGGTTGTTGAGGTGCGTCAGCGCGCGCATCACCCCCTCCGCCTCCTCAAATTCGCAGAAGCCGAAGCCCTTCGGCTTGTTCGTCTCCGGATCCTGTGGTGTGGTCCGACAACATGTCACACGGTGAGTTGTGCGTTCCCCTGCTTGTTCCTCAAGCACAGCAGGCATGTGCGCTCCGAGTGCTGCAGCCAGCGCATGACAAGGTGCCATCAACAGCCAATGTCACTGCTGATGATCAGTCGAGAAAACCATTTGAAACTCACCGTCATGCGCTTCCAGGACTTGATGGCCCCGCACGCCTCCAGCAGCTGCCGCACGACGGTGTCATCAGCCGTGGGCGCGATCTTGCCGACGTACACCGTGGTGTTCTTCGGGGCGAAGCCGCCAGACGGCCGTGGCTGTGGCCGCGCTGCAGGGGTGGACACGGCATGAGTGTGAGGCCAAACTTGAAGGCCGACCTCCCTTGCCAACTTCCAGCATGCCTGCCAGGCTGTTCGCCGATTGGAGGTCACTGGTCAAGCGAGATGAATATGCTGAAACCAGCCACGTACCCTGCCCAGGCTGCGGTAGGCGAACGGGCTGTCCCGTTGGCCGCAGCGGCGGCGGGCGCATGAGCGGGGGACGAAAGCCTGCACACCACACCACATGCATGTCTAGGCAGCGTCCAGCTGAGAGCGGCTTCTGCAGTGCGCGGGTGCCGCTGGCTGTACGGCCGCACGCAGCCTGCAAACGGGTGCTCCAAGGTCATGCGCACCTGGCGGCGGCATCATGCCGGGATGCATCATGCCCGGCGGCGGCATCATGCCTGGCGGCGGCATGCCCATGTACATGGGCGGCGGGAAGCCAGGCCGCGGCGGCAGGTAGCCGCCGGGCGGTGGCTGCTGCATGATGTTGCTGATCGACTCACACGGTCGAGTTTCAGCCGACCATGCCGAACGCCACGATGAGGCGGCGGGACAAGCAAAGCACTGGAAGTTTGCTGCAAGTCACCAGCTCAGCCTCGGACAAGCAGGAGTGGCCAGCTGAAAGCAAGCGGCTGCCAGCTTGCAGCAATCCACACGGGCGTGCAAATGGTCTCGGACGCTCAGCACCGCAGTATCACTCAGAGGCTGAGAAAACAATCGCCACACTACTGGAAAGGTTGTTTTGACAGCATCTGAGCTTGCAAGCCATGTTAGGCAGGAGCGGTCTTTGCTGAGGCTGGGTTGCGTAATCCGCTGCTGGACCTGAGCTCGCCGGAAGGAAACTTGCCTGCATTGTATGTTTCACAATTGTGCACCGATACACACGGAGTTACGTCTCATCCGTCCGGCCTCGCGCCTAGCTGAGCAATTGCACTGCGACCCGACCTGAAATGGCACCACCACCACCATGATCAGCGAGCAAACAGCATCAATGCCGGGCTAGCGCGTGCGCTGTGCCACAATGTCAGGCGTCGGGGGCCAGGGGGCCGCCCTTGACATGCTCGAGATTGGATCCACGGCCACGCTGACGACTGCCTCCGGCGAGGTGTGACCGCCGCATCGTAGCTCCTTCATATGGCAAGGAGCACATCTGCCGTCGTGATCAGGCCAGACCGCAGATATATGGAGCTGCAGGAGCTGAAAGGGGAGGTGCTGGCGCTAGATGAGGCCACGGGCCTGCTGACGCTGAAGCAGTCCGGGTCCACGCCATTCCACAGCAACCTGCGCATCCTCAGGATAGATCACGTACAGGTCAGTGCGCCTGCTGCTGGAACGTACCGCATACCCACTCCTTCTGCTGCATCTGGCCGGCGATCCTGCCAACAGAGTGCACATGCCGCGTCTAGCTCTAGGCTTCGCCAGTTGCCAGGCCGCTTGGTCACACTCCCTCCTGACGAAGACGCCTTGATGCTGCAGTCTGTGTCCTCGGTCGAGCCGGGCACCAGCACCAACGGCAAGCTGCCGTACATTGACCCGCAGCGCTGCCGGGACCGGGAGGAGCGAGCTGTAGCGGTGGGGCGGTATCCTGAGCAGTACAATTTCAAGCATTCTGCAGCAACGTTGTCAGCATGACCTGTCGCGCACTGCCAATGCACGCACCCATCCGCTTCCCAGGCGTTGCATGACCCTGACCAAGTCATGCAGCTACCTTGATGTGCTGTCCTGCACATATCTGATCTCGTTTGTCGCACTGATCAGGCGGCTGAGCTGGAGGCGGCAAAGGTGGGGGTGGATGTGACGCCAGAGGCCCAGGCCATCTTCAACGGCCTGGCCAAGACGCTGCCGTGCCGGTGGCAGGGCTCCACCATCGTCGTGCTCGACGAGGTCAGCCGTAGTCTGTAGACTCGAGTACCCCTGATTCAGATGCTCGTAGGCAGCCGTAAGGCATCAAATAGTACAGGTGGACTGCTCCATATCAGGCCGCGGCCCATTCGAACATCAGTGTACTGAGCGTTGGGCTTTCTGTTGGTCGCAGGTGTCGATTGTGCCGCCGTATGACGCGGGCAGCTGCAATCAGCTGGCTCCCAATGCCAAGCTGTTTGACAGGATACAGAAAGTGGTGAGCAGTCCCTTTGCATGAGCGCAACAATGGAAAAAGACACAGATGCAAGGGCTGCTGTTTTGGGACGTGCTAACCGTGCTGTCTTTTTGCTGCAGCTGTTCAACGAGCGGAGCAAGCTGGGGCTCAAGTGATGCGCTTGGGACACACACTGCAGTGCCAGCGCAGCTGCAGCACGGTGGCAGCCCTGGAGCAATTTGCTGCGTCACTGCTGGCCTCGTTCACAGCGAGCATGGTTACAGCACGGCGGCACTACCATTGTTGCCGCTGAACAACACAGCTTACCGTTGTTCCTGCAATCACCGCAAGGTTGTTGAACTTGTATCACACTACCAACAAAGCACCGCAAAACCCAACCCGCAAACCCCGATGCCCTCTTCGTCAACCAGCCTGCTCGCTGCTTCAGATACAACTATGGCAGCAGCACGCCGTTGATCATGTCCACAACCGCGTGGCATGTCATCAGATCAGCACGTGTTGTATCTGCCGACGACCTGTTGCCCAGGAACCGCAGGCGACCTGCAACACGTTCACATATGCTTTCTGCCGTGGGTGGAACAAAGCGAATGTCGAAGGCAGCACAGCAGGGGTCCATCAGGTCTTCACTAGTGACAGCATGCCACTGCACCTCTGCCGAGTCCAACAACCCGCAGCTGAGCTCCGTTGACCTGCATCGTCAGTAAATCCATGATGCAGCAAAGTGGCTGTGTCCACACTTTCCTTTATCATTGCATAGCAGCACACCTGGGATCGTCATGCACACGTGAGAGTGTTGCCACATGATCTCACCGTGTTGGCAAAGATCGACTGCTGGCCATTGACCAGGTCCTGCGCAGGCCGCAATGCAGGTGATGACCCACAGACAGTGCACAATTCCTATGCATCACGGCATGGAAAGTATGGTGTGACAACATTGACAACAAAGGCCCACCTCTGGCAGCACGGGGCCGTTCACGATGCTGCTAGTGACATCTGAAGATCGCAGCTGACCCGGAATAATGTGGTACAGCAGTACCTGCAGCCAGTGACACTGTTAACGGCCCTGTTTGTGTCCAGTGTGCGACTCATTTTGCCGGTCACTCCAGACAGCTTGCAGACATGCTGACGAACGGGAGGCTTAAGGGATGGTGAGCAAGGTCACCAGGCGGAGTGTGTTGGTGTCGGATGTGTTCAGCACATTCTGTGACAGGTTGGCAAAGGCGGCATTGGTTGGCACCAGCACCGTGTATGTGGCGTTGGGGTCCTGCAGCGATGGCGTCAGGCCTGCAGATGAGCGTGTGCGCAGGTCGTGCCAGGTGCCTGAAGAGGGGCTGTGCCAGCACAGTGACGCGCGCGACACCATGTCAGGTACTGTGGCGGCGGTCTGTTCCCACTTTCTGCTCTGGTCGCAACAAGCACAACACCCGACCTGTGGCGTTGGCGAGGCGTAGAAAGGTGGACGCGTTGGGGTTGTTCTTCAGCAGGTCGTACACCGTGGGCACGCAGCCCGGCGCCGGCACAAAGGGCTGGACGGCAGACACTCGACCCAGCGGGTTGGCGTTGCCGATGGTGGCGTTGACCGGGATGGGCGCCAGCGTGGAGTTGGGCTGCGCACAGGCAGGCAATCGTTGCAGACAGTTCAGTCTGTGATCAGCTTTGTGTCCAATAAAGGGTGTGTATGATCAGGTGACAGCCTTGCGGTCATGCTTGGACGGCTGCAGCCTGCGCTGGTGCTGAGGTTTCCCATGAATGGCATCAACAGCACCTGGCCGATGAAGGCTGGGGACGTGCTGGTGCCGAACTGCACGTTGGACGTGTAGTCCTGCCCCTCGACGACAGGCGCCGCGATCACGTTCCTGCACCATACACGGCAGCCAGTGGTGATCCGCAACAGCGCCAGTCAAGGCCCCGGAGGTCAGCTGCCCAGCTAGGTGAGAATAGCACATGCGCATGACTGCTGAGCCATCTGGGAAACGCAGTCCTTCAATTGATGCTTACCGAGCGATGAGTGCCTCAGGCCTGCGGGCGTTCGTGATGCGGATGTCCCTGCAACACCAGCACGACACTGCGTGCTAGAGGGCTGTGAGATATATAGATCACCGCAGTGCAAACCTGAACCTCCAGCACTACTGTTCAGGCATCCTACCAGGGCAGCGGCGGCAGGCCAGACAGCTGCCACACAGCGCCTACAGTGTCAAACAAGTAACATCTGCGAGGCAGTCCATACAATGTCCAGTCCAGTGTTGTCACCTGCCAGCACACCCTTTCAGCACTATGTTTGTTTGATCGGCAGATACATCACAAGCTGTGCACAGTTAGTGCTCACCGTACGCATTGTCCAGGTTCTGAAACTGGCCGGCCGTTTTATTGCCGCCGGTCACCGCCTGACGCAGCGATGTGCCGTTCTGTGCATTTGAATGTTGCACGGTGGTCATTTCTGATTTCAGTGGCATATGGTGAGCATCAGCCAGCCAGCTCGTGACCTTGGCAGGCGCTACAAGGCAGGCTCGTGGGCATCGCGGCACATAGGTGCATGCTCAAAAGGATGCGGTTACACCTGTGGAGACGTGCGCAGCTCCACTGAGCCAATCGCTGCATTGCCGGCCGCGTCTATAGGCACCAGCGCCACATAGCCGCCCTGCCCCGGCCGGTAGCTGACGATGTGGAAGCGCAACGGCCCAGGCGGCTGGCACTCGACCTGCGCACCACGCGAGACGCCGCCCGGGTTTACCTGCTGACTCTGGGAGCTCAGGCAGAGATGTAAGATTGCTTGTGCATCAGGTGCATGATGCCTTGAGGGAGACGCCTCAGCGCAGAGCGTCCTGAGTGCCCCGCACCTGCTGGTATGTGATGTTGGCATTGCCCAGGGTGCCAGGCGCGATGTAGCGGCTGCACAGAGGAGAGATCGGCCCATCAGCTCAGATTCGCTGTAGCTGGAGCTTACACAAATATATCAATGGTTGCGTGCCTGAAGGTGAGGTAGTGGAGATTCAGCTGGTTGGGTGCGCAAGTCGTGCAGGTGTCCACCACCTGTGTTTGGGGTTGTGCAACACAGTACGACCACATTCATTTGCCGCTCGCAAGTAAGCACATTTGCAGCAATCAAACATTTGCACAGAGCCCTCAAGGTGAACATTTGTACTGGCTGCTCTCACCTGCACTACTGTCGGTCGGGCATCCGAGAGGCAGTGCTGCATGCCACAAAGAGATGACTAACCCCTGGTGCACTCTGATTGCTACTTTATAGCATATACGTTCAAACGGCAAGCTCATGCATGATGTGGTGATAAGATGCTGTTGAACATTGCAATGCTGCAGACAACACACCCACCGGGTCAGCACCAACATTGCACATGACCTGCAGGCACTCGCCGCAGGCACCCTGCGGCTGCCCAGTCTGCAGGCATAGTACACACTCAACCCTCGCGGTGCCGAACACAGCGTTCGGCAATCATGTCAGGGGCAGGCATACGTATGCTGCCTCACTCCCGTCAGGTTGAGGCTGGTCGTGATGTTGCTCTGGTTGGAGTTCAGCAGCATAGCCCCCTCAGCGGAGATGCCAGCAACCGCCCAGTATGGCCTGCTGTGTACAGGCAGCATCTGTAGCAAAGCTAGCAACACTCGATGTTCACAGGTATGAAGCTGGATACATGCGTCTGCATCCATTGGGAACAGCTTGAAGAAGGAGCATACCATTCGTTTGGTGAAAGCTGGCCATAGCTGCACGAGCAGCAGTGGCATGGTTGGCAGCACCTTTCGA
The DNA here is from genome assembly GCA_032358165.1 of Diplosphaera chodatii. Classification (NCBI taxonomy): domain Eukaryota; kingdom Viridiplantae; phylum Chlorophyta; class Trebouxiophyceae; order Prasiolales; family Stichococcaceae; genus Diplosphaera; species Diplosphaera chodatii. The sequence goes on along the minus strand of JAALGY010000036.1, from coordinate 1,221,484 downwards.
TCGTTCTTGATAATACTCACTCAAGCGACCTAGCCAACTGTCAGGATCAAAAGAATGACATGTCCCATGCGGGCTCGCTACACCCGCAAGATCCGCCCAGTAGGGCGCCACTTGCAGCATATGGGTTCTGCAGATCCTGCATCCAAATCCGTGTCTACAAGTGACACAGGGGCCACCAGAGTGTGTTGCACTGGGCGCTGGCCGTGTGGGTGCGCGAACAAGCAGCCGCGCAGCATAATTGGAAACGGGTCTCAATGGACGACATACAATTGTGCTGACACAGTACCTGCGGTCCGCCAAACGTGCTTGCCGAGCCTACGATACACATCCAGCAGCATTAGGCTCAATACACCAAATATATACATATAGGCAATGCAGCTCCTGACAGGCGCAGATGCCAAGGGCAGGATGCACTACTGTCACTTGCCGTTGATGGGAGGTCCCAACGTGGCCCCAGGCTGACTCGACAACTGGGAATGCGCCATTGGACAAAGCAGCAGGGCTGACCCTAAAGTCAGCAGCAGCATGGCGCAGCGGGGACCTGTCAGGAGCCTCATGGCAAGTCTGAAGGAGCAGCTATTCTTGCTTGCCTCGATGGCGATATGCAGCTGTATCCTTCCTGCTACGGCAAATTCTTGCTTAGCACGTTGCTTAAAGTGTATCAAACCAGAATAATCACGATAGATCCAGTACTGGTGACTTGCAAACTGGAGCCGGAAATAAGTCCAGTAGGCAAGGCAAACCTCGTGACCATGAGGACATGTCGTTATCCGGCGGCAGTTGGTCCGTCCGAGGTTTTGCTTTCGGTTCACAGGTTCACCCCGCCTGGCCATTGATGATGAAGCAGTCTGCTTGACTGCAGTAAGAAGCATACTTACTGTCCTCTACGACCATACACTACTCGGTTTCGTCTGATATCGACTCACTCAGACAAGCAAGAGCCAACGCTGGTCAGACTGGACTACTTCTGCACCCAGCACCAAATCCTCTGCTATTTGGCTGCTGCTCATCAAGGCAGGCTTCGTTGCTTCTGCCGGAGATAGGTGCTGTCCGCATGCTGCATACATCGTGACGAAGACAGCTAGCGGTGTGGCTTCGTGTCACGATTGATCGCCTGAAAGATGCTGGAGGAGGACATCAGCTGCGTGAGGCGCTGAAGACACGCACGGCGGGGTGGATGCATGTGACTGGATCTTTCTCTGGTACTGCATGCAGGCACTCTCTAGTGCGCAAGGAGCACTATATAAAGACCAGAGTGCATTGGCATGGCTGTTGCCAAGGCACCCGTGTGGCATACAGCGGCATTCCGCATGCTGCTGGCGGCCATGTTGATGGCAACGATGGCATTCAGGTTGACTTCTGGGCAATGTAAGTATGATGACCATTGCTGCGCCTGATAGCTAGGTATCTTGCCAGACGACAACATGTCATCATGTTGCATTCACCGCCGGGTTGAAGCACAAATCGCACTGCACTTACGACCTCTCTTGGCGCATGCACATGTAGACAACCCGCTGACGGATCCAAGCTGGCCAAATCGGTGACGCAACAGCTTGCACACCAGTCAAAACAGCAAAGTGCTTGCTGTGAGCGCATGACACACGGCATGGCGCTCAACTGGGGACCTTCGACCGCGCTTCCAGGCACCCGCAGCCGGGTGGCACCAATTGCACAGTGATTGGCCCGTGGATGCCTGGGCGTGCCACGGCGGCATACAACCACGACGGTCTGACCAGTCCCCCCCTGCGAGCGCATATGCGAGTCCAGCATCAAGTCACGAACGAAGTGACGTGCTTTCCTGCGCGCAGGAATGGATCTGAACCAGGCCGCCTGCTCGTTTGGAGAGATCAACCCCTCTACCCAGAATGGACTGCAGGCAAGTGTACATGGCGATGTGACTTTTGATGCCGTTCAGTATGATGGCCCTTGCAGCCATACCAACTGCACAGCCCTGTGTCCTGGACTAACATCTGCAAGCCAGTGATATGCAGGTAGCTGCTGTGAGCGACACAAATCCCAACTATGTTGGCAGCTGCGGCAGGTGACTGCTGCTGTGCACCTGGGGGCAGTTGGCTGCTTGCCAATGTACTGTGTGTCAAACCCTGACAATTGCTGTGCCAGTGCAGATGCTATCAGATACGCTGCAGCAACACAAACTTCACGGTGCCGGCATTTGCGTCAATCTGGTTGCTTTCTCAAATGCAGCGTCCATGTGTGAGTCACCACCTGGTCGTCCATGCACCCACCCGTGTCACTCCATAGGACGCATTTGGCGAGCAGCTGACCCGCAACACGGCCTGCATCAACCCCAGAGCCGGCATCGTCGTACGAGTGGTTGACACCTGCCGTGCGTATGTGCATGGAGCTGTCACATGTTTCCCTGACAATCAGCCCCTTGTCCAGCTGGCAAAGCTACCTGCAATTGTTCATGTGTGATTGATGTTGGCATGGTCTGGCGCATGGGACAACAGCGTGCAACTACCCATCGAACCAGCTGTCCAACCCAGGCGCATCATGGCAGTTGAACAACCGCACTATACCCGGATATACTCATGTTGAGCACGCTTGTGTCACACATCACAAGATGGTCTGCTGTTCACTGCGCAGGTTCATTTCGACCTGTCATTTTGGGCATTCCAGCGGGCAAGTGTGCACATTCAGACACTGTGCGCCCCATCACCGGGCACATGACAGCTGTTTGTACATGGTCGACAGTGCCGATCAGCGTACAAACTGGGAAATGTGATGCGGTCTACATGCAGATAGCAAACCCCAAGGTTGGCGTCATTGCCATCAACTACAGAATCGTTCCCTGCAACTACACGCCACTGACCAATGCAGGCAAGTATGCTTTGATGCTGCTGTGCCTGCGGGTGCATGGCACATGCGTGCCAAGAACTTTCTGCCTGTACCCAAATATTCTTTGCAGCGCTCAAACAGGTCCGGTGGGACATCCTCCAGGGTGGCCTGATGCGTCGGACTGTGAGTGGATATGTCTTGACGGACAGTGTCGTCATGCACCTTGCAAAGCACTTGAACAGGGTCGCATTGTGAGCACGGTTGACAACCCGTCGCCATCTGATCCCTGCAGATCCCATGCCATTTGGCATTCCAAACAGCCAAGTCGAGTTCAATACGCCATCGGCGGCTGCGCTGGCTGCCTCGTACTTCCCCTCGACCCCGCCTGGGCCTGTGCCTATTAGCCGAAATGGCACATCACCAGCACCGGCAAGTGGTGGTCTTGATACTTCAGTCCATTGTGCGGTGAAGGTTGTGATCTCTGACAGATGTTTGATCATGCCAGCAAGCAAAGGCACAAACTGAACCCTTTCATGCCCTCCATCCATGACTGCATGCAGGGCGCACAGCCCATGGTGTCATCGTCTGCGTCACCGCCCGCGGGCGTGCCACCATCAGGCACCTCGCCTGGCATGCCACCACCACCCCAACAGTCCCCGCCAACAGCACAGCCGACACCGCCGCCCAGTCCATCGCCAACAGAGCCCCTAGCACCCTCAGCTCCGCCTCCGCCTCCGCCGCCGCCTCCGCCGCCACCGACTGGCAGATGACGTGTCAGACCCGAGTGCGTCGTTGGCGGGAGTCTGGAAGCCAGTAGCTGGTAGCAGGTGCAGTTCGTGAATGAGACTTGTGATGGGATCTAGTCGCCGGTGATGCACAGGTCACATTTAGTATATCAGGTTTACATCAACCAGCTGCCGAGCAACCACCTGCTCCTATCTGGTATGTCTACGAGCCAAGCAAGCAATCTATATGCAGACATCAGCTCATGCATGCAGCAATCGAGTGTTGGTGTCCCTCAGCAGGCAGCATCTGATAGATGCAAGTGAGCAAGTTCAACCCATTTGCCTGTCTTCTGCACCACCAGTACAGTGACATCAGATGTGCTGTGCTGTTGCACATAGTATGCCGCCATACATCAAGCGCGATGCTGATGTATAAAAAGTTTGCAAATGTGATGGTGCTCAGTTCTCCTGAGCACCAACAACACCAACAACATCTGCCAAGGCCTTGAAGGCTCCCTGGAATCCCAGCCTTCAAAATCGTCCAGGCATGCATGCAGCAGGGAGCGTAGCAGTCTGGTATGCCGAAGTGTGTCTATTCATGCCTATCTATGCCTTTGTCTGCCATGCCACACCTCCAGCGGTGTCTGCGCTGTCCATTCACTACACAATCGTCTATTCTTATATCCGCATAGCTTGTTCTCCGAATGCTGCAGTCCAATGTCATATCTTGCGATAGCCGCTTCTTCCTCTGCTTGCTTGCATCACGCAGTACTGCGCTGCTGTGTCGAGTCTCCAGCTGCGGCCGCATCCAACACAGGTATGCTAGCGCACTGGTATTCGCCATGTAGTGCTGGGTTTTGCAGCGGCGACAGGCGTCTGTCATGCCTTAAAACCCCTCTGCAATCGCACAAACAGGTCGTCGTCAGCAACCTCATAAGACGCGTTTGTCACAGCCGGCCTGTGACAAGAGCACGCTGTACACTGCGGGTACCCTTGCATTCATCAATGGCAAAGAGGTGCCGCCAGCAGCACTCCATCAACTGCTGGAATTGGGCACGGTACATCCGCTCAGGGGGCCTTCGAACACTGCCTATCCAAGCATGTGCCACCACAACAGGACGCTAGCTGCAGCCTTGTGAATCGATGCATGTAGCTGCCGGTGGTGAGGGGATCAGGAAACACGCACCGCATCGTAGCACACCATCTCCAAACGCGTCGATGCAGATGCCGATGCCAACCAGGTCTCCATTTCCGTCGACAAACCCATACGGACACGCTTCGCACTCCAGGTTGCAGGCCTGGCCGAGACCAGCGCTGTTCGCCGGCGGGCAGGTGCAGACTCCAGCCGCACACCTCAGTGTCACACCGCAGTCTGTATCCAAAGCGCACTTGCCACCTGCACGCACGGCAGGAACACGACTGCATGTCAATTGTTGTCTCGACTGTGCTTCCCGGCAGCGATCACAGCCCGGACTGGCACTCTCAGAGGTCTAATCATCACAGTGCTGTGACACATGACGCGTCTGGTGGCCATGCCAGTGCTTGCACATAAGCTCAGCAGCATATTGGTATCAGCAGTTCGAAAGCCGTCAAAGTCCTTGCCGTGGAGACTTGATGTAACTGAGGCACGGCATCTTTTCAGGCAAAGCAACCATACTGCCAGCCAAGGGGATGCACACCAGGGCTGCAGTCCCGGCATCCGGCGTCACCACCACAGTCGACGTCTGTTTCAGCACCGTTCATTATGACGTCCGTGCAGCTGCAAGCATGACACACAGTCCACATGGAGAGTGAGTGTGTTTTTGCCAGCTGCAGCACATGCGCCTGACCGACACAGCTGGCAGCTGGCTGGTGGCTGATGAAAGCGATGCATTCAATGGCTCAGCCCCAGGTGGAAGTACATCTGGCTGCATACAGCACTGGCTGGGGCCTAGCTGGTGTAATGACATGCTTGACACATGCCACACAGACACCTGGGAGCTGGCGGCGGGAAAGGCGGAGGGGTTGGCGGCGGCGGGGATGGCGGCGGCGCAGGCGGCGGCGATGGTGGCGGCGACGGCGGTGGCGATGGCGGTGGCGCAGGCGGCGGCGATGGTGGGTGGCGATGGTGGCGGCGATGGCGGTGGCGATGGTGGCGGCGATGGCGGTGGCGATGGCAGCGGCGAAGGCGGTGGGAATGGGGGCGGTGGCGACGGCAGCACTGTGACCAGACAGTCCACGGTCGGGCATGACATGTGTGTTGCTGGACATAGCACTCCTGGCATCCGTGCACCTGCTGCGTGCTGTGCAGCCGCTCACGCAAGCACTGAGGCTCTGTCCATGTGCAGTGTGCACCGCAGGGGCTGGCCGTTCATTCCTGAAGGGCTGTGTGCAGCACGGTGGGAGCCGTGTGGCAGCAGAGGACCCACCGCAGTTCTTGCGGGCGAGGTTGACTTTGCCGCCGACGGGGCACAGGCTGCAGACCTTTGCGCCAGCGCTGGGGCTGTACTGCTGGCGCCCATCTGTCGCTGTCTTGGAGCAGGGCCCACAGGCAGAGTCGCCGCTGTCGCCCTTTGCTGTGCCTGAAGACTTGTCAAAGATGCGGTGACACCTCGTTCCGTCTGCCCATGAATTGCAGTGATGTGTCCGCAAGTCATGCCTGTACAGCAATGCCAACCCAAAATGCACATCTGCTCTCTTTCAACCGCAAATTCCTGCACGCCATACAGGCAGCCCTATCAAGCCGACCCACGACAAATGAGACGAGACGGGGGTTGCAAGGGTGTTCACCGGGGGGGCAGGGCTGCGGCGTGTTGCCGGGGCCGGGCTGCGTGCCAGGGGGATAAGAAAAGCAGGCTGTGCGGCCGGCGCTGACCCGGCTGCCCTTGGGGCAGGCCGTGCAGGACGCCTGTCCAGCCTGCGGAGCGTAGGTGGCACCGCTGCAGGGGGGGCAGGCGCCCTTGCCCGGGGTGCCCTTGGTGCTTCCCGCGGGGCAGGGCAGCACCGCGCCAAAACGGTTCTGGTAGAACCCGCGCCCAGGGACTGCACCAAGCAGGACACAGCAAGCTGAGGTTGGCGTCGCGAGTCTGCACATGTGTACAGACGGTGTACACCGTCTGGCGCCAGGGGGTTATGGCGGCACCTGGCAGCCCGCTGCCAACCTGCTGCACTTGCGTCAGGCAGCAGGGGGCGAAAGCCCTCGACACGCAGCAGCATGCTTGGTGTTGGTCAGCTCACCGACTTGGCGCCGCAGCAGGCCGTACTTCCTGGGGTCCCGCACCGCTGTGCAGCAGGACCGCTTGGCGCTGATCTTGCGGACGGTGCTGTAGGTGCACCGCAGGCACTGAGCGCCGTGGATCTGCGTGTTAGGAACTGGATGGCATGGGGTGATAGCCTGGCAGATGCGGTCACGTGGGTTTGGAGCCCACATGACCACATGTGGGTGCGCGGCGCTGTGCATGCCGAAAGAGAGGCAGCCGCTGCGCTGCAACGCGACCCGGCCCACAAACAGAGACAGGGCACGTTGTTTTGAAAGTCCATTCACCTTCTGGCATCGCGCCATGTGCAGTTCCAGCTCATCGCATCTCCCCTTGCCAGCAGCCGACTGCGCACGGCACTTCTTGAGGAGCGCAGCCACCTGCGGGCGTATGGACAAGGCTTCGTTATTGTCGTCGTACCGAAACCTCAGGACTCGATGAATGCACGCCAAGGATGCTGCACCTGTCGGGCCTCATTGCAAGCACATTATTAGTCACTGGCAGGCGGGTGCCTCCGCCAGTATCGGGCACATTTGCCAGCACAGCCAGCTTCAAATACATTTCATGGTATGTGCGCCATGAGGTACTATATCAGCAACTGGCCTCGGGGTCGTTGCGGCCGCCGGGCGCGCTGGCCAGCTGGCGCCGCGCCGCACCTGGCTCCGGCACGGCAGCCAAAACACCGGCCAGCTGCGCCGCCAAGAGGGCAGTAAGGAGCATCCCCAGTCCGTCCATTGCGGCTGGCATCGCCTGCAGCTGAGCAAAAGCGTGCAGCCTGTGAAGTGCCGACGGGGTTGACTCACTGCACATGAAAGATATTTGCCGTGGACGACCGCCGGTGCCACGTACAAAGCGGACTCCTGTAACTGGCCAGCGATTGCGCGACGTGAAGGCATATCGAATGGTGCGACGCCACGCATGCGGCTACAGTGCGCCACACGCACGGACAACAGGATTTTATGGCCTGTTCACCAGCGGTAGCAGTGGTGCTCCTGCATGGTGTGCGCGCGCGTCCTGGTCGACAGTGTGCGCTGCGACACGTGAGGGACGCCGTTGTAGGTGGATCAGTGGGCTGATGACCAGATGACTTACAGGCCATGGGTGTTGCTCACGCGCTCGCCTGTCAACCCCTCCGCCACATCATGCATTGCACGGCAGCTTGAACCCCTACTAGATCGCAGCAGCTGCCTATCGGGTCTGCATAGTGCCTTCAGACGGGTGCGCACGGCCAGTGAGACGCTAGCGCTTGCTCTCAGCCTACTGTACATGTGCTCCCCAAGTCAATCTACAGGTGCCTGTTTGGTGACATGCGCGCATGCACGTTCTCACAGCCCAAAAGCGAGGGACCTGTCCAGCCCTTGGGCGGCTACGATGGTGCGTACAGCGGTGGAAGCACGGCGCGCAGTCTGTGCACCTCGATGTGCAGGGTTCCTCCTTGTCGTATGTGAGTCGCTGGCGGCGATGGGCGACTGAGAACGGCGGCTTCGGGAGGCCAATGGACACCGCCGTGTCAGCGCATGCGCTGCTGGGCTGCGACCATGTGAGTGTCAACCTGACGCTAGGTCGGGCTCAGCTTAACCCGGCCCTCACCGTCACGGCACGCCACGGTGGCAGGTCGTTACAGCTCAAATTCACGTGTAATCACGAGAGGGCGCGTCACTCAGCCCGTTAGCAATTTGCTCCAGTGCGCATCTATCTTGTAACAATTTGCAATGAGCCATGCAAGGCCGACGGTTGAGGCCCTATTGGACGGACACTAACAGGGCATCGATATTGACTGCTGCGCAGCAGGCTGCGCCGCCGCCCTTGACCATCCGTGGAAGACACTTCCAGCTCATGCACCCTGGAGCTAAGTGTGGCTGTGGCACGGAAATTGTATGCCAGCTGGCCATTTGAGATTCCACACTCGGCGAGGGCGCATGGTGCGGTCGCCGTGCTGCGGTCCGACCGGACAGACATGCATTGAGCTGACACAAGCCAGCGTGTTCCCTTTTGCTCATCCTTGAGACCTTGACGGCAATCGTGCAAATTCCAGTAACGTCAATTGTGCTGTGCTGCTACACATAGCATGCTGCCATCAACGTGAAAACCTGGTGAGGGATCTTGCAGATGTCATCATACAAGGTCATGCAACCAGCGCCTGCTCAAGGCCATCTTACATGCACGCACCTCCAACATACACCTCGCCAGCACTTTGGCTGGTCACCACGTCTGAATATCTCTAACGGTGCATTGTTTGGAATTGCCTCAGCCGCCAGACGCATCAGCGGTCAGAGGCTGATTGGCCATCTCTCCTGCTGAGCCGACTGGGGTGCAGCCTGCTACCACGCCGCCGTTTCGGGATTGGATCAGCTGGCCGTTCAAGCGGACCAGACTGCAATCGCAATAGAAACAAAAGTTGGGGCGGAGGCGCGCAGCACCTCAGTTGCTGAAGCTCTTTGCATGTCACACGCACAGTCGTGTGGTCAGTCCCCGTGCCACGGTGCACTTGCTGTGCATCTCGCACTACACTCAGCAGCAGTACTCACTTCCAGGTGGTGTCCCCAATCTGAATGGCGCGGTCGCCCCTGGGCTCCCCGTCTGGTCGCCACTCCCAGAACATCGCGCCACGCAGCGGACGGTCGGCGGCCAGGCTCTGGGCCACAGCATTGTACACAGTCCTGTGTGGAGCCGATTTACACATCCTTGGGCAAGTGCCAAAAAATGCGGAGGCGTGCCATGTGCACATCAGCTCATCAGGGAAGGAACAATGAAGAAGGACCATGTCACGAATCCGTACCTGTACACAGGGTCGCGGGTGCGGGTCAGGTTGGCGGCGGTCCCTGTGGCGATCTTGCCAAACTCCTCCAGAACCAGCGGCTTGCCCAGCGCTGCGGCGGCCAGCTGGTGGCCCTCGATCCAGCGCTCTGAGAAGCCCGGGTCTGCACGACGGGGAACCGTGCCGCTTGTGTGATGAGCTGGGGCTTCACAACCTCTGGTTGCAGGCAACAGCAACCTGGATCTTCCTGGGGCTGCAAGAACGAATGTGGATGAAGCAATCGTGCGTGAGACTCGAGCAGGAGCAAGTCTATCCAGGTAGCGTCAGGGAATGCATTGCTGCTGGGCAGGCAGTATATTTCATAGCAAACATGCGTGCTGCGCGCTGCAGGTTAGGCCAGCACGTCCGTACTGTGAACGCAGGATGATTTCAGGGAGACGACCCACCGCCTGGGGTGCACCAGTTGTCCGGCCACAGGTGCATCACGGCAAAATCGATGTGGGGCAGGGCGTGCTGCGCCGAAAAGTCCTGGCCGGTGCCGGACGCCCAGTTCCGAGGCGGGCAGGTGCGCGCCCAGGGGTTGAAGCGCACCCAGGGGCTGCCCTGCGGCCAGAAGCCCTCCTCCCCTGTGGTGACCTGCACACCGCAGCGCGCCTCTGCTTTGCCACATGGTGGTGCCCAACAAATTTGTTCATGCGTCATTCACCATATCAAGTTCCCTTTCCAGGATGTTGAGAGGTCGTGATGCCCTCGCTGCAGGCGGCCATGCGGGCTAGCCTCGCATCCGAATTAGTCCCATATGATGCATGTGCTTGTTGCGGAACACTCTTGGGCACATCTGCAAGCTCCATTCCTACATGTTACTCCACAGCGCTGGCACGTGCCAGGTTGCAGTGCAGTACCAGGTGGAAGGGGTCGATGCTCTTGACGTGAGCGGCAAGCGTTCTGTAGAATGCGGTGATATCTGCTGGGTCTCCTGCAGGCCAACACTGCCTATCATGTAACGTCAGGGCAGGCACAGCAAACAGTATATCATGAAAACCTCACATCAATCCATCATGTTGCCGACATAGATTTCTCACAAGCTGATATGCCAGCAGCTCGCGGGACTCATGCCATTGGGCGGGCATGTGCATGTTCACCTGGCGGCGTTTGGCTCGCGGGATCCCGTGGCTCATTCAGAATGTCCCAGGCCAAGATGGCCGGCTCATCAGTGTATCTGTTCCCGTTGAACGCATTCACACGGCTCAACACCTGCACCACGCTTCACACAACCTTGTGATCGCACAGTCAAGCCCATCGCTTGCATGTAAAGTTGAGCAGAGCAGAGCAAATTGCAGCGACATGCTCGACCCCAATGTGCAGCAGGTGACCTTCGTGATGTGGGCCTTCATGACTGCTATGCCCTTGGTTGAGTTGAAGAAGTCATCCTTGTTGCTGATGTTGGCCCAGTCGATGTACTGCTAGCACAAAGACCGTGTTGTCTGTCAGACAGTACAATACTGCAAACCGCCAAGCGTTGTGCTTGCGCAGCCAATGCAAAGAAGGAGCGTGAAGCAGCCCATGCACACACAAGAGTAAAGCACGCACATCCCCAAGGCTGTCGTGGAAGTCCCAGTAGCCGCTCAATGCCACAATGACGTTGACGCCAAAGCGCCCTGCCTGGGCAATGGCGTAATCCAGTCCCCTGAAAATGTTCTCGTTGAAATTGCCTGCAGAGCAATATCTAAAGCTGTCAGCATCTTTGACATGCTGGCCAGAAGGGCGGACACCATCATTCACTGCCTAAGCTGGCCTGGCTTAGCATTCAGGAAACACGTCAAACGTCCCATGTGCTGCACATCCCACTGGAGAGGTTCACTGACGTGCCCAGCTCAGCAGATGGTCAGGCTGCAATGAGCCGCAGTCATGCTCGCTTCAAATGGGGCAATTCGCTACCAACTCTGAGCCAGCCACTAGCACAGAGAACAGGTTGCGATCGGAGCTAGTCACAGAACCCCTTTGCACACCTGGGCTGTTCTCCAGCGCCTTGCCATCGCCCTCGCCCCCGCTGGCGAAGACGCGGACGGTGTTCAGCCCGTTGTTGACAGCATCCCTGTAGCGCTTCGTCACAGAGTCATCCTGGCTGGCAAGCACTTCGGGGCCGTTGCCCTGGATGTATCTGCCCGCCAGCACTAGGTCGTTGTACCTGCACAAACGTTGAACATGTTGTATTGAACAAAATGTTCTGCTGAGCGTAGGTACATCTGGGCGCCCAGTAGGATCCTCCATCACCAGGCAGGAAGTGTGTACAGACAGGCTACGAGCCAAAGTGCCCACGTGTTCCAACCAGCCGGCAAGTACTCGCGGCAGCCGTCGTCAACGAATTTGAGGCCAGAAACTCGGATGAGGCCGGCTGGCCTGTTAGCTGGCGCCGGCCCAGCCTGCACCAGGAGGGCTTTCACCAGTCAATGCTGAAATGCCTGGGTAGACCCATTTCGATCGAGATGTTGTTGGATTGATAGATGGCATCGAAGCCGCAAGCAAGCGCAATGATGAATTGCAGTCAAGAATCCCCAACAGACAGGAGGGTAGAGGTATTGCTTGCAACTGCACCTGGAAGACTGGAGGCACTGGGCCCGGCACGACCTTGGGCAGTGCTGGGATGCCCGCTGGCAGGTCATAGTGCGGCACCGGCACTCGCTTTCCTGGAGCGCTTGCGCTGCATTGCAGGCAGTGCATGACATCACGTCCACGGCCGCCATGCATGCCGCGACAACCCGATTGAACATCTCTGGCGCAGCTGATCAGCACCAGGCAGGCATATACTGTGCAATGATGTGCAGAGCTAATTTGGAGTATGGTAACGCGGTTGCCAGGCCCAGCCATTCAAAACGTGGCCTCTATATATTTGACGGACGCATGGGGATCACCACTTGTCTCTGCCTTCTGATGCTGACCTCAATTACACCCAGAGTTGATGGTAGGTTGCAATGAATGGCACTGGCGCATGCCACCTCCTGATCTACCACACGGCACCCCCAAAGCAGCTCGAGTAGTGAGACGCTGCAGCACTTCTGATACATCAGCTTTGCTCCTCCGCTGACAGCCGCTTCGATCTGCTGAAACTCAATCAAATACTTGTTCATTGCCCTTCTTGGTTCGGCAGGGTCCAACTTGCACAGGCCTGCAAAGACGACCCAGCGCACCTGCCTGCTGATGTGACTGCCTGGCCAGCCACTGCTGCACAGCTTGTCAGCAGCAGCACCAGCAGGACCTGGTGAGCCATTGTGCAATCCGATGCTGATGAGTCCGGTAGGTCGTGGGCAAGAGAAGTACTACTTCCTATATATGGATGTCCAGGCAGGCGGGCAACTACACGGATTATTCGGCGGACGACCAACTCTGCCTGTTGATGTACAGCAAGGATGTGCAACAGGGGTTGGCGTGTGAGCGTGCTGGAATACGAATGTCGCACTCTCTGCAGTCTGTACGAGTGACGACCCTGCAAATGTGCTGTGTCGGACATGCACGGCATGCAAACACATGGCCCAGAATGGCTCTGCCTCAAGGGTCGTTGAACAGGCTCAGACACGATACGAGCCCAGGATAATCATCGATGACCACGGTTCTGCAATCCACACGATCACTGCCAATAATGAGATGTTCGTAAGTGTGGCAGTATGGCACTGGAACCTGTCAGGTGTCTGGACAAGCTGCGATCCTGATTGCCCACTGTAGCATAGTTATGCGGACCACATATAAGCATTCAAATCGCAGCGTGTCAGGGCAGTGTCATTTGCACCCAGTTGAAATCAAATAATGCTTACACACTGCTGATTGAGTGGGCCTGCATTGGCGCCACATATAGCATACCCACCGGCCGCACGTTCCTGCATTTCAGCCATACCGGCCAAGATCCGGTTCTGATGTCAATAGGTAATATAAAAGGCATGATACCGCCAGTATTATTGCTGCTTGGTGCAGCAATGCTGCCCGGGTGCCCGCCCCGCAAGGCTGCAGTCTGACGCCGTTAACACTTTTGGAAGGTCCGCCTGCGCAGCCCCATGCCGCAGTGCAGGCGGGCTGCTCATCCTGCCGCTGCGCCGGCGGAATCTGCCGCCACTGGCGCAGACAGCGGCGCAGATGGCGGTGTGCCCCGTGGGACACAGCCGGGGACAATGACGTGCGGCCGGCTTGCCAGGTACTGTGCATGGGGGTATATGATGTCCCTGCATGCCAAGGCGGATTCTGCTTCGCTAAGCAAGGTAACAACAACCCAGCAGGTATCAGACCTGCTGGGTTGTCATTCAAGAGTATGGTACTCCTGAATTGCATAGCAGTGACCCCACCACACCAGTCGTGAACGGCTGACCCCAGACATGCAGAGGGAACAGACCACACTGGTGCAGACTGCACTACAATGGGGCTGGGTATAGTAATGCTGAAGAGCACAAGCAATGCTGCACAGGCCAGAGACATATATACATGCCACCACCACTCTGCTCATTGGCAGCAGTGGCTAAGATGGACATTGCAGGGTGTCATGTTTGCATCTGCAATGGAGTGCGGCACGCGCGGGAGTGCTGTAAAGACGCACTGGAAGGCGGTGTCGTTGGTCTCGACGCCCCGCTCGGTGCGCGGTTCCCCCGGGAACAGCCACTCCCAGAACAACGTGCTGCGCAGCGGGCCGCCGCTCGCGACGCTGGCGTTCACGGCGGAGTACACCGCCCTGCATTGGACAAGTTGCATTGGACAAGTGCGCGAATGGCGCACTGGATTGCAGAACGCGTGCAACATCATACTCTTGCACACTGAACTGCACACACGAACAGTCAGGAAAGTCTCAGCCTGATGGCTGTACACAAGCAACTGAAGGCTTGCATGCGGCAGCTCTGGTGTATACCCTAAACAGATTACGAGGAGGAAAGTGCGTCAAAAGTGCGGCCTGCCTGTAGTAAGGGTCGCGGTCCCGTTTCAGGCGGTTGCCGGTCTGACGATCGACCGTCACCTGCAGTGAAGGGCGGCAGTAGATTACAATGACGGTGTTGCACCTTCTGCAGGTAGGATGCTCTGATCTTCTGTTCCGCTATTGCTGCATCATGTCAGTTTGAGCAGTGCGGCGCGGGTCAAGGAGAATGCCGCACTCTGTGCGATGATGGATATCGAGGAATATGGCTCACATTGTAATATGTCTTGCCGGGGATGGGCACAGCGGAGCCCACTTTGCCAAACTCCTCAAGCACCAGCGGCTTGTTGGGCAGCCTTTCCCGCATTGCCTTCTCGTGGCCACCGATCCAGAGCGGCACAAAGCGCAGGTCTGCACCCAGACACACCGAAAACGAGCTAGGATCCTTTGCTTGCAGGCGCTGTCTGAGCACCCAGGCCACCACCGAAATAAATTGTACCCAGGCAAAGATCAGATCTCACCCAATGTGTTGAAGTTGTCCGGCCACATGTGGAACGCTGCATAGTCAATGTTGGGGCTGGCACTCTGCGGCACGAAGTCCTGCACAGCAGCGCAGCCGCATGTGAGCGTCTCTGGCAAAAGCTGCAGTCAACTTCGAACAAGTGCTGCCTGCCTATGTTGAGCAACATGTGATCTCTTGCTATTCTGGCGCTAGGTTCCATGGGACACCAAAGTTCGTGAATGTGACACAGTGTTTTGAGCTGTGTTGTAGCAATCAGCATGGTCTCGAGTGGAGCTGCATGCAGAAAAGCAGAATAGTTGATGGTCTGCCAACCTGACCAATGCGCTGCGACCAACCGGGCAGCACGTTGCCCGGGGTGCCGAAGGGGTTGTACGGCGTATATGGGCTCCCTGCTGCAAAGAAACCCTCCTCTCCCAGCGTCACCTGCGTTTGCAAAGCCACAGCAACATCTCAAGACTGCCATTGAGATCTAGCCTCACACGTTCAAAAGTGTCAATAGCAGAGGTCAATGTGTAGCAGCCTGCCTGACCGTCAACAATGCAGGGCATTCAGAATTTATTCAGGGCTGCGTTGCATGAGCTATACGTGCGCTCGGATGGACACGCTCAAGTTACTGGACATGGACTCTTGACAGCCGTCATGCCCCACCAGGTGGTTGGGGTCAATGCTCTTGGCAAACGCCGCCATCTGGTTTGTCCAGGCTGTGACCGGTCCGGGGTTTCCTGTGCGAACAGACCCCCGTTTGCAACTGTGTTGCTTGCTACAGAGGCATGCATACACCAGCCGTGGTCATACAGGCCGGACCCTGGTCAGCTGGGCAGCTGCTATCACATGCTCATGCTCATGCAGTGTATGAGTGGCAATTCCCTGGTTCAGGCGCTGTGTCACCTGGGCCTACTTGCGCGTAAGGGTCTCGTGGCTCATTGTACAGATTCCAGCTGAAGATCGCTGGGTCATTCTGCAACCAAGGAGCAACGTACGTAAGCATATACGCCAGCATATACAAAAGTATAGAATGTTCTGAAACCGTGGCACTCAGCTGCCGGCACTCGTATGCAGTAGCATATGTTCATGTGATCATGCACTGAAAATGCCAAGGCGGTATGAAATGGCAGATGGAAAAGGGCTTAGCGCAATTGAGGTTCATCATCGAACCAATGTCCACCAACCTTGTATAGCAGCCCAGTGTAGACATTGCGGCGGTTGAAAAGCGTGCGCACATGGTTCATGTACAGCTGCTTCACACGAGGGCTCGTCCAGAACTCATCCGCATCTGCCGTGGGGTCCAGCCCTGCCCACTTGAGGTACTGCATGCGCAGGAGGCCAGATGGACACTGAGGGGTTGCCGGCCGTAATAGTTGCAGTGCAGCGATCGAAGCTACCTGTCGACACATTGACATTGCACACAGTAACTGCAACACTCAGCATGGGTTTGTCATGCTCTTTTGAAAGGTCAGCACCGCGCACCGCTCCCCTGTTGTCAGGGATCTGCCAGTTGTCGATGATGCTGAGCACCGCCTGCAGCAACAAGATCCATGTCTTTGCATCAATCGGTGCATTTCATTGGGGCTGTTGCGTAGCTGCCTAATTCAAGCACCCCCTTTCCTACGTTTTGGCTCGGTTGACATGCAGTGAGCGCTGTGGCAACCCACATGCTGATATGGGCGATAGCTTGCCATCTCATGTACCTTGAGGCCATAGTTGCCGGCCTGGGCGAGCATGTAGTCGATTGCTCTGGATACTGTCTCATTGTAGCGTCCTGCAGGTTGCAGAACAAGCATGGCCTTCCATGGTGTGCATGTATGGTGAATATGGGTCGAGGCGCTCAAGTGCATGTGTTGTCACAGGCCGGAACCCTGTAGGATGAGCGTCAGGGCTCCCGCGCTGTGTGATCGCTGTGCGCTCACCTGGGCCCGGCTGGAGGATGAAGCCAGAGAACTCGCCGCCGGTGGCGAACACCCGGAAGACCGACAGGCCGTACCGCTTGGCTTCCTGCAAGCAGGTAGGTGTCGATGTACTATTCACACAGTACTCAACTGACGGCAAAAGCCAGGTTATTCAGCATCCTAATGTCAGATCTTCTGGAGCTCCACAACCCGAGTGTATCTGCTGACCACACGACATGGTTGCCAGAGCGAACAACTAGTACACAGACGCTGAACTCGAGGTGACTATAAGCTCCATTACCACGAAGCGCCGGGTGGCCACATCATCCTGGGCGTCCAGGTATGCCTGCGCCCTGCTGAGCGGCGGCGGCGCGGGTTTGCTGGTGCCCGCCAGCACCAGTTCGTTGTACCTGCAAAGTGTAACAGGATCGCACGCAGGGGAATATGAAAATGGCGTCAGATATGAATATGACGGAACATGAGCTGCAACAATGCATCCACTGGCAATCCCATCACGCCATTATGTGGCGGTCTTCGTTGTCTTGATGAGCAGACGCTGAGGTAGAGCCAAACAAACAAGGCACTCACGAGTTCCATCCCGTGTAGTAGTATTCAGTGCAATCATCCGCCACAAAGTGGCGGCCGGCGGCGCGGATGATGCTCGCCTTGGCAACTGGCCCGAAGATGCCTGTGCATGCGCAACATGCCAACATCAGCATTGTACGTGGATTGTGGCAGCGGAGGTTGAGAAGGCACAGCACTAGGCCGATCAAGTCATCAGGCAGTCGTGCAGTTGTTAACAGTTGTCTCCAAGAATGGCCTTTTCCAAATGGGCAAGATGCGTCAGTGAGCCCATGTGAGCCACCTGCTGATGTTGATGGTGCAGTTGCAACAGGTGCTGGAGCAACAGCAGAAGCCTCAGGCGCAGGTGCTGGCTCCGGCACGGGCTCCAGGGCAGGTGCAGCCTTCGCCAGCGGCGCAGCCTTCGGCAGCGGAGCAGGCACAGGGAGTGGTGCCGGCTCCGGGGCTGGGACAGCAAGCTTTGGCTCTGGCGCCGGGGCCGGGGCCGCAACTTTGGGTAGAGCAGTCGGCTTTGCTGTGACTTTGGCCTGGACGACCGTCGCTGGGAGGAGCTGTGCGACAGGCACCGAAGCCGGCTCGGGTGCCGGCGCCAGCAATGATTCCACTGCCTGGATCACTGAGTGTGCGACCCGGGGCAGCTTGGGGGCTGCGGTGGGCTTCGGGGTGGGCGCCGGCGTAGGTGCTGGGGTTGGCGCTGGTGTAGGTGCTGGTGTTGGCGGCGGCTCTGCTGCGACCAATGGCTGCCTCACTTCAATGGCTGGTGCCGGGGCTGGGAGCGGCAGTAATGGTGCTGCCACTGGCACTGGTGTCGGTGCTGGTGTTGACTCCGGTGCAGGTACAGGTTGGACATACCCCAGCTCTGCACATCATGACAGCAAACCAAATGGCACCGCAGCCATGGCATGGTGGCGGCGTGCAGTCGATAGCAGAGAGCAGGTGAACTTCAGGAGAGGACACGCAGTGCTGCTGCAGCTTCGTGCACTGGCTCACCTCCGGTCGTCCCTGCTGGTTCGGTCTGCACGGGCAACATGAGTTGGCTCAGTCCCCGGCACCTTTCAGCACAGCAGCGCAGGGGCTTCCCTGCATATCAGTTGCCGATCGTCGGCAGAAAACGGCCAACTTCAATGAGACTGCGAAATGCATCATTGCACCTGAGACACCAGCACAGGACCGGCTGGCGGAGTTTGCTTTGGGGCTGGCCGCAGCGGCGGAGGGGAGCTGGCTATGAAGCTGAAGCCTGGCCCGAGGGGCGGCAAAGGCGGGATGCTCAGGACGAACGGCTCGGCGGCAGGCGCAGCGCCTTTCAGCGGGAGCCCCGGCAGCTTGGCATCAGCGGCCTGGCTGTCCCGCACTTGCTTGGGCAGGATGCCTCCTGGCGGCGGTGGCGGTGGTGACGGTGGCGGCCAGTCGGCCTTTGCAGGTACTGGTGGCGGTGGTGGCGGTGGCATCTTGGCACCTGGTTCAACAGCCAGATCCTCATGCTGTTGTGCTGCACTGGCTACTAATTTGCTCACACGAGCAGCGACTATATATATATATATATATACTTCCGCGCGCGTGCATGCTGAGCCAGCGGCCAAGTCCTCAAACGACCTTGCATTGTCACCAGCTAACTCACAGGCCGTTTTGATGCATCCTCACGGTTTCATGGCTTCATGTCCTGCACCTGCCGTGGGCTGAGCTGCTGCAAGGGATGCGGGCAGCCGTTGTCCCAGGTTGCCACCCGCACCAGTGCAGCCTGCATCCTGTCTGCCGATCTGTGCCGGGGCCAGCAGTAGAACGGCAACTAGAGCCAGATACAGCAGAGGCCTGCAGCCGTTAGGGTTCATGAAGCCGGTAAACATGTCTGCGAACTAGTGGCAACCAAGGAAAAGAGCAAGCGCGTCCTTGGCACCGACGGCAGAAGTGCACGGGTGAAAGCTCAACAGAGCTCGCTCAGTCAGCAGGGCCCCTCAGAGTCTGCTGATGACGACAAAGAGCACAGCATCAGATGGATAGTAGGGGGTGCAAACGTGAAGCCAATATCAGAGGTTGCTGCAGAATTGCGGCTGGTGACAGCCAACGGTTCAAGCTTTGATGCTGGGAGTTACAAAGGTCAATTGCAAGGTTCATGTGACATCCCAGGGTGCTGCCACCTGGCCGCCGGTAAAGTACGCTGCGGTCACAGTTATTTCTCTTTGCTGCAAGAGTCTTCTTGCATCCAAATTTGCTCTCCGGAGCAGTCGCATGCAGCTCAACGGCAGCACATTGCAGCGAATGCTCGCTCACACTTTACCTGGCTGAGCATTCAGATGCATGCATGCAGCCGTTGTATGCCCGAATGTGAATAGCGCCAAGTGCGCTAAACTTGCACTACCACCACATAGCTGCGTGGACATGCGCTGCACCATGATGATAGACAGTACAGCAATTAGGCTGTAGAACAGCTGACCTGCCAGGTGACGTGCAACCGATCATTCGTGTCTCACTCCAACCCAGCATGTAACACTCAACGGAATGCAACCTTCAACAGGGTCGCTTTTGCAGCGTCAGCCGCGCCTCAGCGATCTTGAAGTGCGTAGAATTGGGCAGCACTTTGCGCAGCTGCTGCCACACCTGCACCCTCATCACAAGGTCGTCAGCCTGAGTGGGGCCAAATACCCTGCATTCGGCTGTGCTTCAGCACCGATGTATGAAGTGCACGAGAAGGCATCTCCAAGCGAGGCATCAGCAGCATGCCGCACCTCAGCAGTCAGCTCAGGCAGCCCGGACTCGGGAGTGACATCGACCCGCAGCACTTTCAGGGACTGTATTGCTTTCAGGATGCCGGTGACCTCCTCGTATGTTTTGCGGTTGAGGTCAGGGTTCCTGAATACATTGATCAGTAATCACTTGGCGATTGCCCACAGCCAGCCACCTCCAGCCACCTAATGACTGCACACTACACACTTGCATGCATGACGCCGCCGTGGTCAGGAGCACCATGCATCAGGTGAGCAGCAACAGGATATGCGGGTGGCGGGCGTTTGCACCTGTACACGTAATCTGCCACTTCCTTCGGTAGCCTGTTGCACCTTTCGAAAGCTGTTGTGTGCAGGTGGCCGATGAACTGCTCCTTGGACAGCAACAGGTGCCCCCAGTCTGGTATGACGCTGCATGGCATAGTACATAGCGCAGCATGACATCGGCAGACCAGTCGAGGTCGACTTTGGATGTGCTGTGCTTGTTGCTTTGATTGTCACATTGTAAGTGCGCAGCATGCTCAGCACGACGACCTGTGCCAGCTCACCTGCCGTCATTTGTGTAGACCACATGGCTGCAGTTCAGCTTCTTGCTCATGCTTTCGATCTGCACATACGAAGCACAATTGGCAACGAAGCTGCATGACAGTGATTTCGTAGTAATGCGCAGTGGTGTTGCAGCAGCATTGTTCGCGATCACCATGTCCGGGTGTATGTGATGGCCACGGGCGCTCTGCCAGCTGGGGTACCAGGATATGTACATATACCCGCCAGGCCGCAGCACACGTGCGGCTTCCGAGAGGTACAACTGCAGACCAGACCAGCAGTTCCAAGCAGCAGGGTGATGTTTTGGGGACGTTCCTCAATAATGCCAAGCGCCAGCATACTTTTGCATCCAGCGCCATAAAGCTGCATCAATGCCGGCATCACCTGCAGATCCTGCACATGCTCCAGGATGTTCATACTGAAGACCGTGTCGAAGGTTGCGTCCGCAAAGGGCAGGCGATCATGCGGGCGGCCAAACACAAAGGCGGTGCTGTTGCTGCCGCCCGTGGCCAGGTAGCCCTCTGGCGAGCCCACGACGTTGAAGCCCACCTTGAACCCTTTGGTGTATCGCTGCAGCTGCAGCAGCTGGGCGCCTGCAGCCCTCAGCAGACTCGATGATATCACAAACTTGCTGACGAGGATCATGACCTTCAGTTGTCGAATGGCCCAAATCAGCACATCGTGAAGTCCCACATATCTACAGCTGGTCGAACAAGCCATCAGCATGACTTCTGGCATGGAGCTACTCACCTGATGGGTCTGCGCCATAGTCAAGGACATTGCCAAGGTCGACAGGTTTCAGCAGGATCTCGTCCACCATG